>CM029378.1:17096132-17296132 GCA_017165825.1 Hepsetus odoe
TATTTATTTTTGTGGGCAAGCATGTGCAAGGTTTTGCCTGTTTGTACTTCATAGTCCACACATTCAGTCCTCACACAAAAACATAAAGCCTGGTGGAATTTGAATATTTGTGAAATGTGGGACTGATTAAAAGGCCAGAGAGAGTGAAGAATCACACACACATATGCACACACACACACACACACACACACACACACACACACACACACACACACACACACACACACACACCTCTTCCTCTCCCAGACAGGCACATCACAGAAAGAGCCCACAGTGTCTGTCTAACCCAGACAGGATAGGAAGACAGAGACTTATATACTTTCCTTGCATCCATTTCAAGAGTGGATGATTGGACAGGACAGGACCTGAGCCTGGACGGGTGTCTGGATCGTAAAGAGTAAGAGTGTGAAATGTAAAGATGGAGACATTGTGCATTCTCTTACAGCAATACAGACACTGCCCAGTATACAGCAGGGCTGAAAGAGACAAAACAGACAGACAAAGACAGACAGCAAGAGTTACAGACAGACTAAAAGAAAAAGAAAAAGGAGAAAAGGAGAAGAGAATGAGAGAGAGAGAGAGAGAGAGAGAGAGAGAGAGAGAGAGAGAGAGAGAGGAAGAAAGAAGGGAAGGAAGGGTGGGCAACAGAAAAGACAGAAAGGGACCATGGGGGATGGTGATAAAGCAAGAGGCTGATGAAGAGAAGGCTAAAGATTGGCAAGGGAGGGGGACAGAGAGAGAGAGAGAGAGAGAGAGAGAGAGAGAGAGAGAGAGGGAGGGGGAAGGGAAGGGAGTTGCACCAGCAGTGGTGTAGGCATCCATCAGATACACACACACACACACACACACACACACATACACACACACACACACACACACATATATATACAGTGAATCAAGAACCAGTGTGGCAGGTATTGGAGAGAGAGCTTCCTACAGAAGAGGAAATACCCCTTATACATTACACACACTCACACGAAGACACAGCGAGGCAGAAAAAGGTAAGAGATCTGGGGGCTTTATTTTCCCGCTTGGCATGTAATCCGCCGTGTAGACAGAGTGAGCAGCAGCAGGGGAGGGGAGTGAAGGCGGGATTGAGTTGGTTTTAGAGGGATGTGAGGCTCCAGAGATGTTTTTTGCTGGGCATGCCTAGTGATGGAGCAGAGCGGAGAGAGAGAGAGAGAGAGAGCCTGATATGCACTCCTTCACCAGCTGCTGTGGTACAGTAGTCAGTTTTGGGGTTCCAATAGCAATTCTTCCACACCTACTTCACCTCTCATTGGCATGTACTTGAAGGAATACTCCGGCTTTTCCCCACTTAATCTCTTTCATCTGCATCTGTAGTTTACAGTCAATCACCACATGCAATCCTGTGTGATGGGTTTTCATGTAGTTGTAAAAAACATGCAGAACAAAAAACCCTGACTAAAACATATATAATAGATGTCCATGGGTATGTGGTGAGCACCACTAGGGAAGCAGCCACCCATTGCCTTCTGTTATAGGTGTGGTTTGAGAACAGTGAAATTTTTGTCTGTGGTGACTGAATGTATGCTGCAGAAGCAACAGATAGGCAGAAAATACACACATGTATTCCTTTATAAAAGGATCTGCCTATTTGCTCCTATAACAA
Organism: Hepsetus odoe; assembly: GCA_017165825.1. Lineage (NCBI taxonomy): Eukaryota > Metazoa > Chordata > Actinopteri > Characiformes > Hepsetidae > Hepsetus > Hepsetus odoe. The sequence goes on from CM029378.1 coordinate 17,097,766, forward strand.
ATGCGTTTGGGTCAAGAGGCTAATTGATTTTCTGTAAGTGCAAGGAAATTAGTGTCTGTGGGAACCTACTGGACAAAATGGATCAGGTACACAACTGGTGCACTGATTTCCAAAGGAGCGATGCAATTATCTTTTCAATTTTTAAGACTCACGACTTCTCACTTCACTCTCGTATCTTGTTTTTTTTTCTTTGCATTCAGGTGTACATGAAAGCATGCTTTTGGTTGTGTTGTAGAGAGGATGTTTATTAAGAGGTGTGCAATGTTTGGACAGTGCAATGTTTCCACTGTAATTCCATGCAATATATGCCATATATGCAGTAATCGGATGTAAAGAGATTTAGCTAGAATCCATTATGGTGTGTTTTTATGCAACTACACGCAAACAGAAAAAGAGACATGGAGAAATAAGCAGAGAAAGCAAACAGAGCTTTCAGTGCTAATGAGCCAAGAGGAGGGTTTATTGGTGGAAGGGACAGATGGTGGCTGAGTGATGGCAGGGTGACCTTGTGGTCCGGCAGGGCCTGACGCTTGGCTCTTAGCCACCCGTTTGTCACTTTTGCCTGGGAATAGCCCAGCAGGAAACCCTGGTTTCTGTAGTGAGAACAGACGTTAATAATAGTAGTAATCATATTTGTATTGTTCATTTTAGTTACTAAACTAAATCTACGTTGGAAAAACTTTACATTTATGATGCATTTATGATGCTTATCCAAAGTAATTCTATAGATGCTATAATGTTCTATGTTTTTCCCAACCAAGTTTGAACATCCTTTAATCATGCGATGCTTTTATTTAACCCTATAATGGCCTTTCCACAGATGAAATTGAAATGAACAAGATCTTTTAATGAATTAAATGAAATAAAATCCAAAGTTAAATTAGGGAGCGTCTGAGGGATCTTTAAAACAAATGGAAATGACATTTTGACACAAATGGCTATTTCAAAAAGGGCTTACATGGTTTAAATGTTCTATACCACTTAAACACTATCCTTTGGAGAAAATGCATCAAGGTGTAAAGAGATAACAATGTTAGAATCTCATCAAGGAGGAAGAAAACTGCATGTTAATAGAATGCACAGGTAAACTGGTAAAGAATCTCATTCTGTGCCCTGTAAGGTATCTTCACCAGTGTAATCTCTCTATCACACAATGAAATCAGAAAGAGAGAGTGAGAGAGAATAAGAGAGTTAGACTAAGAGAGCGAAGAGAGCTTTTGGAGTCCTCAGAGAAAATCAATATGGAATACTGTTTACTGAAAAAGGGATGTCTGCATCCTTAGCTACAAAAAGAAGCCCTGAACAAGCTTAATGCATAAAGTTAGCTCTACTAATGAAACAATGTAGCCCAAGCAAGACAGCAGGCCTCTGGATACTGATCCTAATTCCCTGCATTTCATAGGCTGTTAAATGTTTCATAAGCTGTGGTATTTTTCTTCCTCTGAAAGTGAAGGCCTACATTTTTTGGATGAAAAGACTTCCCTTGGTTTGGGACTCTGCAAGGAATGTAGGCTAGGAGATGAAATGCAGTGTTTGTGTGTATAATAAAGTATTTGTGAAAGAAACCAATGCAGGCGTGTGTTACTGTGAACTGCATTGGTTTAATAGTTTTATGGATGAAATTCTTTATTGGCAAGCTGGATGGATAGATTGCGAATCATCCTTCAAGCCATAACTTTCTCCAATGAGCAACATTTTAAGCAGGTAATTCTGCATCATTAGCTTTTACTAAAATTGTGTATTAAATAAACCTAATATATTTTAACTAACAAGGGCATTAGCGGATGTGGAAAAATCTGTTTCACTACTGCATTTTAAGCGACTCTTAAAAAGGAACGCAAGCATTTTTTGCTTATTGGGTGTTGAGTAACACAGTCACATTAAAATGACCAGATTAAGCCACCTAATTCACTCAGATACTTCAAAGTCTTAATTAGCTGAGTGCCCCCTCCCTATATTTCCCTTTAGTTAATACCCAGCTTTACTGGCCCCAAAGTAAAAACCACCATATCAGCCCATCAGGCTGAGTACAAAAAGTATCCCCAAACAAAAAGACCAGTTTTTAAATTTTTCATCATGTTTGTCAGTTTTTGCATCAGGCAAAGCCCCGTTTTTTAAGATTGCTGTGCACCTATGGTCTTGTGTCCTTTCCTGGAAACCAGCCCTTTTCATTATATCAGCACAGTGATTGCTTGATAAAGAGTGCCTTACGGCCATTTGCCTTGAATAACCTGATGATTGTGCACACAAGCTGTAATAAATATGAGAACCTTAAGCTTTTTTGTGGTTGTTTAAACAATTAAAGGGAGCTGGGATGAAAATAGGGATTATATATTGATTTTAAGGCCAAGGGAACTTGAAGACTTCCTCTTAGAAGTGTTAACAACTTATCATATTTCTCCTGACTTCACACATTGTGTCGTCCCCATTCATGCTGACCATTTTGTTTTTGCTCAGTGGAGGTCTCAGCCTATGCATCGTTACTGCTTAAGAGTCTTTTTTTTCCCTTTTTTCCCCAATATTATTAGACCTAAATGCCAAACAAGGTTTGTGAATTACACGATTTATCTCAGTTAAAAAAAATGATCAAATAACATTTACCTTCATAATAATTGCCAATGTTGGTCTGGCAGTTTGCTGTGATGATGCATGCTTTTAGTTTTTAGCAATAAAATATATGAGAATTTTGGAAAGCCGGTGCATGGTTTACTTATTGTTGAGTTAAGTCATTTAATATCTGTTCATGGAAAGGGAGTCGATTGATTAAAACTTCAAATTACTAAAATATTTAACAGCAGTGTTTATAAAAGCCACTAAAAGCCACTGGCGGCAGTGGTGGCCTAGTGGTTAGGGAGTTGGTGCTGCATCGCAAGATTGTGGGTTCGATTCCCTCACAAGTAGGTTGCCCTGAGGTACCCCTGAGCAAGGTACTGTCCCCGTCACTGCTCCCCGGGTGCTTTCAATAGCTGTCCACTGCTGCACGGTGTTTGTGTGCATATGTTAAAAGCAGAGGTCCAATTTCGTTGTGGTTCATGGTGTGCAGTGCTGTGACCTTGCAATGACAAGGGTTGTCACTTTCACTTTTAAAAGTATTTTATCTGCTCTTGTGATTAGCAAGGCTGTCAGATGAGGTGAATGACCAGGAGAAGTTAAAGGTGAGAAAGAGGAAGAGAGGGAGACAGCTCCTGTCTGTGTTCCTGGCCGCCTGCTGCTCTAATAAGAGAAGTCATGCCTGTTCTGTCAGTAAGCACAGGTAAGAGCACCATGCTTCTGTTGCCACTCTCCTGACTGTTCTTCTTGCATGAATATCACCAATAATGATGTTTATGCTGTATTTCTGAAGAGGTGGTGGAGGAGGATGTGCTAATCTGTCTTCCTGCCCTGTGTCCAGGTCTACATGAGATGCTAGCCCTGCTGACATCTCAGCTGCACCCTGACGCCAACCATAAAGAAGATCTCGTCTTCCTTCGGGAGGTCTTTAGTGAGAGGAGCCTAAGCTTCCTCATGAGAGTGTGTACACCCTGGAATTCCATACTTCATCCCCAATCATATCTCGCTTCCTGATTCTCAAAAAGAACTGAGGGGTGTTTTTACCAGCAGTCCCTTGCATCTCTTATTTGTTTTATGGAAAGGAGACCACATCTCTAGATATATTAACAAGCACATGTTCCATCCTTCATGCTTTTATCTTGTCTTTTCATTTATGGAGGAAAACAATGAATATTTCAACAAGACATGATAAACAGTTAATTAGGTGAAAATCAAGCCTGATTTAAAAGCTCTTTAGAAATGAGGATGCAGAAAATCACTGTTTAACAACATAAATTATTAGTGTGTATTTCTTCTTGATCTTTTTCTTTGCCGTTCTTTTTGCCATTTTAGACCAGGTGTCTCATTTTTCAAATAAGAGTAACTTTAAAACAACGAACCTGGCCAGACTCAGATTTTTTTTAAGTCACATAGTGACCTACTTATGAATCAACCAAGTAAAACAAAGCCATCTCTCTGAAGGCAAGAGGCACTGAAGAAATAGCTGCAGATAATTCCAGATGATCAGGCTGGTGGTTAGTTTTCTGGTGATGCTGAATTCTGAGTGTCTTTAAGCACTTTGCTGCAGTAAAACATCTGTTAAAAAAATATATCTAAAAGAGGAACCCAAGCATCAAAATGATCTCCGTCCATCCATCTGTCCATCCATCATCCCATCATTCATTATCTGAGCTGCTCATTCTGACCAGGGTTGTGAGGGGTGAAGGAGCCTATCCCAGCTCTAATAGGCAAGACTTGACACACACCCAGGACAGCTTGCCAGCCCATCACAGCTATTCCGCTTTGAGAAAAAAAGAATAGGAATGGAAGCAATGAATACAACTAGGGTTAAAATAGCTATACACTTATCAAGGGGTCATGGTATTGACTGAATGCTTGCTTTTGTCAACACAGATCCATGAGCGCCTCCGGCAGTATGAGCATCAGAGCCCCACCCCAGTGCTCCATAGCGCTGCCTGCCTGGCAGAGGACGTAAGTGTGTACTCTCAAGCTTTCTAAAGTGAGCACTCAGCTCAATAGGTAATGTGACAACTTAAGAAGTTTAAAAGTCTAGCAATAAGGATGATTAGCATAATGAACTTCTTTACTGAAGAAGGCTCCATATGGTCTCAGTTGTCAATTTGTTGGGGCTTTAATTGACAGGTGGCTGAGGAGCTGCAGAATGGGCCACTGGAAGGAGATGAGAAAGAGCTGCTTAGGCTTTTGACCACCCCACATGTGAAGGTATATATTCACACCAAACACACACACACACACACACCCTTTGCTCACTTTTAGTTGAACTGTATGTGAATAAGTGGTGGAGCTCAACCCAAACAGAGATTTTGATGCCAATATTAAAAAGTTCTGTGTAATTATGTTTATCAAAGAGATTTAATTGGTTTTAAAGAATGGCATTTGAAGACATATTTATGATCTTTCTTATTCTCACTCCCTTTTACTCTCTATCTACTATTCTTCTCTCTTATTTTTTCTTCCTCTGTCTTGCTTTCTCACTCTATCTCTCTTCCCTAGCAACAGTAAAGCATGTCATTTTTGATTCTGGGCCTCCAATTTGCACCCCTCCCCATGTGTGTGTGTGTGTGTGCCAGGCTGTGCTTACAGTGCATGACACTGTGGCACAGAAGAACTTTGACCCTGTGCTGCCCCCGCTGCCAGACGACCTGGACGATGAGCTGGAGGAGGAGTCAGTCAAGATTGTTCGTCTGGTTAAGAATAAGGAGCCTCTGGTGAGTCTACGAAAGAGATCAGCACAGTGTCCCTCAGACCATCCCGTAGATGTGCTTGTAACAATGCTGGTAGGTGATACATGGCAACATAACATGCACCTGAATGCCAGGACTGAAGGTTTCCCCTCAGAACTTTGCCAAGGGCATCACACTGCCATCAACAGTTTACCATCTTTTTTCTGCATTGCCCCTTCTCCCGCCACCCCCACCCATCAACATGAAGACATGATTCATTAGACCAAGCAACTTTCTTCAGTTGGTCCATGGTCCAGTCCAGTTTGTTGAAGCTTTCAGCTCCAATAACTGTTCAATGCTGCCCAATATTCTCATCAATGCAATCCAGTTCAGTCAGTGGCTTTTATGTTGTGGCTGGTTGGTGTATTTCAGTCTTGACGGCACAGGAACAAAAAAACTGTTGCATATAAAGAATGTAAAAATTGACTGCTGTTGTTACATAAACACACATACAAATAGGGGAAAGGGGGGGGGGGGGGGGTGTAGAATGTGGGCCCTTAGAATTTTTTTTTTTATCAGACATCTTAAAAACAACAGCTGCTTCAACATGGTGTGAGCATGGTTGTACAGCAATAAAATGACATAAATCTACATGCATTAATGGAATCTACATACATTAAAGATCTTTTAATTTTTGCTACCATTTTGCAAATACCATATTTTGTTACGAATGTATCTGAGGTTGCACTATTAGTCCACTATCAGGCAGCACACTGTGAAACTAATGTGATGCTATGTGACCTGATTTGAGCTTTTGGTATACAGGGGGCAACCATCCGCAGGGATGAGGTAACGGGAGCAGTGGTGGTTGCTAGAATCATGAGGGGCGGTGCTGCTGACCGCAGTGGTGAGTTAAGGGTAGCCCCTTTATCCCCTGTAAACAACATTCCTTTTTTCCTGTTCCCTCTTTTCATGCAGTGAAATGGATTGAATTGTGAAAAAGGGTTCAAAAGAAAGTAAAATTCCAAATGAGATGCTGCATTCAACTGCCAATACAGCGCACAGCTTCCCAAGTGACAGCTGGAGTTTAGTGACCACAAGCCAAATACTGACTTTCAGATTATTGTCTGTGATTTCAGATTACACTGATGATATGTGGACCTTGTCAATAGCATGAAAACTCTATTCAGTATTAGGGAACATGATGAAAGGCTAGCAGTTTGTCTTTATAAGTGCAACCCAGGCTTAATAAGAAATCTCACTGAAATTGAGTGTGACATCCTCTTTCCCAGATGGCCGATTGCTCTTTTAATGTTAAAGGTCATGTCCAGTCTAGGCTTTGTCCTTTTGCAGTGATTGTGTATTGCACTGGCTGTATTAGACTGATTGTACCCACAGGGCTGGTGCATGTGGGGGACGAGCTGAGGGAAGTCAACGGAAACCTAATTATCCATAAACGGCCCGATGAGATCAGCCAGATTTTGGTGTGTATTCTTACCTTCCAGCTCTTACAATACGCCAACTCTTATTCACATGAGCAAGTATTTGAGATCAATTTTTCTAAATTTGCTGAATTCAATGGTTTGGATAAATGAAGTTATTCAGAGTGATATGAATTAAAGATGAAAATCTGGTCTACAGAAACTCAGAATTGTTCACGCTGGTGGTGATAGGGATAAGACGAAGAATTTTATGAGCCGTAAAGTTACATCATCACAGGAAGCTATCACATGAAATGCTTTTGAATAAACTGCATGATGCTTGAGGCATTGTTTATGCTACATCATGTTTTTAATTTAGGTAAAATGCTTTTTTAAAATTAATTACTGTTAATAATATAAAATACATATAATTATATTTTATTTTTATTTATATTATATTTTATTTTATATATTACATATAAAAATTCAATAAACAAGTGTAAGTTGGCTTTGGACAGTAAATACAACTTTTATGTTGTAAACATTTAGACTGCTGGTTCCTGTCACCTAGGGTCAGTAGGCTTCTTTATAATTAACTATATAAATTAATTGTAAGTTAATGAACTATAATTAACTATTATAAATTAATTTTAAATAAAACAAGGGTCAATTACTTTTTTCCATCTCAATGACAACTCTAAAATCTTAGCCAAAAGTTTTGAGAAAGACATAAGTTTTGGTTTTCACAAAGTTTGCTGCTTCAGTGTTTTTAGATCTTTTTGTCAGATGTTTCTGTGGTCTACTGAAGTATAATTACAAGCATCTCATAAGTTTGAAAGGCTTTTATTGACAATATCATTAAGTTTATACAAAGAGTCAATATTTGCAGTGTAGGCTCTTCTTTTTTAAGACCTCTGCAATTCGCCCTGGCATCCTGTCAATCAACTTCTGAGCGAAATCCTGACCAATGGAGTCCATTCTTGTTAAATCAATGCTTGGAGTTTGTCCGAATTTGTGGGTTTTTGTTTGCCCACCATCCTCTTGGGGACTGATTACAAGTTCTCCATGGGATTAAGGCCTGAGGAGTTTCCTGGTCATGGACCCAAAATTTAAATGTTTTGTTCCCTGAGCCACTTATTTATTACTCTTCCTTCATGACATGGTGCTCCATCATGCTGGAAAAGGTTTTGTTCTTCACCAAACTGTTCTTGTATGTTTGGGAGTTGCTATCAAGGTTGTTTTGGTTTCATTCTTTATTCATGGCACTGTTGTCTGACAAAATGTGAGTGAGCCACTGCCTTGGCTGAGGAGCAACCCCACACATGAATGGTCTCAGGATGCTTTACTGTTGGCATGACAAAGGAGTGATGGTACTGCTCACCTTTTCTTCTCCAGACAAATTTTCTTCTGGATTCTTCTGGATTCACCAGAGAAAATGACTTTACCCCAGTCATCAGCAGTATAATCCCTGTACCTTTTGCAGAATATGTCGCTGATATTCTTCTTGGATAGAAGTGGCTTCTTTGCTGCCCTTCTAAAGACCAGGCCATCCACCAAAAATCTTCACCTCACTGTGTGCAGATACACTCACACCTGCCTGCTGCCATTCCTTAGCAAACTGCCCTGGTGGTGCCCCGATCCTGCAGCTGAAACAACTTTAGGAGATGGTCCTTGCGATTGCTGGACTTTCTTGGTCGCCTTGAAGCCTCTTCACAACAACAGAACCTCTCTCCTTGAAGTTCTTGATGATCCCATAAATGGTTGATTTAGGTACAATCTTACTAGCAGCAATATTCTTGCCTGTGAAGCTCTTTTTGTGTAAAGCATGTGATGACTGCATATGCTTCCTTGCAGGTAACCATGGTTAACAGAGGAAGAGAAATTATTTCAAGCACCACACTCATTTTAAAGCATCCAGTCTGCTATTCTAACTCATCTCCATCTATTCCAAAGTATCTCCAGCCTTGTCCTCTTCAACAATTTCACCTGTGTTAATGAGAGGATCACTGGAATGATGTCAGCAGGTCCTTTTGTAGACAGACTGAAATTCAGTGGAAATTTTCATTTTCATAGCAAAGAGGGACTTTGCAAATAACTGCAATTCATCTGATCATCTTCATAACATTCTGGAGTTTATGCAAGTTTCCATCATGAAAAACTGAGGCAGCAAAATCTGTGAAAATTAATGTTTGTGTCTTTCTCAAAACTTTTGGCCATGACTGTATGGAATGGGGGCAAATGCATTTTCATTCCACAACTGTGTTGTGGCTTTCACCAGTGCAGTACCTGTATTTGGGATTATAAATTATGTAAATGTGATTATTTTCTTCCAAACTATTCATTAAAGATAAATATTGATCTTTATACATAATCTGATTTTGTCTGGTATCACAGTCCCAGTCCCAGGGCTCCATCACTTTGAAGATAATCCCTGCCATCAAGGAAGAGGACAAAATCAAGGAGAGTACGGTGAATGACATCATTGTTTACAGTTTAAAACCAGTTTCAACAACTCAAAGTCAACAAGAACAAGAGTAATGGTGAAAATAGTCACTGGATACAACAAGTTGAATTAAAATTCTTCCTTAGGAAATGTTAGATTTAACTTAATATCAATAATGATAGCTCTAGGACATGCCAAAGACATGCTCATCTCTTCTGGCTCCTGTGCCAGGTCTATCTGAGGGCTTTATTTGACTACACACCATTCGAAGACAAGGCCACGCCATGCCAGGAGGCAGGACTTCCTTTCAGGCAAGGTGATATCCTGCAGGTGGTCAGTCAGGATGACTCCACTTGGTGGCAGGCCAAACGTGTGGGTGACAGTAACCTGCGGGCCGGCCTTATCCCTTCAAGGCAGTTCCAGGAGAGGTATGTTCTTTTTTATATGAATGATAGTGGTGACTATCACCCAGGTAGCAATATATCCAGTTTGCATGAAGTCCATTCAAATATGGGTTTTGCTCTTCTATGAATAACACCAGGATGCACAATAGAACTATTCTATTAAGATGATGTTTCTAATTGGTTTTTTTTGCAGGAGGCTGGCACATAGGATCAAAATGGGCACCTACCAGAGTCCTAAATCAGCGAGAGCACCACCTTGTAAGTTATCGGAATGACATTTTCACAAGCTGAAAACTTCACTGATAGTTTTGTAAATTCCCTTTTTTAGTCCCTCTTTCTAATCTGAGGCCAGTCCAGAGTGCAAACAGGGCTTTAGGAACATGGTAGATTTCCTGCTGCTGCCAAAATAAGATGGAAGTCAAAACATTCTCAGATTAATCCCCTTCTGTCCAGCCCCCCGACCATATTCACCCCTCCTTTTCCAAGCATCTGTTATTTGACCCAGACTACACATGCCATTTTTCCCCAGTGTCTTTTTTTCTTTCTGTTAATGTAAAGGAAGGACACAAACATACCAGATGCAGATATGCTGTATATGCATCAGTTAATCTCACTGTGGTCAAATTCACCCTCCAACAGTAATAATGCTTCCAATCTTGTCCAGCTGCAAATGCTTCAGTCGTGCTGTTTTTTTTTTCCAATCTGCTTGCTACAGATGATCAGGCTTGCGATAAAGGTATGTGACCTGCAATAAAAATAAAAAATAAAAAAATAATAAAAAATGGTCGGGTTTTTTAAAATCATAATGATAATCATAATCATAATGCAAGGCAGCAATGCTTCATAGGTTATGAATTAAACTGCACATTACGTTTATGGCAACACAGAAACCTGGTATCATATTTTTTAGCGTTAAACTTTTCATCATCATCTTTACTGCCATTATAGTACTTTGCCAAGTGTTTCCTCTGTTTTACAGGCTTTTCAGGTGTTTATTTAAGTTCATTTCATTAACAGTCATTAATTATGTTAATGAACTCATGTAACCTAAATCTTCATCTTTTTGGAAATAAAGTCTGACATAGCATGTAAACATTGGTAACCTTTAAACATACCCACACATGATCCCACATGGAAACATGGGGGAAAAAATCCCATGCTGAATTTGTTGTTTTCGTGACATTAAAAAAACAGTACATGCACGTACACTCCAAAATATTGGAACACCAAGGCTGATTCAGTAGTCTTTGTTATTCATTGAGCATTTTAGTTTAGATCAAAAGATATCTAAAGTTGAACATGAGATGAGAGATCAGATTTTCAGCTTTTATTTACTGGTTCTTACATCTTGATATGTCCACCCACATTTGCAGGAAGGATTAGTTTAAAGAACAACGACATTGCTGCAATTAAAGTCCTCTAAAGTTGTAGAAAATGAACAGAAGCATAAGCATTTTCAAAAGCATTTTACAAAGCTATGCGCTTTCAACTGTAAGAGTGAATGTGTGCTCCTCCTAGCATCTCTGAGCCTGAGCTCCCTCTCCCACAGCCTGACCTACTAAAACAACCATAAAATTGCTTCCAGGTCTTTGTACACATTCCACCTCCTCACTGATTCTCCCTCTCCTCTCCTCTCCTCTCCTCTCCTCTCCTCTCTCCTCTCCTCTCCTCATTATTTTCCCTGTAGAGGATTGTGACTGTGAAGGCAGTGGTACTGGACAGCATGTAGGTGAGGCAAAGAATCAAAATAAACACATGCACACAGCTCCACACACACACATGACTATTTACACACTGGATGTGGCTTGGACAATTGTTGATGCTTTATAGTTTAATAGTAAAGCACAATGAACACACCATTCATCTTATACACATGGTGACTACTTCACAGAAGACATCATGTTTCAGATGTTAAAAAGATGAAAACAGTCAGGTAACAGTTTGGGAAAGTGAAGTAAGTTTAAAAAGCATCCAAAAAGGGTGACAGATGACACATGCTAAATCAACCAATTACCCCTTCCTGTGTGTTAGCTGAAGTATTAAGGAACACTCGGCAATGTTCTGCTTAATCTCAGTCTGTTGCATCTGCATACAGTGGATTAACATAGACAACATCTTTAATATGTTTCCCAATACTTAGAAAAAACCCACTTTGAACATTTAATCATGAGCCAGTGGGTAGCTGAGGATGTCCATGGATGGACAGTTGGCATATTAAATATATAACATTTTATGTATAATTCCACTAAAACTAGTTCAAGCAAAATGATGAAAAGATTAAAAGATCAGTTCTGGTTACTTTTCTGTTATCAATATGCAGAAACATAAGAACCTTTGAAAACTTCACTCACTTGTAATGAATTACTACAGATCACTTACTCTGGAAACCTAGTCCAATCTCTGAAAGGATGGAATTATCTTATTTGCAACCATTTTTGACTATTGGAACATTAACAGTATTCTACAATACATTTTTATGAAATTAAGCAGCATATACAAAGCATTCTATTTTACATCCGCGTTCCAAGGTATTATGCAAATTGTGTGTCATAAAGATTAAATATTTTGTTTTTCAATTAAACTCATGGATGGTATTGTGTCTCTGGGCTCTTTGGATCACTGAAATTAATCTGGGACACCTGTGATCATTAGCCCGATTAAAGGAAAACATACTGAAGAAGGACGTTCCACATTGTTAAGCAGACCACCATTTTCAAGCTTGGTATGGAAAAGATAAAGGATCTCTGCTGCCCAAAAGTGTGAAATAGTTGAATGCCTTGGACAAAGTATCAAAATCATAGATTTCAGAAGCTTAGCGAACATCGTACTGTTAAGAAGATTTGGCTGCAGTCAGCTTACACACACGTGTTTGTGCAGATAAAGAGCATGAGGAGAGGGTTTCTGCCAGAACCAAATACATTGGATTAGAGCAGCTGCTAAAATGCCATTACAAAGCAGCAAACAGGTATTTGAAGCTGCTGGTGCCTCTAGAGTCCCGCAAACATCAAGGTGTAGCCTCCAGAGGTTGGCAGTTATGCAAACCCTTCTATTCAGTTCTGCCTAACCATGCTCACAAGCAAGGCGGCTGCAGTGGGCTCCAGAACTACGCGAAGCTAATTTTTCAAACAGTCTTATTCACTGAGGAGTGTCGTGCAACCCTGGATGGTCCAGATGGATGGAGTGGTGAATGGTTGATGGATGGTTGGTGGGCGGCCACCATCCCAACTGAGCTGCGGCGCGTCAGCAAGGGAGGTAGCAGGAAGTCATGTTTGGGCCGGAATCCTTGGGAAGAGGCTGGTCAGCCTTTAAGATTCTGAAGGTGTGAAAATGACCTCTGAAAAGTGTGGAGTTTTCCACTTTCTTCCATGTCGGTACAAAGAAGAGAAAGTGTGCTTTAAATGACAGTATCTTCATGCAAACAATGCACCTCATGCTGCAAGGAATACCATCGTTGGCTGCTATCGGCATAAAAGGAGAGAAACTCATGGTATGGCCCCCATCCTCCCCTGACCTCAATTCTATTGAGAACCTTTGGAGCATTCTAAAGCAGAAGATCTATGAGAGTGTGAGGCAGTTCATCAAACAGCAGCTCTAGGCTATTCTAACATCCTACAAATTCAAGAAATTCAAGCAGAAACTCTCCAAAAACTCACAAGTTCAATGGATGCAAGAACTGTGAAGCTGCTATCAAATAAGGCGTCCTGTGTTAACATGAAACTTGACCTGTTAAGATGTTTTTGATTGGAAATAACTTTTTGATTTCAGTAAATATGACATCCTAACGCGGTAAATTCAACCAATGACATTTCAGTTCTTCACAACCTGGAAAATATTTTGAAACTCTGCTGTGCATAATTATTTGGCACAATTGCATTTAAAGTTTTTTTAAACTGTATATATATATATATATATATATATATATATATATATATATATATATATATATATATATATATATATACATACTATTATCATTGGGATGTTTGTTCAGTAACATTCAAATTATACTCTAATGGTTGATGACATGAAAATTATGCTGACTGATACCTTGCATCGACAATTTAGGAAAATCACAGAGAAATATCATTTGCATAATAATTTGGAACGCAGTGTAACTGTTTGTAATAACAGGTTTTTGTTCTTGGGTTAGATCAGGAAATCCATCTGAACTATTGTCCTGGGTAATTAAAGGAAGTACCCTTTTAGATGCAGCAGACAGAGATTCAATTAATGTAATCTGATGCAATATGTTTTCTGTGTGAATATGATGAATTGTTCTTGTGCTTTGAAGTGTGATCTAACTTTGGCATATACTTCCACATTGTGACACCTCATTCAGCTTGGCCTGTAGTTCCTCCAGAAATCATCACCCTGCTGTGTGGCTCTGGACACCCCGCTGCCTTTCTGTGCTGTTGCTTTTCAGTGTCACTATGTGTGCTCTGTGTGGAGGAAGCATTTTGTCAGCGTGCTGCTGGACTTCATTCTTTGGGGCTGCTTTAGCTAAAAGGAATTTGGCTTTTGAACTTGTGACAGTTTCTAGCATGGCTTCTGCTGTTGGTCCAAATGTTGCTGGATGTGTGACGGTCTAACACTAGTTGTAGTTTCTCCAAAGTGTAAGGCAGTGGCGCCCACCTGTGGCCAAGCCTTTTCCTGGGAGTTCTATTCAGGTACCACTCCCTATTTCTTCAGCCTGAGCAGTGGTGTTGGTGTGTGCACAGTTTGGTCTGTTGAATGGAGTTTTTTAATAGTTATTCTAATGATGTATGAAAAATAAGCATTACTTCAAAGTAAGGTTGAAAGAAGATTTGTGGTGTTTAATATATTATTAAATAAACTGATTGGTCTTTGCATACCTCTGATACCCAGCCATCACATTTGTGCTTTGTGGGCCTTACGTTCTTGTTTCCCTTATAAACCTATTCAACGTGTCCTTATTAAATTGTTCCATAATGGATTTCAGCTGGTCTCAGGAGAAGTTTCCGCTTGAGCCGCAAGGACCGGAATTCCCATGGAGAGTCTCAGACTGCAGAGACAGAAGAGTTTCTCACCTATGAGGAAGTGACACGCTACCAGCAGAAGCCCTCAGAGAAACCCAGACTGGTGGTGCTTATTGGTGAGAAGCAAGACAGATCTTGTTGCTTTTGTACCTCCGTTTAATAGTGTATTATGCTAAAGGGTAAGAGATCGGTTGGTCTGCATGTGTTCCAGCAGACGTTACCAAGCTGTAACTCTGCAGAGTGCCTTGCAACTACACTGAAAATAAAAAATATTTTTTGGATTGCAATTTTAGTTTATATCAGGAACCACTGTTACTAACCAGCTGAGGAGCTCCTCTGGTTCCTCTTAACAATGTGCTTTGCAGTGGGACATGTCCATCAACACCATAATCAAAACTGGATCAAAATTTATTTAGGATTTTTTGGGTGCTCAGCTGCAGCATTACTGAATTACACAGACGATACATAAATGTTTGGTGCTCTGATCTGTAATTTCAAACTTTCTCTCATGAAGAAAAACAACAATGGTTTAATTGAGGGTGATGGTGGTCTAGTGGTGGGTACTCGCCTATGGACCAATGGCTCAAGAGGTCCCAGGTTCGAATCCCACCTCTAGCACTACCATCACTGGGTCCCTGAGCAAGACCCTTAACCCCGAGTTGCTCCAGGGGGACTGTCCCTGAAATTAGGACATGTAAGTCGCTCTGGACAAGAGCGTCTGCTAAATGCCGTAAATTAAAATTGAGACTTTAACTTCATGTTGCTCCACAGTAAAAACATCACCATTAATAATAACACCATTATTTTTATTCATAGTTTCATATTTAGTGGCTGTTAATTAATAGCATTGTCTATACTACTTTATCTGTGCAACTCAGGCCTTGAGATTTGCATCAACCCTTCACCCTTTTGCCACAAATTGAAAAATGTCCTAGAAATACAGAATACATTCCTTTAAAACAAATATGTTTTCTAATGATGAAAATATTTATGAGTGTATTTTTTCCAGATTTAAAAAAAATTGCTAAATGTGCCTGTTGTCTTTATACTTTATAAAATAGTTTTTAGTGCACATATGGCAATTCTGTATCTCTCTCTCTCTCTCTCTCTCTCTCTCTAGGGTCTTTGGGGGCTCGAATCAATGAACTGAAACAAAAGGTGATCGCAGAGAATCCTCATCGATATGGAGTAGCTGTTCCACGTGAGTCCACTTTTACCTCTCAGAAAAATCTCTGCACACTGGCTGGGTGCATCAAAGGGATTAACAGATGAGAGACATTCTCTGGACAGAAGGACAGAGTTTTATCCTCACTGGTATAAGTCATGACCAGTAATGTCTTCCATGTGAACTGCAGTGATAAGACTTAAACTCCATATGTGAAGACTCACTGAGGCTCATTATCAAAATATATTTTGACAGACACCACCCGGCCCAGGAAGAGCCATGAAAAAGAAGGCGTGGAATACCATTTCATCTCCAAGCAGGCTTTCGACGCAGATGTTCAGAGTAACAAGTGCGACCACTTGAGGAATCTGGGATGCTTTGAAACTTTTTATCTTAATTTCTAAACCCTGCAAGCCAGAATAAATCATCTGAGTACATATCAGTTGGCCACATTGTTAAATTAAGCCTTAATTTCATCTTTCATCTGCTCCTATATTTCAGGTTCATTGAGTATGGAGAGTATAAGGAGAATCAATATGGGACGAGTCTGGAGTCTATTCGTAGTGTGTTGTCCAAAAACAAAATGTGTCTGGTGGATGTCCAACCTGAAGTGAGAATCACTTTTAGCATTTAATTTGTATTTTTTCCCTAAATCGTACCACACACACACACACACACACACACACACACACATACACAAACACACACACAAAACCATCAGAGACAGCAATCTTGTTATGTCAGAGATGTCACAGGTTTATTTACTTGCAGTTAGATTTTTTCAGATGCCCAGACCCTGGTTGCATAAGATCCTATTCGCTCATTCCCCAAGAAGAATTCATGTTTGAATAATAACTAAGTCTATAGATGCTGAGGCACTATCAGTCTGTTTTCTATGTTGCACAAATGCTTCTGTTACAAGCTAGTTTTCCAGGGCTGAGTAAAGTACAATCTCCTCCTATTTCAGGCCTTGAAGATTCTATGCACAACAGAATTTAAGCCCTATGTCATATTTGTGAAGCCATACCTACCTGAGGGTCGCCGCTGCCGCAGCACTGCTGCATCACCAGAGAGGGATGACAACGGCCACATCACGGTCAGAGTCTTTCAAATCACTCATCAGAATCTTTATACCTTGGACCATGAGTACCTGAGCTTCATATTTAGCCGATTAGCTGGATCAGGTTAGAGCTCTGAAAATAAGATCCTTCAAATATATTAGTTTATGGTATTTGCATTGTGAAACATACTGTATATGATATTTTTAATGGGGAACCGCAAAACATGCAGGTCTAGGGTACCAGTGTTTGGAACTGATTCTGTACACGCTTTAACCTTACTTTATTCTACCAATATTGTTGTTGATATAACCCAACCACTAGAGATGCACAAGCCAGTGCTTTTCTTCGTGCCGGTCCCAAACCAGGATAAATGGGGAGGTTTACGTGAGGAAGAGCATCTGGTGTAAAACTTTTGCCAAATCAATATGTGGACAATGAAACAGAATTCCATTAACAACGACCACCACCAGTACTGTTAGCCTACAGGGTGCTGGTGGAAATTGGGCTACTGTTGGCCAAAGGAGAAAAAGAAGAAGAGGAGGAAAGCATGTCTAGGGGGAAGAGGAGAGAAAGAAGGGGAGGAGAGTGGAAGTGAGAGCAGGAACTTTGAATGTTGGCAGCATGACTGCTAAAGGTAGAGAATTAGCTGATATGATGGAGAGAAGGAAGGTTGATATTTTGTGTGTGTGAGAGACTAGATGGAAGGTGTGGATAGAAGGAGGAATGGGGTAGGTGTTATCCTGAAGGAAGAGTATGTGAAGAGTATTTTGGAGCTGAAGAGGGTGTCAGATAGGGTGATAAGTTGAAGCTGGAAGTTGAAGGTGTGATAACGAGTGTTGTTAGTGCTTATGCTCCACAAGCTGGTTGTGAGATGGAAGAAAGCACACAGGAGTACATGGAGATGAACTGCAGGGTGAAGAAAGCAGTGGTGAAGGCCAAAGATAAGGTGTTTGGTGAATTGTACGAGAGGTTGGACAGTAAAGAGGGAGAAAAGGACCTTTACCGATTGGCTAGACAGAGAGACAGAGCTGGGAAAGATGTGCTACAGGTCAGGGCGATTAAAGATAGAAATGGTAACGTACTCACAGGTGAACAGAGTGTGTTCAGCAGATGGAAGGAGTACTTGAGGAGCTGATGAATGAAGAGAGAGAGAGAAGATTGGATGATGTGGGGATAGCGAACCAGGAAGTAAAGCTAATAAGCAAGATGGAAGCGAGGGCAGCAATGAATGGGGATGAAGAATGGAAAGGCTGTTGGTCTGGATGACATACCAGTGGAAGCCTGGAGGTGTTTAGGGGAGATTGCAGTGGTTTTTCTGACCAGATTGTTTAACACAATTTTGGAAAGCCTGAGGAGTGCAGACAAAGTGTACTGGTAATGATTTTTAAGAATAAGGGTGTCGCACAGAGCTTTAGTAACTAGAGGGATAAAGTTGTTCAGCTACAGCATGAAGTTATGAGAAAGAGTCTTGGAAGCGAGGTTAAGAAAAGAGGTGCTGATTAGTGAACAGCAGTATGGATTTGTGCCAAGAAAGAGCACCACAGATGCAATGTTTGCTCTGAGGGTGTTGATGGAGAAGTACGGAGAAGGTCAGAAGGAGTTGCACTGTGTCTTTGTGGACTTAGAAAGCATATGACAGGGTGCTTAGAGAGGAGTTGTGGTTTTGTATGAGGAAGTCTGGTGTTACAGAGAAGTATGTGAGAGTAGTTCAGGATATGTATTATGGCAGTGTAACAGTGGTGAGATTTGCAGGGGGAGTGACAGATGCATTTAGGGTAGAGGTTGGATTACATCAAGGGTCAGCACTGAGCCCATTCTTGTTTGCAATAATAATGGACAGGTTGACGGACGAGATTAGACAGGACTCCCTGTGGACAATGATGTTTGCTGATGATATTGTTACCTGTAGCGAGAGTAGGGAGCAGCTTGAGGAGGACCTGGAGAGATGGAGATCTGCTCTAGAGAGGAGAGGAATGAAAGTGAGTAGGACAACGACAGAATGAATGAGTGTGAATGAAAGGGAGGAAAGTGGAGTGAGGATGCAGGGAATGGAGGTAACAAAGGTGGAGGAGTTTAAATACTTGGGATCAGCTGTTCAGAGTAATGGTGAGTGTGGAAGAGAGATGAAGAAGAGAGTGCAGGCAGGTTGGAATGGGTGGAGAAGAGTGACTGGAGTGATTTGTGACAGATGGGGACCAGCAAGAATAAAAGGGAAGGTTTACAGGACAGTGGTGAGACCAGCTATGTTGTATGGGTTGGAGACGGTGGCACTGACAAAAAGACAGGAGGCGGAGCTGGAAGTGTCAGAGTTAAAGATGCTGAGATTTTCGTTGGGTGTGACGAGGATGGACAGGATTAGAAGTGAGTATATTAGAGGGACAGCTCAGGTTAGACGTTTGGAAGACAAAGTTAGAGAAGCAAGGTTGTGTTGGTTTGGACATGTCCAGAGGAGAGACGAGGATTATATTGGGAGGAGGATGTTAAAGATGGAGCTTGCCAGGAAAGAGGAAAAAGAGGAAGACCAAAGAGGAGGTTTATGGACGTGGTGAGAGAGGACATGCAGGTGGTCGGTTTGAAGGAGGAAGATGCAGAGGACAGGAAGAAATGGAGATAGTTGATCCGCTGTGTCGACCCCTAAACAGGACCAGCCAATAGGAAAAAGAATAATGTTGTTGATACCTTCAAAGTCTGACACATTTAACTAGTTCCAGTCTGCCCCAGGTCTTGTGCATGTTAATGTCGGGCAGTAAAATCAGAAGCAGAATGTGGGAAAATAGCTTTTTTGTGTGCTTAATATTTTTTGGGTTTTTTTTTCCATTTAAAAGACACACCAAGCTTCCTTTATTGCTGGATACACTGAAACAAAATGATCATGTAAACCCAGAATGCATTTGATAACATGCAATGATAACAGTGATCATATTGCATCACTAACTAGTTTTGACAAATAAGGTGTGTGATTTCAGATTTGTTAGACCATGTTCCTTGTGTTACTTGTGTGTATATTTGTGTGACTGAAAATAGGACAGTGTGATTGTGACAGGGTTTTTTAGGATGTGAAATTCTTTAATTATGGTTATTAGCTTTGAATATTATTAGCTTTTGTGAAACCAAAGAATTGTTTTTGTTATGTGCAGAAACACATGTGCTGTTGAATCTGATTTGACTGTTCTGATTCTAAATTACAATAAGAACTAATTGGAGTAAATGACACAGTTACTTTCAAGGCATTAACAGCTTTAAAAATCTGCTTTTCCCCTTTTGGTTAATAACGAGGCAATCTGGCTTCCCCTTTTGACTGTGTAAAGGATGAAGACCTGGCAGAGATGCATCACTCAGCAGAACAGATGGAGCAGCAGTACAGCCACCTGGTGGACCGGGTCCTGGTGAAAGAAGATTCCACGGGTGCCTGTGTGGAGCTGAAAAACATTCTGGAGCGCCTGGAGAGGGAGCCGCAGTGGGTGCCGGTCAGCTGGGTCCGGCCTTGACTTTCCAACCACACTGATCCTCTAGTGGCATGTTGGTACTATCCTCGTAAACTCAGTCATCGATTGCTGACATCACCACCAGGAAGTTGGCTGACACAGTGAAGAGAAATGGAAAACTTAAGCAAGTTCCATATCAACCAACTTTGAATTGTGACATATAATCATTCAGTGAATTCTGTGATGCCACATCACCACAGCAGACCAAGCTGGCAAACAATGCATCAGTGGTTAATAAATAAATGGCACTTCAATTAACGTATCATGAAGTTCATAAATGATTGTTACATAAACCTACCTCTAGTGACGACAGGCTCTATCAGTAAGCGTAAGCAATTTTACTGCAGTGAGTGACATCATTGGCATTGCAATGTTAATGAGAGCTGTTCGAAATGCTAAATGTTAGTCAACTCCAGTCTTGATATCCGCATTTGATGTATTGTGTCTTTTATGCACCTCAGTCATATCAAAACTAATGAGCAAGTGCTTCTGGAACACAATTAGGTGTGTTTGAGCAGGAAAATTTGAAACTATGCACTATAAGTGAACTCCAGGCACTTGTATAGTGGTCGTTATGGGTGCTCAGCTTCAAGTAGAGTTCTTTGTCCTACATAAACTTAAATATGGTCAGAGACATGTTTATGTCTGTATTGATGCAATCACTTAAGATAATGCCCACCTTTCCAAAGAGCACTACACCACGGACTGGGGTCGGCAAACGCTACAACACGGCAGAAACTACGCCTGCCTGCTTCTGTTTCAAACACCTTGCGGCAGAGATTTAGTATCAGTCATCAACCTTATCTGACTCAGAGACCTGAGAATCACGACAGCCTGAGAAAAAACACACAGGATTCATTTAGGACCTTCAACCATTCAGTTGTGCAATGATATTCTCCTGCGGAATGACAGCATGACATGGTTAAAATAGCAGCCTTTCAGTGAACAAAAGTGAAGAAAATCCTTCAGTGTGATGGACAGAGTGAAGTGTTGCGCACAGTAAACACAGTGTTAAGAAGACAGAGACCAAATGACAATAGATATTCAGCTGATGTTGTCAGGTAATCCAGTGGCTTTCAAACCAGTCCTCAGGGACCACATTTTCTAGCCCATCTCACTTCTTTTCTGTCCATCAAACTACAAAGAAAGGCTAATTATAAGAAGTGGTTGACACGGACAGGTTGTAGTACAGGTATAATTTTGCATGCCTGCAGCTAAAAAGGAGAACAAAGACTTGAGGCTCACACTTGCATCAACTTGTGAGCACTGCATCGGCAATGAGGCAAGAGAAATGATGCACATGGCAACATTGTACACTGTAGTTAAATTATCTCATGGAATCTTTTGGCCAGGCTTTGCATGAATTTCCACCTGGATAGATTGCTCCTATTAAGACACAAATAATATTCTTGAGATGGGCCGCTGGACAGTTTCTCAGAAAACTAAGAGGCCAAATCTACTGACTACTGTAGCCAATTTACCTGTGTGCTGCATATCTTTTAGGGTCTCAGCTGATATTTGTCTTTTTGTGGTGACTGTTTATATTTGTTTAAGCCTAAATAATTGTGTTAGAACATATATTTACATCTATGTTCAGGGTTTATTACTGTAAAAATCATTTCTTTATGTATTTTTTAATTATTAAATTATTATTTAAATTAATTATGTTCAAACATAAATGACTACTGTTGTGCTGAAGTATCTGAAATGGCCCAAATATTATAAAATCTCAATGATCTAATTCAATGGAGAAGTACTATATCGATAAAGTTACAGAATTTGAGGCATGTTATAAACTTGGGCTCTTGTAATACTATGGTATGTTATGGCCATTAACCGATAGAACGTAGGATGCTTTTTTAATGCATTGTGCATTGTGTGATTCTAAAATAAGACATGGTGTTGTGACTGTTCCCTCTTTTTGGACGGAGTGTTCTAAGACACAGTGAAGAGTTTGATGGAATGATTTTATTTTTTTATTAGTGTAAGATGCTGAGAAATATAATAAAGTGTATGAATTTGAGAAGTCAAATGAAGTTTCCTTATATCACATCCAAATGAAAATCACATCCAAAAGAATTGAAATAATGCCTTTATTATGGGTCAAAACCAAGAATGTGTGCTTATTATGCATTTCCAAAAATGAAAACGAAGATGCTTTTAATTCACGATCACTATAACGATCACAAACTTACTAAAACGTCCTTTCGCTTTAAAAAAATTTAAAACTCCTGACATTTTTGGGCAGCTGTAGTTGAAGGTGTCTGTTCAAATCAAAACGGACCTTTTATCACTTTCATGTCCCTGGTCATATGAATCATATTTCTAGTCATCATCTTCCATTAAAATGTTTTCTGATAAATTTCCACGTCCTAACATCTTTCATCTTCTGTTCTGTTGTGAACAGAATAGTGATATTTTGTTCTCCTCCCACCATCAAATGTAGAGATTCTCTGAGGGCCTCCCTAATTCCTTATCCCAAATTTCATTTAGTTTAATATTAATGTGCGCAGTGCTGATGACCACCACTAGATGGCAGTATTTGACATGTACTGTTTGACAAGGGACTCTTCATAGGTATTTTATTACCCAGTAGTCATGTTTACCACTCAGAGGTGTGTGTGTGTGTGTGTGTGTGTGTGTGTGTGTGTGTGTGTGTGTGTGTGTGTGTGTGTGTGTGTGGTCATACTGATCAGACTGATTATCGGTATTTGATCACATTTCCTTGTCTAGTATATAGCCATTCATTTGAAATTCTTATGATATTTGGAAAGGTTTAATCATGGCCTACAATACAGATTCAAAGCAAAGGCTCACTTCTGTTGACATTTAAAAAATGAACAAAACCTTAATCCTTTTTTCTGGATGTCTGTCTTCAGTTTCATTTCTGGACTCAAAAAGGTAGCTGACATTTATCAGACCCTTTTATAAGGACTGATGGCACATGGGCAGTCCATTCCATTTTAAAATGCAGCCTCTTCTTTTAAAAGCTGTGCAAATATTGTCAGATCATGCAACGCCAGCCACACTTCATCCAGCTGGAGAGCTGATCAGGGCTGGGTTCACCTTAGGTCAATGCCAAAGGCTGCCAACCAGAAGCCAGTCTGTGTGCACAACCATATGAACCACAATGATGTTTGCTTCAAGTTGCTTTCTTTTGGCTCCTGAACAGGTGGCATACGATGAGAAGACTCCCTAATGAAGCTCTGTGTGTGGGGTTACTCATGAGTGTAGGGTCGAGCAGGCAGCGACTTGCACAGATGTCTGGATGGTAAAAATCTTGAAAAGGTGCCAAAGGAACTGGAGAAGGCAATGTTAAAAATAGCCCTGCCTTTCCATGCTTAGTCATTCATATGCCAAGACCCGAGGGGGGCTTTTTCACCTCTTCGAGAAGAGAAGCGGTTCGATGGCAGGGTATTTTCTGTCCCTGTCATTTTCTTTCAAAATCTCTGCAACGTCCACTCTACAGGAGAGTTTTAAAGAGCTTGACATACACCTTGAGAAACTACCATTCCATACCATCCCAGTCCCTGGATAATAATTAAGCAAATGTTTTTGGAATGAACAGATCTATGATGTCATGAAAAAACATTCCATCCCATTCAGTGAGCAGAAGTGGAAGTGAGGAAGATGCGGAGGACTATAGGAAATGGAAACAGATGATCTGCTGTAGCGTAACCCCTAAACAGGAGCAGCCGAAAGAAGATTACATTCAGTAAGCCCACCTATTCAGTCCACAGCAGTTAAGCCCTGCCCTTCTGCTCATACTGAAGTGATAAAAAGTATTTCAGGAACCTGCTTTCTTGAATGAGGTGCAGTACAGGGCAAAATCTCATTTAAATATGGAGTATCTTTTTTTATGGTGCAAGAACAACAACCACAAAAAATAGCCTTCTTAATAAATGCAAGAAATTGTAGGGGTTTCCCTGCGATGGGCTGGCGACCTGTCCAGGGTGCGTCCACCGTCCTCGCCCTGTGTGCGCTGGGTTGGACACCAGCACTCCCCCGCGACCCCGTTTGGGACAAGCGGCAGAAAATTGATGGATGGATGTTGGGGTTTTTTTTGTCTGTCCATCTGTAATGAAATAATTTTTTTAAAAGAGCAACTGATATTGACGAGTAGATTAATGGGGTTTTGATATATCACCCACTATCAGACTGATTATTTAATTAAAGAAAATAATAAATGGTTTTCTACACTAGAAGACTCCCAGTGCATTTCAAAGAATCAGAATCAGGAACAATTTGCTGATCCTGAGGGAAAATTGCTTAATTGTCAAAAGGTAATAAAAAAGATAATAAAGCATTTTACCTCAGTACGTTTAGCGACATGTGTACTTGTAATTAGTGTGGATGAAGCAATACTGAATGATCAGTTCTTCTAACTCTGACAATTCTACAGAGAAGAGAATTCCATAGAAACATTAAACGGCTGTTTTTTGATCATATTAGAGACAAGAGAGGGGGACAGATGACAGAACTAACTTAGGTTGAGATACTTCACAATCAGAAGCCACATAGTGGAAGCACCTGACTGTCTAAATCTAGCTTCACGTCCCTGACCCTTTCCCCACCGACCTGAGATGATCTGGGATTAAAAAGGTGAAACATCGCTGAAGACCCTGCAGCTGGTACACTGGCACTGGCAGAGGTGCGACAGACAGAAATGTTTGCAGGCGTCAAAACTCATCACCCATCAATACTTCTATTGCCTTGAGGCAACACAACACCTACACAGATCGCCCTTTCATGACACTTGACATAAACCTGCCTAAACATCCATAAAGACTTAAACAACCCTGAGTTTCATAATCCTTTTAGTTATCAACAATAGAATTGATAAAGCAGCCTTCATGTCAACTGCCACATTGTGGATTAAGCCATTTTAATGTTTTTGAGATCAGGAAATGGTTTTCCTTCCGCCATGCTGCACACACACACACACACACACACACACAGCCAGCCAGTTATTTGAGTTTCACTTTATTTTCTGTCAGATCATATGAAGTTGTTTTATTCTACTGAACAGCCTGTTTCTGAGTTTATTAAATACTAATGTTAATGCTTTCAAATATCATTTTAGAATTAAAATCCACATTTAGTGCTTATTCACTGGACAAATGAAAGAGTTTAACACATGCAGTCATTTGCATCAAAGAATCTGAGAATCTGAGAATGAGTAGCATCTTAATTTCGCTGAAATGGGAGAAAATCAATTGTTCAAAAAAATCTAAAGTAACTGGGAAAAAAAAACTTTCAAACTGAAGCAAAGCAAACAGCTTTACATTGGCTTCAGTGTTTGAAGCTGAAGTCACACAACTATAAGCATTAATGAACACAACATTTCTTTTAGGCTTATTTTTGATTCTGGTTTCCAATTTGCAGTCTCACAGGTCTCTTTAACGAGGCTGTTCACTGAAACAATCTTAGCAGAAAGACGATCAATGACATCTTGTTTATTTGTTAAGGTTATAAATATTGCAAGATTTTTATGCCTTAAAAAAAAAAAAACTCATTATTTTTTGACAAGTGGGTAGGCCTAGTGGTCGGAGGGAGCAAACTGGGGGAAGACAGGTTAACAAAGGGGATGTTTTTTGGCCATTTTGCTAACAAAGGGGACTCATTCCCCTTACAAATGGCCTAATGTCCCTGCCCACCGTGCATTAAAGTTGTAAATGAGGCACTTTTCAGACTTAAAAATCTAACGTTTGAAGTTGAACAGGGGTACCAAACACCTACAACAGTTAAAGATGTGTATTTTAGTACTTGACCTCCTGCAGGAAGGTGGATAGAGGAACACTCTACTCCTGGACAGGCTTTGTGTCCTTTGGCCTCCAGAGACAAAGGTCTGGGCTGCACTGCAGCACTAAAAGCAGATGCAATGTCTTTGCTTTTAAAATCTGCTCAGACTTCTTGCGTTTCTCTTGCAGGTTGATATGTCAATACCTGCAGGCGGCTGTGAAAGGAGAGTCTGTCAATGCCAGACTTCAGTTAAGCTGCTGCTTGTTTTATATCACCTCTCTGGTAAACAGCTGTGCCCATATAAAGTGAAAAGCACTCCCACCCTGTATTGTTCTCCTTCACACTCAGGAAAGCATCCATAACCTGAAACAGGGAAAACAATACGCTTGTGCTTTCATATCTGCATGTCGTGACACTGTTGATAACTTCATGCCTATTGGATCAGACTCTTTACAACCCATCTGTTTTTAAAGAGACTTGAATGAATCTGATATAGTCAAACCATTGCAGGGTTATTTGTACTGACACTAAACCCTTTCTGCAGCATCAACAGATTTTCACTTTTTAACAGTGTTGGCAATAGGTGCAACAGCCCATCAGATAGTAAACTTCCTGTTTTCAAAAGACTGTGAAACTAGTAGTCAGCTGCAGACTGTAGTTGTGGTAGCTAAGTGTGTACGTGCTAAAACATCTCACCGAAAAGGCATCAGCAACCAGTGCGGATATAGAGACTTCCTAAAAGGTAAATGAAATATTTATTTGTTTTTAGCACCTTTATTTACCATGTTGTTCTTGTTGTTTGCTGCTGATCTTCTTGCAAAAGAACCTCCAAAATGTCTAAGAAATCAGAAAGATGAGTTTGCGTTTGGTGGAATGAGGGAGGTTTCTATTTTTGTTCATCTGCCCGAAGTGAGAGAAGAGAAAGCACAAAGTATTTCTGCCCTGTATTGTGCCGTCCAGGCTGAAACATTGCTAAAAACTACAACAGGCGGATAAATGTGAATGCTCACAAAAAGTGGATCAAAACCGTTAGCTTAGTGTCTGTATAGGGCCTGTATATACTGAGAGATGAATTGAGAAATTTTTACCGTGTTTATATAATACACCAGATCAGAAATTTGCTCATGGGCCCAAATGAATGTTTTACACGAAATTAAATTTTATGGGTGATTTTATGCACCAAAAACAAATAATAAAATCTTAATAAATCCCTTAATATTTGGGGTATTGAGAAATTGATTTTTAATTAGTTTAAACACGTTTATCTACCAATGTGAGTAAAAAGTGGTTTGGTACGATGTGACCCTATGTCCTCAGTTCTAATTGATAAAAATTATGAAGAAGCTGAAGGCTGTCCCTGATTAATCCAGAAGAAATAAGCTGTGATGTGTACTGAATGGAGGAGACGTTACTACACTAGATCGATCTATCGTAAGCTACATTAAACACTGAAGATCAATGGCTAAGTTAGGGGTCAGCAGACTGTTTAAGGGAAGCAGACAGATATATTCAAATATGCTTCAGGAGAATCATAGACTTATATATTCATGGTTAAAACTAGTCATGAGAGTGAAGAACTGACTAATGTTGATCATTTTCACTATAATGGTATTCCTTCTGTAATAGGGTTTTTTTTTAAGTATTTATATTCTGTTTCCATAATCCTTTTTCTGTTTAGACTTTGTACATAAAAATCTAACCAGGAAACTGTTGATTTACAGTCTCCAATGTCAGGCTGTATGCAAACATGTGGTGCCCAATGAATAAAGAACAGGGCTAAAACAGCCTTTATTCAGAGTGAGTGCAGAAAATACTATATGAAACCATTAAAAGATTAATGCTCCTTAAACCAGCTGCCTCCAGTCCCAGTAAAAGGCTGTGTTTTCGCAGAGCTACTCTTTTACTCTGACTTTGAGAGCTGTCATTTTGCTGGGACGAGGCATCACTGCCTCAAGCCGAGGAGAGAAACGCGTAGAGTTAATGAAAGGCATTTATTCCACCCCTGTGTGAACAACTTCTGCTTGTCAAAATGTCTTCCCTTTTGAACGCCTGGTGATAAATCGGCCATATCTTTAAGCGCAGACCGGAAAACATTTTCCGAACCATATCTGACTCCCAAGGTATGCAGCTTCAGAGCAAGTGATGTTAACACTTTGCTGTCAGGATCTTCCAAGCTCAGTCAGTAGGAAGAAAATCTGGTACTGGGGTACTGCTTATACTGACAGTGCCCCTACATTCATTCATATACAATATCTGATCATCTTCATTTTTCATTTGAAATCACCTAAAACACTTCTCACAGGGCCTTGAAAAGTGTAGAGCAACATTTGATTTCTTTAAAA
This sequence comes from Hepsetus odoe, assembly GCA_017165825.1. Taxonomy (NCBI): domain Eukaryota; kingdom Metazoa; phylum Chordata; class Actinopteri; order Characiformes; family Hepsetidae; genus Hepsetus; species Hepsetus odoe. The sequence continues at coordinate 17,126,060 of CM029378.1, forward strand.
TGCAGGAAAGAGCACGAAAGCTGCTAGCTGATGTGTGCGAGAATTTAGTGTGGTTAAATGTGGCTTTCCTGTTCCCAGTTATCCAACCAGAGGGAGGTGACTTCCCGTTCATTTCCATCCCGTAACATAGAGGGTTTTCTATTTTTTAAAGTCCTGCGGGGTGATATGGCTAAATCTACAATAAGGAAATGTGTGAATAACTGTATGTGTGACGAGTGCATTTTGTTGCATTTTCATACAGGCTGACATTAATCACATTTACTATTGACTTCTGTGTTGTCTTCCAATCCTGCTGCTGGAATCTTTCTGCATTGCACATCTTTCTTTATAATACAACCCATCAGAAAACTCTAAATTGTGCAGTATAAAGTACACATGAGGGCCATCATTGCCAAATAAAGGCTTGCTGTTATTGCAGCTGTTGACTGTAGAGGGTTTGACTCACTGAAATGATGCAAACTTTCATACAGCTGCATGAGCAACATTCTCCGTGCCCTTTTCTCATGGATTAAAAATGACTAGTAGTGCAGGGAGCCTGTGTGTGTCTGTGTGTGAATTAACAGGATAGAATCACAGCATTTAAGCTGTGAGTGACAGTGTTAAGTAATTGCTTTGTCTTATAGCAGTAAGTCAAGGTGACAGGACTTGCGGTATAATCTTTAAAGACTATAAGATTATACCACAAGTCCAGCCACCTTGACTTACTTATGAATGGCTCAGACGCACCAGTGGTGTAAATCCTGGGGGTTCCATAGCAAAAGAAGGCCTGTGGAGAATGGGTTCCCAACCATGTTTACTGGGCCGCTTTAATAGATACTGGCGTAACTGCAGGCCTTTGACAGAGAGACCAAACTTCGTGTCAACACCATGTTAACACAGACAGCTTCAGAATGTATCTCATCCATTCACATCCTGCTATATCATATCTTCATTCATCTCAAATCTTAGGCAGCCTGTTCTGGGAATGTTTTGGGAACCTTGATACTGAGATGTACAACATACAGAGGTGGAAAATGTAGGTCACTTCATATAAAGAGTTTAACTAAGACTAAATGTGAGTGTGACCAGGACTGAACAGGTTCAGCTCATTGTGATTCTACACCAGGCTGCATTTTTTTTTTTTTTTTTTTTGCCATGCTGGACACTAGGGATCAGGCCTACACGATTAAAGATGGGATGGGGAGGTTTACTGCTCGGAGATGGAAAATCCAGGTCCAGAAAGTGCTGATTCATTCCTGGATTATGTTCCAACTGCATGGGCACCAACTGGTGGTTTCAGTTCAGCAGCAAAACCAGGCAGGTGGAGCAAAAACCTGAAATGGATCTGGATTTTCCACCATCTCAGCTTTAAAGTGTGGCTCTCTTGTCAGCATCTAACATGACAACACACAAAATGCAGCCTGGAGCTACGAACAACAATGAGCCAAACGCGTTCAAGTCTTGGTCAAACATACAGAGTCATAATTAAACCCTTTTTGGTGAACAATAACTCACAACATAACTCCAGTATAGTCCCATCTTTCCAATCCGCCAGTCACTCTAATGGAGCCTCCGCCCCTCCTAGCCTAAGGCTCCCGCACGCGCACGACGAATGATCCCGTCCCGGTTACTGATTGGTTAAACTCTTGCCAGCCTGCTTTTTGATTGGTTGGGGTGGGGGCTCGCGCAGAGCTCAGCTACCCAAATAGTGCGGAGCAGCCGTTAGGCTCCGCTCTGCTTTTCCAATGTAGCAGGACTGCGGGGGGTGATCCGAGGGCTTATTCACCGGGCTGGCATGGCTAGAAACGCTCCAGAAGAAACTAGAAAGTACTTTTAGACTCTGTCAAACCGAATCGTTTTGTGAAGCGGCACTTTTTTTGGTCAGTTTGTCGCTTTAACGGTCACGGATGAACTGCACCAGGTAAGATTTAGTGCGTCACTTAGCTGGAGAAAGTGGAGGAGGCAGTTTAAACTGTGTTAGTGCTTCGCCTTGATTTGACCACATTATTCTCTTGCTTGTGCTTGCTCTCGATCGAAACGCTGCTGTTTTTCGTCATTTTGTCCAATCTGGGCTGCTCACCGACTTCACACACACTGAGCCGACTCACTTTCTTCTGTTGATTCCGAGTGCAGCCTACTGCGCATGCGCATGTCCTTCAAAAGCCTGCTAAAACTTCATGACTTCAAAACCAGTGGATGTGATCTGATATTGATAGTGACTTGTAATGCAGTCCATCCCCTCCTCAGACTTGACCATTAACATCTGATTGATTTTCTTCCTCCCCCAACAGAGTTTTGCACATTATAAACCCCAGGCCCATGCCAGCGCCGATCATGCCTGTGGATGTGGCCATGAGGATCTGCCTGGCACACTCTCCACCCCTCCGCAGCTTCCTTGGCTCATATGAGGACTGCAAGTCAAGGAATCTGATCAACCAGTACAAGCCACTAAGACCGTGCATCAGCTCAAAGCCCAAGGCTGAGGCCACCAACCGAGGATGGAAGAGTCCTAAAGCCAAAGCCAAGAAAAGAGTGGTCTTTGCCGACTCCAAAGGCATGTCCCTCACCGCAATCCATGTGTTCAAGGAGTTTGAAGAGGACCCTCTGTCTGACTTGCAGTTTGAATTATCAGACTTGGAGAATGCAATTGTGGGTTTGAAGGTGGAGAAGGAGAAGAGTTTTGTTCTGGACTTCCCTCAGCCTGCAGCAGACTACCTGGACTTCAGGAACCGTCTCAAGAAAAATTCAGTATGTTTAGAGAACTGTGTAATCAAAGATAAATCTCTCATGGGCACGGTAAAAGTCAGCAATGTAAGCTTTGAGAAGTCTGTCCAGGTCCGGATAACATTTGATTCGTGGAAAAGCTACACGGATGTTCCTTGTGCCTACCTGAACAATGTTTATGGCTGTGTGGAAATCGACACCTTCTCCTTTACTATCGATCTTCCAAGCTCTGTGCCCCCTGAAGATAAAGTGGAGTTCTGCATATCCTACAACACTCATGACCAGATGCACTGGGATAATAATGATGGGACAAACTACAGGTTGATGCATGAAGATAACGACAGCGACCAACCCAACCATGTCGCTCAAACAACGTCTGAAATCAAGAGCCCTGGCAAAAGGCCAGAGATGGAGTTTGATCAATTTGGGAGCCCAAGGACATCCAGTGGCTTTTTTCCAGAGTGGCAAAGCTGGGGTCACATCGAGAACACCACCCCTTACTGGTGAGGCCCTGTGGGGTCGCCCAACTCCAAAAAAAAAAAAACAAAACAAAAAAAAACCTGCCAGCAAGTTCAACGGGCTGGGTCGTTTATAAAAGGAAGTACTGAAGAGGAGTTGGTGAGGCTTCACCTCAGTTGTCAGTTATTTAGCAAGACTGCACTAGTAAATGGAAATGAAATTAAAATTGTAAGATTTCAAACCCCCGATTCTAATCAAACACTGAGCTCAGCAAAATGCTCGTCCCTATTGGCTTTGATTATTAAAAATGAATGTTAAACTTGTTGTTTACTGTATTAGCCTGTCTAGAAACATTATCTGGAGACTAATAATTAGTTTTAACACCCTGAGATGACACCTTTTTTTGAGAAAATCGGTTTAAATTCTCCTTTTCGCTGTGCACTAAAGCACTTCGTAGACTGGAAATGTTCTGAATAATAGTTAGATTGCCTTCCTTTGTGATTGTTAGATCTTCGTAGGACGCAATGGCATTAGCTATTTGTAAAACACCATATTTTGAGGGCGGAAATTCTTTAAATAAGACTTGTGCAATTTTCTTTTTGAAAAGGTTTTTTTTTTTTTTTTTTTCCCCTCCTGTTTTTAATGCTTATTTTGTTAACTTGAAGATCAGTGTACAATGATGACCGGAATCATGGTTTGCCGCATGGCTACTCTGAAACACTGCATTTAACTAGGAGGAGTCTCCTGCTTTTGCAATGCGATTATGATGGAGGGGATTTTGCACTGTGTAAGATGCCTTTATATCGAAGAATGTGAAAGTGGAATAATTTGCTACAACACAAAGTTGCTTCATATTGAAGTGTGTGTTTGTCGTACCATTTTATTATCCACTTTCCATCAGAAGCAATAATCTGAAACTGATGCATTAACCACGTAAGGCACTGCTGGCCATTAAACATAGTTTCTCTTTGCAAGCACGTTTTCCTACATCTGTTTGGTTTTTGTAAAGCTACATTGTACATACACTGTTCTTTTCACTGTATCTCCATGTTTGCTGCTGTTAGTTTGTCAGCGTTCAGCTGCGTTGTTTTATAGGCCTGTGGCGTGTGAAAACCCTCCTGGCACTTGGGATGAATGAGGGAAAAGTGAATGTTATTTAATGAACGTGATGGTAAGTCTATAGTTGGCCAGACAGGTCTGTGGAGTGGGATATTGAAGAGATTAGTTCTTGCCTTTATCATGCTTGTTGTCCTCCCTGTCTTCCAGCGGAAAGAAAGAGTTCTGGTCTATTGTGTTGGATGTAAATTAGTTGGCCTACTGCTAGCTGCTGTTTATTTCCAAGATGAAATGTGTATGTTGAATGTATTAAAAAGGCTGCGCAAGCTACAGTGTACGCCTAATGGTTTTTTTACTGCAAGGAAGGTTGTCAGAAAGAATTCTCTGCGGTTTTCTGTGTTCCTTTTAGAAATAAAACCTAATGTTTCTACTGTAAAAGACTCCTGTCTTACTTGCTGTGTTCAAGCTGGGGTAGAACAGCGAGCACCACAAGAGACGAAAGATGTCTCTGCACATCAAGATGGCTCATTTAACAGTTTTATTTAGTCTTGTGAATGAACATTTTAGCAGCTATGGCCTAAACCTACAAACGTCTTTGTGCATTTTTCTTTTAGATGGGTAAATAGTTATTTACAAGCCTAGCTTATCACGCGGCAGTGATTGATACCATTGCAAATTAGCTTTTGAACATGCCAGTTTTTTTTTTTGCCATAAGCAGTGTTATTGTCTCCAGCCTATCCTGCCCTCGTGGTTGGCTTGGTTCAGTTTTGGATGTCCAATAGCTCCAAAACTGCACTGCTTTTAGTGATCTTTAAATTGAGGAATCCTCTCTGAAAATGGACAAACTGGAAAAATTCCCCCGGGTGGTTAATTGCAGCTCGCGGAACCCCAACGAGCAGTGGACGGTTTATTTTAATCCACGGTAGCTGAACAGCTGTTTAAGGTCATGCTTTGAAATCTGTGAAACACCGTGAATATGCTCCAGGCCTGCACGATCTGCTTCCTTTTTAGCATAGCTGAAGTGTAGCATATGAAATCTCACTTCACCGGTTCTGTGTAGTGCAGTGGCCTAACAGGAAGTTTCATCCATTGTTGACGGTCAGTGTTTAGAAAGCATCCTTCCCTATTGACCTCATTTACAGATATAAAAGCCTGTTAATGCATAAACATTGTTTTCCCCCAAAACATTTGGCTTGGTGTAAGGTGTTTATGCAACATCAGTGACCTGACCAAAGGCCTTTGGTCTTTAAACAAGCCTCAGGAAGCGCACGAATGCTTTCGGTGTTAAAACCATGACGCTCTGTTTCAGTCTGGCAGTGGTTGCACCTGGTTTTGGCCCATTTAAAGGGCTGAGTGGAACCTCTCCCTCACTCCATGTTGTATATCTGAAATAAAAACATGGTGGCCTCTGTTTGATTAGACATGACATACTGGCAGACAAAATGCTGATTAAAATTCTTGCTATTATATCGCTGTTAGCAAACTGCCAGACGGAGACAATCTCAGATAAAGAAGCTTTATTCTTTGCACTAATTTACAAAAGTGCTTCAAAGTGCTTCAAACTATTTTGGAAACCTTTCCCTTTTAGGCCATTATACAACAGTTTCACTATCTGTAAACAGACTTTAAAAGAAAGAATTAAACAGTTGTTATATTTGACATGTGAAAGGCTACTTATCTGCAGAAATGTCTTGAAAATGAAATGAAATCTGATTTTCACCCTAAATGAAGGCAAACCACTTTATTTTGGATCCCCCTCCTCTATCACGGACCTCTATCACATTTCAGGGCCCAAAGCCCTGCCAGCGGGGGCTTAGTGGTTAGGCAGTTGGCCCCAGGATCGAAAGGTCATGAGTTCAAATCCCAGACCAGTAGCTTGCCCTGTGGTACCCTTGAGCAAGGTACCGTCCCCATCACTGCTCCCCATGTGCTTTAAATAGCTGCAACCTGCTGCATGGAGTGTATGGGTGAAAAGCAGAGGCTGCATTTCGTTGTGCCTCACTGTGTGATGTGACTTGTTTCACACGTTTCCCTTTTTTAAATTACACTCTCCTGATTAAGATCATTGACAGAAGTGATAGGTTCAGGTGTGAGTAACCGACCAGATGTGCCAATTCCAGATGTTTTGACTGCTGTAAGGGCATTTGCTTACAGGAAATTCTTACTGGAACTGGAAATCAAAGTTAAGTCAGTTCGGCCATACGCACAGGACATATAGAAGATTTAAATGATGGGGAAGAATTACAGCGCAGGTCATGGATAAACTTACTAGTGGAGGTTTGGATAGAGCGCAACCATATCACGGTGCAAGCACTGAAACATATAGGACCACCCAGATAATCCGTCAGTCAAGCCTCATCATTAATGAGCTCATCTCATCATTTATTTACTGTCAAAATGAACTCTTGAATGCGTCGTTCCGTACATTTAATGAGATTCACTGTTTTTGTATAAAATTTACAAACAAGGTATACTTGAGGTGTATCTCAAACCATTCTTGGAACAGTTTTAACAGTGATGCAGTGCAGATTAACCGGCTGAAAGAGGCCACTGCCATTAGGGAATAACATTTCCAAGAGGTGTACTTGGTGTGCAACAATATTGCAGTGACCAGAGGTACAGTACTGTGCAAAGGTTTTAGGCAGGTGTGGAAAAAATGCTGTAAACAAAGAATGCTTTCAAAAATGGAAGTGTTAATCATTTATTTTCATCAGTCAACAAAATGCAGTGAATGAACAAAAGAGAAATCTAAATCAAATCAATATTTGGTGTGACCACCCTTTGCCTTCAAGACAGCATCAATTCTTCTAGGTACACTTGCACACAGTTTTTGAAGGAACTCGGCTGGTAGGTTGTTCCAAACATCTTGGAGAACTAAGCACAGATCTTCTGTGGATGTAGGCTTCCTCACATCCTTCTGTCTCTTCATGTAATCCAGACACACTGGATGATGTTGAGATCAGGGCTCTGTGGGGGCCAGAAGAACTGATGCTGGTTTGAAGGCAAAAGGTAGTAACACCAAATACTGATTTGATTTAGATTTTTCTTTTGGTCGCTCACTTTGCGTTTTGTAAATTGCTAAAAAATTAACAATCATTATTTATATTTCTGAAAGCATTCTTTGTTTACAGCATTTTTTCACACCTGCCTAAAACTTTTGCACAGTACTGTATAAGTTAAAGTAAAATCCATTTGCCTGCAGAACTTTGCCTAGAGCATCACACGGCCTCTGCTGGCTCTCTGCCATCCTAATTATTTACTTCGACTTTCAATGAATAATAGTTTTTCCTGGGATTTTATTGCACTAATAAAAAAAGTCCTCTTCTTCTCATCTTTCATGTGCTTCTGTTAGGAGTCGAACACAGCTTATCATCAATTTCTTCCTGTCCTTTGCATCTTCCTCTTTTACAATGATCGCCTGCACGTCCTCTCTCACCACAACTATAAACCTCCCCTTGTCATTCCTCTTCTCCTCTTTCCTGGCAGCTCCAGCCTCAACATCATTTTCCCAATGCACTCCTCGCCTCTCCTCTGGACATGTCCAAACCAACGCAATCCAAATCATCCAACCTGAGCTGTCCCTCTAATATACTTCTTTCTATTCCTCACCACTCCTATCACAAATCTCTTTAACTCTCACTTCCAGCTCCATCATCTGTCTTTTATTTGAGCTAATGTCTCCAGCCCGCATGGCATAGCTGGTCTCACTGCTGTCTTGTAAATCTTCCCTTTCTCTCTTGCTGGTACCCATGTGTCACAGATCACTCCTGCCACTGTTCTCTTCCTGCCTGCACTCTCATTTTCATGAAGTCATCAATGATGAAATTAATCCTAAACTTGGGGGAAAAGAATGAGCCATGGTTTAAAGACAGTTAGTTAGAATGAAAAACCTCTTTAGCTTCACTTCTAATTCACTTGTCTTTGTTTAACCAGTGAATGTGCATCCTTTCAAAAATGAACAGAGACCTACAGCAAATATGTTAGCCTTGCTTCTAGAAGAGCCATTTTCATTCTTATCACTGCCCTTGCACAAACACACATACCCAACATCACCGTCTACCCTGACCTGGCAAGTTACCTCACATCGTATGCTCATAACCTTGTAGGTCTGCAGTCCTTCACACAGACATCCCTGTTATTCAGCAGCTTCAGTCGTTACCCATTGTTCAGCGAGACACAGCCTTGCTGTGCTGTTCCTTAACCTCCTGACCTCCCTCTTGACTCATAACAAAGGTGCCCAGCATGCTGGCACACCCCTTTTAACGTTCAGCTTAATTCAAATTAGCCCAATGGAATAATAATAGGGCTGTCACTGAATGGTTTCAGTTATGCTAAAAAACCTGACTTGCAAAAACGTAAAATATATTAATATATGGGTGTAAATAATATAGCAGAAAAGGCATCTTGCATGTGTGCATCATGTCTAATATTTTCATTTTGAGACTGGAATACAATAGGACTACTCAACAAATCTTTAGACATTTTTATACAATTTTAACATTTACTCCAGATGTAACTGAGCAGACAAGACATTAACACTACTTTAGTTCAGAAGCGCAACCATGAGGCTCAAACCACCCCAATCTGTTTTATTTAAAATTACCACCAAGTCTTCTAATGCTCAGTTGCTTTGTGGACTGCAGCCCCCAAGCTGTCTGAAGGGTCAGTCCACAGCAGTTCTAAACTTTCTTCTGAACTATATTCAAACCACATCAACAAGTTTGAGGCATCTTGATTAAGAGTGGAAGTTCAAGTGGGTTCAGAGGAGTTTTAAAAATGTATTCTTATAGGAACAATTTTTAGGTTTTTATTGACTAGTGTTTCTTAGAAATGTCAACCTCTCTGCTGTGATTCTGTAGTAAATATTTTGAGTATTTTGAGGATTAATTTTAGTCTGGAACAAATCCAGTGCTATCAGTCAATTCAAAATGTTAAACCTGAATGTTTTATAAAGGAAATGTGAGTGTGAACATTCTCAGGGGAATGTGTGTGCACAATTATTAGGCAACGATCAGCATGCAGAATTATTTCACAACTAGATGAAAAAGCTAAATTTTCCCATCTCACTTGTTTATTTTCATCTGACTCAAAATGTACAAATAAAAACTGCTATTAAAAAAGAAAATCAGTGACCACTAGAGCTACCCTTCTTTTCAATATGAAAGTCTTTCAGTTTCTTGATCTGTTGACGATCTGTTCAGAGGTGGACTGTTTTCTTTCTCCGTAAATCTCCCGTTTTAGAAGGTCCACAAGTTCTCAATAGGGTTTAGGTTGGATGAGGAAGGGGGAATGTCATTATTTTTTCATCTTTAATGTTATTACTGTCCATGCATTGGAGAACTTCCTGCATAAACATCATGGTCTTCTTGAAAGATGCAGATGTTTTCCTGGACCACTGCTTGAAGAAAGTATCTTCTTAAAACTGGCAGTAGGTTTAGGAGGATCTTCAACCCAAAAAGGTCCAACTAGCTCATCTTTAACAATACCAGTATCCCACCTCCACTCTGTGCCTGTTACTGATCCAGCCACAGGCTCATCCATCTGGTCTGTCTAGAGTCAATCTCATCTCATCAGTCCATAAAACCTTTTCTCTTGGTCCAGTCTTGATGCTTCAACTTGCGTGTCCTGTTTAGTGGTGGTCGGGTTTTAACTTTCCTTACCTTGACCGTGTCTCTGAGCACTGAACGCCTCGTACTTCTGGACACTCCTGGACACTTCACGCTTTATTCTTCTCAAGTCTTTGGCAACAAGTCTTTGTTTTCTCAACACATTTCTTGTGACCCTCTTTTTGCCGTTTGATGGTTCTGTGATCTCCTTAGGCCACCAACGTTACACAAATACACATCACCTGATCTGCTTAAATACAATTAGCTTTCAAGATTATACAGTTTGGAGTTGAAATATATGCAAATAAATGATGATACGGGCAAAATAGTCACTTGCTAATAATTGTGCACACAGTGTAATAATAACAATAACAACAACAATAATAATATTAATAATAATCATAGTAATAACAACAACAACACTAATAATAATAATAATAATAACAATAATAATATATACATATGGTTGAGGCAATCCAATTTGACTGGGCTTTTAAAAACACACTCCAGACCCAGGCAACCAGAGTCAGGTGATCATGCCTGACACTTTCAAGGTCACATACTTGCATGTTTTTTGTCATAAAACATTAAAACAAGCCATGTTCATCGCCCTAGCGATGAATTTCCTAATGCAGAGGTTGATTGGTTAATGGTAAAGTGACTAATATGGAAATAATGTGCAGTGGAATGCTCTCCGGCCTAATGGGCTGATGGGAATAAAGACAGACATTGATCTCAGCACTAAGTGTCAGAAATGTTAATATCAGGGAAACGCCGAGGTGCTGCACATGAGAAGACATGTCACTCTTCACTGTGATTACTGTGTGTTGACGCAATGAGTCAGCCATTGCTCACTGGCACTCACACACACACACCCTTTTCACACATCTGGGCCAGTGTGACATCGCATTATATTCTTAAAAATATGATCAACGTTTACTGTGACCTATAACTGCTAAAGGAACTGTTAAATAAAATCAGATTTATACCCTACAGATGGAGCCTCAAAGCCAAAGAAGCAAAATTTATTGTTGAATGTTGACTGTTTTTTCTTGTATGATATTTATATGATATTCCATTCTTATTTTTTCTCATGGGTCCCACTTATCATATCTCAAAGCAGATTACTTGAAACAATCCTTTGTTGGGTTTTGTGACCTAAAAAATGGCATTAGTGTTGATTTAACAGAATTGTTTTACATTAAACTTAAAGTTCAGTTTGATTTATTAAATATTTAGTTAAATGTTAGCTAAACATTTAGTTAAATGTCATCTTTAAAGCATCTAGTGGCCCATCTGTGGATTATTCAGAAAAAGCGTTTCCAAGGTTTTTGATGAAGCAGAGCAGGAGTCAGAGCAAGTCAAGGGCCAAATGTACAGCATGTTCTGTATGATGATTTTCAGCTGTTTATGTACTATAATATTTGCCTGCTGTTTACATATTTGATATTTGACACATTTACATCAGAACTTTTTAAGAAGGGGCAGCTCTGTTCTTCTGATTATAACAGAGGACTTGCAACTGTAGGTTTGGCAGTTTAATCCTCAGGACATGCAGGAAAAATGTCAGCGAGCAGGGCAAGTAAACAACCCTTACCAAAACCCGTATCCATGGCAACACATTTAACCCCAAAACTACCTCCAGATGTAGAACACTGCTCCTGCTCTTGTTGCCAATGTTTCTAGGATAGATTGAATTTTTGCTTGTATTTAATTAGGACAGTGTTCTAATGTCCCACACCCAATATATTTTAAAGTGAAAATATCTTTTGAATAAAAGTCTATGCAGCATGCACATGTCCTTTGAAACTTTTGAGAAAGTAAAAAGGAAAGCAAATCTGGAAATATTTTTCTTCTGGAAATCTTTTCCAACAGGGCTCTGGACTGCTGGTGGGGCAACATGAACCTGACCCTACCAGCATGACTCCTGCTATGACTTTGCACTTATAACCACAAAACCAAAAGTTCAGCTCATGTGCTCTTGCAGTTTTATTTATTGTCATTATCATATGAGCGCTGATCTGCATCCCTCGCGCTGTTGTTTACAGTGGGATGATATTCTGGATAACAGTGAAGGTGGGGGCTGGGGGGAAGTGGGACGCCCGATGGGATTAACGCAGCCCTCACTATCCTTGCTCTTGTAACACCGGATATCACTGTCATTAGCAGGGCTGCTATAGGCTCAGCCGTCCCCCACCAGGCTCAGACACGTGGCCAGAGTGCGTCACAATTCCAGGCCCTTTCCATGGCTCTATGGATTAACAAAAGTCAATCCAATGCTGTTTACTTCTGTGGCTTCACAAAGCCCACAGGCAAGGTAGAGGTTTCTGAGATAAAGCTGAGATAAAGCAGATTTTTGCTGGAAAAAGAAAGGCCTTCTTTGCATTGGCATTTACTTTGCAAAACAGCCTTACACTCATGCAATAGAGCTCATAAGGACTGAACTAGTGTTGTCACAGAAAACTTCAAAGCTGTGATTATGTACAGTATCTGCAACCAAATCACAGCCTATCTGTTATGCCAACGCGTCTGTCTCCCCTGATCTATCGTGTAAGTATTAAAATGCACCATCTTACAGTATCTGTGACCAAATCACAGCCAATCTGTTAAGCCAACGCGTCTGTCTCTCGTAGTTTCTGATGTAAGTATTAATACGCATTGTCTTGCCAAATGATCCCAGAGGTCAGTGCTCCAGAATACATACTTGAGCTCTAAATAAAACATTAACGTCTAAATTCTGGTCACAGTCACTAGTGCATCCAGTCATTTTCAGTTAGTTCAGTCATTGTCAGCTTGATTCACAGGACAGAAAAACAAAGTGCATTTGAATTGATTTTATATTTCCAAAATACCTAAAAAACAATTCTTGTTAAGCGACATTTCATAATTACATTTTCTAGAAGTTCAGCACTTTGACTTGCTGTTTAGTCATGAAATGGTGTCCCATTAAAACATTTCTTTACAAATCTTGTTTATTTAGTGTCCATCATAGTACTAACTTGGCCTGTTCCGATTACTACTTATCTGCATAATCAACTGATGATGTATCATTTGAGCTCATTGGAATAACAAAATCAGGGCAGCGGTGGTCCGGGAGTTGGACCCGGATCAGAAGATTGTGGATTCGATTCCCTCACCAGTAGGTTTGCCCTGAGGTACCCTTGAGCAAAGTACCGTCCCCATCACTGCTCCCCGGGCACTTTCAATAGCTGCCCCCTGCTGCACGTGTGTGTATGGGTGAAACACAGAGGTTGAGTTTTGTTGTGCTGAGCTGCGTTTCACAATCACAAGGATAGTCACTTTCACTTTCAATGGTTATTTGACTACAACAATTAAGTTTTTTATTTTTTTATTATTTTTCTTTGGGTTGAGGGAAATAAATGAGAATTGAGGAAAGCAAAAATGTATTTGTTTGGTTAAGCAATAGGTCTTACAAAATCTAACTTTAGTACCTTTCGATGGCAGCTACAGTGATGTTTGTTCATTTGAACTTGAGCTGTTCTTTATTCTAGCACTGTTAAAAATGCCGCCCTAAGATTACATTCGCAGAGTTAAACTATAATTTCTCATCAGGCTGAAAGAGACTCTTGGCGCTTTTGTATGAAGCGTATCCAACCTCAGTGTTGCCTCTAAAAAGCATATTTAGGGACCAAGCATGAAAACACCCATTCTGTGTATGTAATTATTTTTTAGTTTGAGGCACAACCAGGAAATGTGTGTTTTGATGGTGCAGGTTGTAAGTACTGCTTACAGGCAGAGATACACTCACCAGTGTTATCTGAATTTACTCAGTCCAGACGCAGTCCAGACGTGGCCACTACAGCTGGCCAGCTGTCTGTATCAGTGCTGATATTATGATTACATAACCCCATACTCTTATGTTACTTTGTGTATGGGTTGTTTCAGCTCTTGCTGGGATCAAATCCAAGGATCTTTGCAAAACCATTTGGATTAGAGTTACAACTTGATGTAAATTAATTTTACAAATCTTACAAATCTCATTAGTCTTATTAATTTTATACAGAATGGTTGAAATTACAGGCTTTAAGACAAAATAGCTCATATATTCCACACAACACAAAGATTAATGGAAAATGTTCTAAATACGATATGCTGACTAGTGAAATAAAATAAAAAAAAGGTTAACATTACATTATTCAGTTGTAATAATCCATTGATAACATTAATATTGATATATTGATAATGTAATATTTTAAAGAAGAAACACTTGACTGATCACTGTAGTGGGCTGAATAATTTACATGACGTCAGGAAACCAATAATCTAGCATAATGCTCTTGGAAAAAAACAATAACTTAATGAGTTAAGAAAGTCCTGTTGTGCTAAATGTACAATAAGTGTAAACAATATATATAAAAAATTATATATAATAAATTGGCTGTGCAACAGTTTTCTGTTCAGTGGGATTTTTGCCAGCATTCTTCAAAGCTGGACCAATGATGGGAAAGTACACTTATGAGACTGGGTCATGGACAAGAGCTCGGATATGATCACTGATTTGAAACTAAACCAAAGACTTAGTCGAGGTATGAAGAGGTTGTAAATGTTCTGGGTAATGATTTGCTATAATGTACCTGCCTGTTGATGAGCACATTGTGTGAAATCAGATCAGAAATGGATGTCGGACATAAGCACAGCGCAAGTGCTCACTGACCTTCTGTATCAGGGGTTTATATGGTTACATAACCTCATACTCTTATGTTACATTTTATATACAGTGTCCTGGGACTGAGCTGTTTTAATCCCATGCTGGTGCTTAGTGGGTCTTGCTTATAAAAGCAATCCTGTTCAATAAGGTGGTGGCTCTGTTTGTTCAATTTAGAAAACAAATGAACTCCCATTGCTTACAGCAAAGTCAAAGACCAGTTGGAAGTTCAGAACCCCAACCTGTAACCTGTGTAAGCTCTTTTCTTATAGAAAATCCGTATGAAATTGAATTTATATATTCCGTAATATTGAAAAATGCAGCTGAAATGAAGTTTTGCACCATTGCTCTATGAAATCCTACCAAGATGCTAATATGGTTTTATCTTTGGAGTTGGGGTGAAGAGGTTACTGCACTGCTCAAGCAGAATTAAGCTCACATGCACAGCGCAGAGAATCAGCTACTTGAAGTCATCTGCCAAGCAGAAACAAAGGCATGAGCAAGCCTGAGGGAATCTAAGGAAGACAAAAACGGAAATTGAAAGGCTCTACAGTGAAAATCTTTCTTTATTCGTCTTCTTTATAGTGGCACGCTCCGTCAAGGCCTAGAGAAGCCTCACTGGATTTTACGGTTATGAAAATATGAGGGTGAAAGAATCTCTCTCCATTAAGCTAACTTCAGGCCAGGACCAGATCAAAGTGCTAACACTAAAAACGACCTGGGCACAATTTTCATGATCGTGGGGAGCATATAGACCAGGCACTGTCACTGTTTTGGGTAACCCAGCGCTGCACTTTATTACATGTGAAGACTCTAAAGAAAGTTTTTCGATCAGGCAGACTGAGAAAAGCATTCCACATGCCCTCCCATGCTCGTGAAAGAGATCTCCAAGTTTCTTCCTGTTTCTTCAAACAGCTTAAAGACTCTTTGTCCAGATCCAAGCCAAACTGGCAGTCAGAAGAGCAGTGGACACTGAACTGTGCTGCAACTGGATGAGGAGAGCTCGTCCCTGCGGGGAAGGTCAGGAATAAGGTCAGGCTGTGCAGGCTGCTTGTTGTTCACTGGGTTAGCAGCCTAAAGCAATGGCTTTCCCACCCACAAATCTGGGCCCATCGCTTATAGCCAGAGAATGCAGGCTGCATCACTGCATCGCATCAGGATGTGGTGCTTTTATAAACACAGCTGCTTAGTATTTTGTAGATTCTCTTTGTGTCACCAAAACAGATCTGAATCATTACAAATGGACTCCAAAAGACCACTGAAGGTGTGCTTTGGAAACTGGGAATATGATGTTAGCAACGCAACCTTTAAGTCCTGAAAACTGCCAGGTAAGGTCTCAGTGTTTCTGTAGTGTAGTGGTTGTCACGTTTGCCTCACATGCGAAAGGTCCTCGGTTTGAAACCGGGCAGAAACATTATTAGGGGTGGCAACGAGCGGCCTAGTGGTTAGGGAGTTGCCCCTGCATCGGAAGATTGTGAGTTCGATTCCCCACCAGTGGGTTGCACTGAGGTACCCTTGAGCAAGGTACCGTCCCCGTCACTGCTCCCCAGGTGCTTTCAATAGCTGCCCACTGCTGCACGGTGTTTGTGTGCATGGGTTAAATGCAGAGAAATCCAATTTCGTTGTGGTTCATGTGTGCTGTGCTGTGACCTCGCAATGACAAGGGTTGTCACTTTCACTTCAGTGGACTGGACTATATTGTCCAGCACAGCAATGGATGCTCGATTTGATTGAGATGTGGGGAATGTGAGGCCAGTTTTACAACATGAACTTTGAAACCACTCCTGAAAAAATTTTGGAGTGTGCCAGGGAGCATTATCCTTCTAGACAAGGTCACTGCCATTAGGGAATATAGTTGTCATGAAAGGGTGCACTTAAAACAGGTTTCCCAACACTGATCAGAGCATCACGCTACATCCAGCAGCTGCATTCTGTTTCAGTCTCTTCCCCAGCTAAGCCATGCACATGTAAACATAAATCATCAGACCAAACAAATGAAATGGCCTTGCTATTTCCATACTTTTGGACATAGATAGATAGATAGATAGATAGATAGATAGATAGATCATTTATTTAAGCTTTGAGTATTGTTGCAACTCAGTCAATTATAGGAATTAATAGGTGTAGTGCCAGGTTTGGCTTCTTCCTCATAACAGATTCTCACCAAACAAAAGGCCTTTGTGCTCCTTTGGTTACAAACACACACACACAAACATTTTTTTGCACTCAGTCCATCAGATAACTTTAGGACCCGTGCAAAATGAGATTTTCTGGTCACGTAAAGTCTTTAGATTTCTATGAAACAATTATTTAACTTCTCTAATAAACGTTTGGCACTTTTTCACCTTTCTGTTGTCACATGAATACATTGACAGTGTTGTTTAAAGAATATTCCAGTATTTTTGCCACCTAAAGAACAAAACTGTTTTAAAAGACACTTAGTGGGAGGAGTTAAAGCAACTGCAACAACGACTTACTGCAGTCAGTATTCAGAAAAAATGGGTATCTCATCATACCACGTGAACATTTCAGAAATGTAAAGCCTTCTCACGACAACAATGCTTATGTAGGAGCTTTCTCAAGAGCAGCACCTGTGATTTCTCTCTCTACTGAAAAACCGATGGCGATAAACATGATGGAATGGCTCTATGCTTGATAGCAGATACACACTGATGGCTGATTTGCTCTGACAGACAGCCCAGCCCTCCATTTCAAGGCCTTTTGTGAGTGAACCAGCCACCGTGCCTACGGCCATGAGAAGGTTTTGTTCCTCAGCTCTGCTGCTCCAGCAAGCAGGAGTGCATAATCACCCCTGACTGCAGCCCACAAACACTCTCTGTGGCTGGATCACACCCAAAGTCACTGATGAATGAGGGATGACAAAGCAATTTGCAGAGATTCCACTCCTAAAAAAGGAACGTTCGTAATGCAGTCCGCGAGTTCCCATTGCTTTCTATTTTTATTTCATTTTACAGATTCATGAGGAGTTTCAAAGCAGTGCAGAAGCTTTAAAATCATCAAAGGGATTTTCCTAATTTTCCAAAGAAGGCTTAGTTTTGCGGCCTCTGACTTTTTGGTTCAAGATGCTACATGCTTGTTTTTAGGTTATGGTCCCTGTGTGACACTTGCCAGATCAGCTCAGTGCAAAATAATTTGTTCTCAGCAAGTTCCATGATCCACTGAAGGTTTTATAAAATTGCCTATAGACTGTGGAATTTCACCACTCTTTGTTTTCTGCAAGCTACATTGTGCAGCAAAGAGCTAAAAAAAAAAAACTGCTGAATTTAGACAACGATAAAAAAGGTAACAAAGAATCCACTGATGTTGATTCAGCGTTCCTATTGTATGGCTAGTAGGTGTAGGTTGTAGCAACAAATCCATCCGTCCATCATCTGAGCCAAATCTGCAGGTGGTGCTGGTGGTGCTTCTGTCCCAGCAATTATAAGACAAAAGGCACAGAAACGCCCTGGACAGTCGCCAATTCATAGCAGGGCAAATACACAGACGAATACAAATACAATCAGTTTTATCTGAGGGGTAATTTAGAATCTCCAATCTACCTCCTATCTAGACATGTATACCTTTGGACTGTAGGTGGAAACCCAGAGTAAACACAGACACGGGAAGAATGTGTAAAGTACACACAGAACGGACCTAAGCTGAGAATCAAACCTAGAGCCTCCTTGCTCCAGCCAACCACATTTTGACATTTACAGCATTTAGCAGAGGCTCTTATCCAAAAATGACTTCCAATTCCTGATTACAGGGACACTCCCCCTGGAGCAACTCAGGGTTAAGGGTTTTGAACCTGGTACCTCTTGGGCTGTAGCCATGTATCCTACCACTAGACCACCACCAACCTGAGATGGTTTTGCCAGTGTCCCTGGGTATCTATGGTCCCAGGAACATTACAATGGCCAACATTGATCCCCTCTCAAGTAGGAGCTCTGTTGAAACCAAAGATAAGTTTTAAGACCAAAGACAGATGTTCCTTTCATGCTGGTCAGCTTTCATCTGCGACAGGACTGTTTCTCACAGTGTAAACCCACCATAAAAAATATTCATCATACTTTTATTATATGTTGATAAGCTTACACCAGAAACACATTGAAGCACTTGCATGGACGCTATGTACAAGTTGCATAGTGATGACCAAAGCTGTGGCCAAAGAACAAGCCAACAGATGCTTTGAAATACAACTGCTGCTAACAAGCCCATAAAAATATTCTCAGGTCTCAGGTATATATTCAGTTCATTACTATGATCTTGATGCTAAGCAGGAGTTCTAATGACACTGTAGCAGAAAACAACTGAAAAATCTAAAAGATTTGATGCTGTTAACCGCCCTTAGTTTTTCCAATATCTCGTGTTTTTTTTTTTTTTTTTTTTTTTGCTTTTGTTTTTTTTTTTTTATCAGACGTTCCATATAACCCAACTGGAAGTCTGCTCATAATATCCACCTACCCACAGGCAGATGGTGAACATTTTTGCTGTGTATTGCACAGGATGTTGCTTCATAGGAATTTCATCGAATAAAGGGGTGGAGTGTGTATTTCAATCTTCTGATAGAGATGGCTGTACGGTTTATAGTTTCATGGGCTGACTGATCCTGTTAATAAGATAAAAAAAAGAAACTAAAAGAAAGGCTCAGAAGCAGCATTATACATTAAAGGAGTTTTAATAAACAGTGCCTGCTGAGCAGTATGATGAAAATAACCACAGTCTGTGAACTGTAAAAATAATTTTTGTCTCCTTTTTACCATTTACCGTTCAGCTATTTTTTTTTTTCAAATTTCAAACTTTCAAAAAAGTCAAATTATTTGAGAGCATTTTTCTCAGAGAGTGCAAAGCCTATAGTTTCATTGCTGCTACAAAATAATGGCACCTGTTTACACCGTTTATACTGACTGTTCATTATCACTAATCAGAAATGCACAATGGTTTGTGCGGGATTAGGTGTGGGTTTGGGTGCGAGTGTACATACACAGAGGAAAATAACTGCTCCAAAATCAAACCAGAGGCAAGACCTTCTCAAATCCACACATAGATGATCCCCTGAGGTGATTTTTTTTTCTTTTTTTATGAGAATATGAGAAGCAGGGTTTATCATATTGTTTTCAGAGATTCCTTCCAGTGTGAAAAAGTACATAGCACTACCTTTTTAAATCCTGGGGCAAATACACAGCTGTTTAAATAATCGTCAGTAGTGGCCATGAAGTTCTTATAAGCACATGACGATGTGTCGCCGTCTTGATAAACTGTCATACTGAGCATATTGTGAATATTTTCTGTATGAAAAACACAGAAAACCTGCAAGCTTCGTAACAAAGAGTGCAAAACTAGTCTTGTGTAGTTTTCTTCAACACACATTATAAAGAATTTTATAGTTTTTTTGCCTGCACCACATTGAAATTCTGTCATATGTATCAATCTGTCATGAACAGGTCTTAAACAATTGTAATACTGCATTTCTGCCACATTGCCCGCCCCAGTACAAGTGTCAGTCAGTGACTAACCCAAGATATTGTCTCAGATCAAACTTTGTATACTCAGTGATGGGCTGTCTTTATTTTGGATGTAGAATGGCACAACCATTTTAAATGATCTTCTAATCAAGGACTCTCCAGCCATAAGTCACGGATCCCTGTAGATTCTCAAACCTACATTTTGGATTTACTACCACCAATCTCTGTGTTATAATGCGTATGTCATTGTTTCCCAGGGACACCCTGAACACTGAACTGAACTGACACTATCAGTTCACACCCATATTAAAATAAACTACACTTGGCTTTGAGCAAAAAGAGCCTGAGTGGTCAGGGTATGTAAGATGAATGTGGAGTCATGTGCCATTCATGTGCCTCTCTCACCTTGTTTAAGAATACATCACATGCTCACATGTATTGAAGTTCACCACTCTGACCTTTCCAGTAGAGACAGGCACGCGTCAGTAAAAGGTTGTCAAGATCATCCTAAATATAGAGGCAAAGAAGATATTTGGTGTCCTGCTATACATATACACTCACTGGATTGTGGGGGGCTCATGACTTCCACGAAAACCTGAAGAGTAGAACTAATCCACTGCTCCTGGGATCTAACACCAGGGCTTCGATTAAAGTGGTCTGGTAGCAATCAAAAAGTAAGAAAAACAATAATCTTTCAAACAGTCATCTGCCCTGGATGTCTGGATTAAATCAAGTAATGCGTTTACCATAGTTTGACTGCTGGCCAGGTACATGACACTGCACTCAAATGAGTTAACTTGTGAGTGTTTGCAGTGCTGCTAACATTAGTCTTACCCTCATGCAAACCAGTAGTCACTGGTTGTAGTCACTGTTGGCTGATTTTGTGAATAGTTTTTTAGGTGAATACAATTTGGTACTAAAGAGGTAATGAAGCATCAATTAATGATGTATTGCATTAGTAAGGAATTAGAACAGGGATCTGGCTATTCTAGAATCCACTTTCTGGCCCTTAGTTTTTAGGTAAATAAACTGATAAGGGAGTGGGGCAGTGATGGTCTAGTGGTTAGGGAATGGGTACACTGATCAGAAGATCATGGATTTAAGTTCTGGACCACAAGGTTGTCATGAGGTATCTTTAGAAAGATACAACACTGCACCCTGGGCACTGGATATGGCTGCCAAATGCTCCACTTACTCGTGATGCAGAGAAGAATTCTGTTGTGTTTCACTGTGTGCTGTCATAATTCACAATGACAAATACTCACTTTCCTGTCCAGGGTGCGTCCCCCGTCCTCGCCCTGTGTGCGCTGGGTTGGACACCAGTACTCCCCCGCGACCCCGTTTGGGACAAGCGGCAGATAATGGATTGAAATACTCACTTTCACTTCACTTGATGTAAATGTATTCCAAGACAGAATACATGAGTGTGAATGAAAGGCAGGAAAGTGGAGTGGATAGGCTGCAGGGAGTATAGGTGACAAAGCTGGAGGAGTTTAAATACTTGGGATCACCAATTCAGTGTAACGGCGAGTGTGGAAGAGAGGTGAAGAAGAGAGTGCAGGCAGGTTGGAATTGGTGGAGAAGAGTGGCTGGAGTGATTTGTGGCAACCCTTCTGCAAGAGTAAAAGCAAGAGTAAAAGGGAAGGTCTACGGGACAGTAGTGAGACCAGCTATGTTGTATGGGTTGGAGACAGTGGCACTGACGAAAAGGCAGGAGGCGGAGCTGGAGGTGTCAGAGTTAAAGATGCTGAGATTTTCGTTGGGTGTAACGAAGATGGACAGGATTAGAAATTAGTATATTAGAGGGACAGCTCAGGTTAGACATTTTGTAGACAAAGTTAGAGAAATAAGGTTGCATTGGATTGGTTTGGACATGTGCAGAGGAGAGACAAGGATTATATTGGGAGGAGGATGTTGAAGATGGAGCTGCCAGAAAAGAGGAAACGAGGAAGACCAAAGAGGAGGTTTATAGACGTGGTGAGAGAGGACATGCAGGTGGTTGGTTTGAAGGAGGAAGATGCAGAGGACTGGAAGAAATGGAGACAGTTGATCCACTGTGGCGCCCCCTAAATGCAGTGGAAAGAAAAAGAAGACTTCACTTGATGTGGATAATCCAGCCTATTAACTAATTATCATGGGAGACACATGAGATCAGGTGTGTAGAGCAGGAGAAACCAGGCAGCCTGTAACAAAGTTGACAATTGTGGTTTTGCTGCAATAGACATGAAGTGCTCATTCAGACCTCAAGTGTAACAAACAGTATATCATGTCTTAGTAAGGCAGGCATCTTCTTACATTTTCATGACTTCACTGCCCTTCCCCAGTGTTCAAGACTTTAAACTTAGATGTGCATCAACATTGCTTCAGTCTGTTATTAAGGGAAGAATGTGTTCAGTTTGTACAGTAAATTGCACTCCAGGCCTGATGCCTCTAGCCTGTTGATTCCTTGAGCATAAAAAATAATCATTAGTTACATTCCTGTGGTGAAGTGGAGTAGCCTCTTCTGCAACTCCAGAGGAAAAGCCAGGACCACGTCCCAGAAGGCACTGCATCACCAAACAACATACTTAACCACAGTCTTTATAGGAGAGGATTACCAAGTCGGATTTAGTATTGCACTGCAACTGTAAGGATACTGCAGTAGGGAGAAAAAATAGTTTTTTGCGTTAAAAAAGTGAAAGTGACTACCATTGTCATTGTGAAACACAGCACAGCACAACACAACGAAATTCAACCTCTGCGTTTCACCCATACACACATGTTCATCAGGGGGCAGCTATTGAAAGCGCCCAGGGGGCAGTGAAGGGGACGGTACCTTGCTCAAGGGTACCTCAGGGCAACCCACTGGTGAGGGAATCGAACCCACAATCCGATCCGTCTCCCTAACCACTAGACCACCACTGCCCAAAGTAAATATTAACCTCATATGTCTGTTGTAAATCTACTGATTAATTTTTAAGAATATCCACGGGAAACCAAAGAGTTGTTAGGAAGAGTCCACAAGCTGAGACCAAACATTCTGAAACGTCTTTCAGATTCTGTGAAGGAATACAATGAAATACTTTGAGACTCAAAAGCAAATATGTTGACAAAAAGTGACATAAACTACGTACGATACATGCATTGTCCTGGAAATAAAACACTGTTTTATTTTGGGCTTTTGTTCTTCAGTTCTCACTTGAAAGTTAGATATTGTGTAAGATGAAGCTGGTAAAAAGCAAAGCTCTTTTTTTCCCATATCTTTTCATCTTTTGCCTTTGCTGGGGATGACTATATTTCTTCCTAGAAAAGATTGCGCTGTTGGGCAAAAAGAGAATGTTATTTTTATAGCCTGTGGATGGGTCACTAACTTTTCACATGACCCGTTAGGAGGTGTGGGGGCAGCGGTGGCCTAGTGGTTAGGACATTGGCCACATGATCGGAGGATCGGGGGTTCGAACCCCTTCCCGATAGGTTGCCCTGAGGTGCCCTTGAGCAAGGTGCTGTCCCCCATTAGAAGGTTATAAAACAGCTTTTACATTCATCCATCTATCCATCCATCCATAATCATAACATGACGAGGGCCACAGGGGGTTCTGGAGGCAATCACTGCATTCATTGGGTGAAAGGTTGAGAAATACCCTGGACAGATCATCAAACGCACACAGGACAGACACACAGTCAAACACTCTTATACACATAGTCACATCCAGGGAGCAAGTTAACATCTCCAGTCAACTTGACGTGTGTATCTTTTGGCTGTGTGAGGAAACTAGAGCACCTGGAGTAAACCACACTGACCCGGTGAGAACATGCCAACCAGGTTGCACCGCCTGGGAATCAAACTCAGGACATTTGTGTTCGCCACTGTACCACTGATCTGCTCAGTATCTACAACACAGCTACCTAAAATTGTTCTAGTTCATCTGTAATGAAGCTTCTTTTATAAGTATATATTATTTTTAAGTGAATATTCTGTTATTTGTCACAACATCAACTTTTTTATCATCTGGGCTAATTCATATTTATCCTTATCGTATTTACTCATGTATAAGTCGCACCCCTGATTTGGCATTGAAATGTGGTCCAAAATGTATTTTTGAGTGATATCTTGACATTTGAGATTTTGGATTACATGCAGGCAAAAATGCTAATATGTGAGATTTACAGTAAAATGTACTGAGCCGCTCCACACACGGTCACCGGTTTAGGTATTCAAAATGGCGGCATGTGAATTTCCTGGATTGAAATTTGTGAAATGAAAGTGATTTTTTTGTGGATTATGTTGAATGACACTTTCAGATTTTACAGGTCAATGTAGTACTATGTATTTGACTTGATAGCAAAGAACCAAAAACATGTATTCAGAAATAATTTAGAGGATAATTGCCTGGAAATGTGAACCTTCACTGGTCTCAATGCGGAAGTGTCCATCACTGAAGAAAGTTCCCGTGTATAAATCGCATATTAATTCCCCGTTTATAGGTCTCGCCCCCAATGTTATAGTGGATTTTGGTACAAATTTGTGCGACTTATACACGAGAAAATACGGTAATTTTGTAAGGTTGGATTTTCACCTGGTTACCTGGTTCACCTGGAGTCCTATATATATGGAGTTTAAATGTTCTCCCTGTGATTATCTGGGGACCTTTTCTTTCCTCCCACAGTCCAGAAACATGTGAAGTGAACTGGAGAAGTTATGCTGGAGGCCCCTATGTGTGATTATGTGAGTGTGTTTGACTGTGTGTCTGCCTTGCAAATAGATTAGGTACCTTTCCCGCTTTTTTTTTTTGCCTTTTGGCCTATCAGGGCAGGCGTTGGTCAGGCATCCATATGTCCAAAGTCACAAAAAGCAGTTAAGGTGATGGATGGATGAATGGATGGATGGAGGAATGCATGCATGGATGATTATATTTATTCGTGACCACTTAAGCTACTACATTTAATAAGATACCAAGGCCCATCCACTGTTCTCCTTGTGACAAATAAGAATTGGTTCCAGGTGCATTTTGAGCAAGTTTTGCTGGACTTGCTTACATTGCAGCATCTTGCTGATTCAGCCAAAGGAGCTCTAAAGAGTTTTGCTTATGATGAGGCTAGAGAGAGCTTACCCTTGAAGCCAGGCCTGAGTGGATACCACAGCTGAAAATCCTGCTAAGTATGTGAACTAGGGGCACCTTTTCTCTCCAAATAACTGATGGCTTTTAGGTAAAGCCCTTTCAGAGATAAAGGATTGGGCATCCTTGTGTGGTAATGAACTACAACTACTCTCCATTCTAAAAGCCAAGTAGCTCAGCTACTAACTCCAGTACACTGAGTCACAGAGCAGAATCATGCTGAAGTCAGCTCTCTCACATGGCTACAAGAGACATAACCAGGCCACACAGCAGTGCATGCTGGGATGCCTAATGAGCCCCTTGTAAAGAAGGGCTGCTGAAAATTTGGAGCAGGCAGCCCAACAACATGTTCTGACACAGTGCACAGGGGATTAACTGGCACTCCCTTCAAAGTGGCCAGCAAGAACCACCAACTCCAAAAAAGGCCAGCCTTCCAACTTAATAATGACTATTTACAGGTTAATTGTTTATTTATTGACTGTGTTTTGATTCATTACGCAACCCATGTGTCTGGCGGGAACTGTCATGGGAAAAATCTATCAAAAGTTACGCCTTAACTAAGCCACTGGGAGCTCTAACATAATACTGTTTCCATTCACTATTCTCCCACTATCGGCCTGGCTGTAATCAAAACAAATCTTTTCGGGCTCTGTGGATGGAGCTCAAATGAGATCAGTCAACTTGCAAAATATTTTGGGCCCAGGACTAAAATTCATATGAAGAAAAAAGGGTGTGTGTAACTTTATCTCAGAGAGCTTTCTTTACTAAACCAATCTTATGTTCACTGTGATCTCATGGCACTAAGGACACAAAACAGGGCTAGAGCTGGCTGAGTTATGCTTAGCTGCTATAAACAAATGCTTATTGTTAGTGTCCTGTTATTGATATACGAGGTTGCCAGTTGAGCCAGCTCTTGTAGGAGACACCTGCATTTACAGCAGATGAAGTTAAAACTACATCAGAATACACAGAGAATTCAGATGTAAGATAATATTTTTAAGGCATGAATATGGTTATTATCCTAGGTGCTCATGGAAAAGGTGGGTTCTGTTGGTCAAGGAGAAGATCGAGACTGAAAGGAGCCTGGAGTTCAAGTGCGCGCTGATCTCGATGCTCTAAAGTGGCAAACTGTCACCAGTGGTTTGATCACCGCTGATTGGTTTTGTAGGCAAGTATTAAGGCTTAAAATTTAACGCGGGCAGCCAGTTCATGGTAGTGTGCTTTCTGGAGCTGTCTGGAGCCGACTCGTGTATCTGATGAGCTGCTTTGTGTTTGTCTGACAAGACAAAGACAGCTTTCACTGAAAAAATTAATCATCATCCTCTAGGCCTAATGGTACTCACATGCAGAGCCTGTTGTTGTCTCTCACAGAGAAGAAACTCATCACTGTCACGTTATGTAAGGGCTTGGGTTAGGTTTGTTCCTTTCACGCTGTATAGGGAGAGTGGCTCCTTTCAGGGGTAAAGTTTGCATGGACCCCATGGTAATGAAACACAGTGCGCATACTTACTTGTGCCTCATTGAAATGTTTACATAGAAACAGAAGATGGAAAAGGCCACGATGCTTATTATAGCCTGACACCATGTAGCGGGAGGTGCTGTTCATTCAAAGATAAGAAGAAATGGCTGGAAATGACTATGCATTACATTTGTGAAATGCAACGGACTGTTCTTTCCTGGGTTGCTATCATTATGGTTTCCTGATTTCTCTGGGTTATGGGTTTTTTAAATGGTTCAATAAATTATATGTTTATTTAAAAAATGCTCTAGCTCCAGAATGTGGGTACTATCTAAGCATTGGCCTTATTATCTCAAGCTTGATCCCTGGAGATTCAACAACCATCTGTGTCTGAGAATCCAAAGGAGCAAACATCTCTAGATCTTACTCTCTCAGTGTGATGCTAGCCAGTGTTTGATATAAATGTACTGATGGTAAGCATTCTCCTCCAATCGTGTTTAGCTGTTCATCAGTGCTGTGTTAGTGGTAGTTTGAAAAGGTGCAGTGACACCAGAAGAAAGTCTCCCAACATTGCCAGTGTTTTGTGACTGGGGGAGCTCAACATAGTGGGAAAAACTGTGCTTCAGTGAATAAAAGAAAATGTGAGATAAACACAGAGATAAAAAAGTCAAACAAAAATGTATCTGAATTTCTTGGATCATTACCTCTTGGAAGGGCTTTTGGGACTTCAGTGCTCTAGTCGGTTCATGTTCAGGTGTGAATGTAACTTTGTCCTTCATATAAAAGAACAGTTTCATTTACTTATTCTTCATAAGTGAATTGCGCTTGAATGAAAAATTCTTTTTTTTTTAAGACCAAACAAATGGAAGAAATTGAGCTCCACTCTATTCAAGACTGATTGTGGACTTATTCAAGACTGACTGCAGTGAAGAAGAGTGGTGTTGA
Organism: Hepsetus odoe; assembly: GCA_017165825.1. Taxonomy (NCBI): domain Eukaryota; kingdom Metazoa; phylum Chordata; class Actinopteri; order Characiformes; family Hepsetidae; genus Hepsetus; species Hepsetus odoe. The sequence goes on from CM029378.1 coordinate 17,153,515, forward strand.
TGGAAGAGTAGCAAAGATACACTGGTCATCTGCCATTCATAATCTAATTTCAAATTAGGGAAGGTTAGCCAAATACAAATCATAAATCATACATTTGCATTGATAACTCCTGGGTTTTGCCTACTTAGAAAATTCCTCCATTCATCCAAGTCTCCTGTTTGCTGATTTACTGCTTCTAGTGCAACGTTCAGTGCAGCTAGGTCTCAAAAAGAATCTGAGAAAGTTTGGAATGGTAGACAGGATGTATAAATAACTAGACTGTTGCAGGGACAGCTTAGGAGGTCATGCAGCTAACCTTCAGCCCCTCAGCTTGTTAACATTGTGTGATAAGGGAAGACCTAGCTGGTGGATGGAGTTATGGAGAAAACAGAGTTTTAAGCAAACATCATTTTAGACTTCTTTTCTTTGGTAATTTTTGTGCATGTCAGGACCAAAACCCATCCCATTTGTCCAGCATGATTATGGAAGTGTAATGGTGGGGGCTGCTTTGCTGACTTCGGACCTGAATGATTTGTGGTCACTAAGTGACCAGACAGTATATATGCTATCTGAAGAAATTGTTTATGACAAAATGTGAGGACACATTGTTCTAAACCAAAGACTGTGCAAAAGAATTGTGCACCATGACAATTATCCAAAACACAGTTTGAGCCATACTTTTTTTTCATCAGTGATGTTTACTTGCCGATCTGGCTAATCTGTACAATGGTTACATTTTAGAAGGAATCACTTCAAATCACACACAGAGTACTTGTTTACCCACCGTATAGCTCACTCTCACCCTTCAACATGCTGCCAGCAGCTCAAGCGTTCAGCTTTGGCCATTTAAACCCCCATCACTGCTTGTTAACCAGTCACTTCAGCTTGGTTCCTGTCCAGCTGTAGATGGATAGGTGGCAGCCATCCACATTCATGTCACATGACGGCACTGTCCACCATTCATTCATCTAATGCCTACTTATCCAATGCATTGCTAATTCTCATGCATGGACTGACAAAACAGATGACCGGTTCTGATTTTTAATAGTCAAATGGTGTGTTTCTGTTCATTAGAGCTGATTGTATTTACCCCGTTTAACATTGTCATGAAATGATATAAAATAATAATTGTCATAAAATAATCAGGCAAAGTAAAATAAATGATGAATCACCTGCTATCTTCTTTAAGCAATGATGCCCTAATTTGATCCTGGTGGATTCTGACGCCTTGAGCTATAGACAGGGTTGTGTGATAAGTGAGGCCAGTTGGCTTTGCTGTTGCCAGATTGCTGTGAAGGTCAGTTTACTTACCGTGAGGTCTGGAACTGATCAGCCACTCAGAACCTTAGTCATGTCCTAAAAAAGACCCCAGGCCTTATGTAAATATAGACCAGGCCTGGGAGGTCCTGTAGCTGGATCATCACTTTGAGACATTGTGTGTTGTAACATTGAGCCTGGACACAAAGCCTCTGTCTAGGAGGCTGGAATAGTATCAACAGCTGTGCATAAATCTGTTATCTCGGCACACGTGATACAGATTTACAAAAGCAATGTCAGTGATTCAAAACAAGTCTTCCTTTTCTAGACTGCTTCATTAATTACACTTATTTAGACATTTTAAGAGACTGGCTAAATCATTTATGAAAGGTACAGGGCTAAGGAAAGGATATGGTTCCAGATGAGATGGTGAGGCTCACTGGTTTTATTGATGATGAAAACAGTGATGCTGAAGAAGAAGTTCATGGTGAGAATGTTGAGGAAAGTTTTGGGGTAGGTCAGATTGAACTGAACGTTATATATGTTAATCAAATAAGAATTTGGCGAAGAAGTTGTAGGATCTTAAAAGTATTTAATTCCTCCAACTTTTTCCCAGTTTCTTTTTCTTTTTCTTTTTTTACCAGTGCTTACAAGTTATGTTAAGCTATTAAGATTGAGATATTAAGAGCTCAGTATTTTTAATGATTTAAACATGACTTTAAACGAGTTGTACTCTCATGATGTAGTTATTCGAACACCAAAATTGGTATTTTAGCCAACTCGATTCTTAAATCTCAGTTCTTAGTGGCTCCCAATTGAGACAAAGCTTGAGTTCAATTAGACAAACATCATTTACCATTAAATGCTGATGGTACCAGAAGTGAGAATGTTTTCAAAGTAATATCTGTGACGTATCTCAGTAAAGTGATTTTCAGCTTTCTTTTATTTAAATTCAGTCCTCATATGTCTCTGATGTATCAAGATTGCTGTGATGTAAATCTCTGATTTTGGAAGCTGAAAACAGGAAAAATTAAGGCAGCTTAAAGAACTGAGATCAAGCGACTATGTAATAATTGTGACAGTCCAACAAAGGAGTGTTATATTTTTGTCTGTTGTTCTAACAATGGAAAATCAGTCAGTTAGAGTGCCTGCCAGTTTTTAGTGTAATTCGATAAACTGGCAGGCGCATTAAATCAACTCAAAGAGCTGATTTAATGACCAAATTCTTTGCTAACATCACTGTGTCCACAAGGATGAGGGAAAAATGATGAAGCTGAAGACTAGTAAGACCTGACATCAGACAGATCTTCTTGCAGTATTGCTGTTCAACTTTAATCAGCAAAGAATCAGCAAAGTCAAAATAAATACAAGGTAAATACATTTGTATTCAGTCATACAAGACATATAGCGGCAAAGTAAACACTTGCATCATTATGGTTGGCAAATGTGATTAAAAACAGCTGATACGATGCAATCACAGCTCAGCCATTCAAGCAGAAGAGGCAACTTCAACATCAGATCATTTGGACAGTACGAACTGCTATCACTAATGCAATGCTTCTCATATTTTCACTAGTTATTTTTTTTTGCCACAGCAAACCAGGCATGAGAGAGTCAGCTGCAAAATAAGTTATTCTCCACATTAACTGTTGTTGTCGCACCTCAGTGTCCAATTCCTACCCAAAGGTTACTAGCACAAAGGACATCTAATAGCGATATAAACCATCCAGTCTCATCGTGACTATCAATCACAATGGTCACTGTAAAGGGCACACAAGCAGTTTTTTTTTTTCCCTTAAGAGGTTGAGAAAGGGTCGTCAACACTTTCCACAATTATATACATAACAAAACCATTTGATGAGAAACTAATTCCAAAAAGCATTTTCAAAAATATTGCCATCTTGAAGAGCCCAGCACTGTCTGAATATTCTGAACCCATTATAGACAAAGAGGCTTGGTATTACCAATAAGAGCGGGTAGCCTGGGAGATGGAGTACTATCACTTTAAGCACTCAAGAGCAGAGGCAAACTGTTTGCCAAGCTATTTTCACTCAGGCCAAGCCTCTCTCTGGCCTATTTTCAGCCTCTTCTCTGCTGCACTGTGGGATTACACAGTTCAGTAGACGGCATCACTGCTAGCCACACAAAATCTTGTCAGACTGATGTCTGATAACCGTTTAAATAGATCTCAACACTAAAGGTGCTTCTGCTTCAGGTCTTGAACATACCAACAGCTGATATTCTGTGTCATTTATACAAAATATTCTAACATAGCAAGGTTTGGCCATTTATATACGGCAAATATCAGTCCAGTACCTGAAACCCTCTAAGGCATATGGTAAGATTCATCTGGGTTCTGCCAAGAACCCTGGTTCATGAAGAATAACCTTTAACACTTAGTCACAGCACTACACAACATATGACGCCACAGCCATATCAAATGGCTTAATGCTACTGACACATCAAACCTGGGGAAAGTAACTGTTAACAGTTTAATAACTGTGTTCCTTTAATTCACAATGTTAAGGCACAAGCCTAATGTTGCTGATCTTTCCTTGCTGCTAATGCTTAGTAACTCCGAACTGAAGACAGACAAGGCTCGAGCTCAAATAAACATTACTCAGCACTGCCCTGGTGTTACCGCACCAGTCACAAGTCAGCACTCAGGTTGCATTTGCCTCATCCTAGCAGATGGAAAAAGCACCCAAATTACATTCCATTAAAAATGTATATGATTGTAAAAGCTAACAAATGTGGAAAAATAAATGCAATCTGCTCCATAAATTGCAATCAGGCGGTTATGTAATAATTAAGACAGGTCTAGCTACAGTGCAGAATTCATGTGTCTATTATGGCCTAATGTGCTTTGTGTACACACATAAAATAGTTACAGTTCTTCATAGACTTCAATCAGATTCTTTTGTGCAGGTCTTGGTGCAGCTGCAACATAAATTCCAATAAAAATTAGGAAAAAATGTCTTTACTGGAATTTATATTAACATCTGACAAACAAGCTGCCTGCACTTGGCTAAAAAAAGATTTGATTCTAGTTCAAAGTAATGAAAGAATGAGCTTTTTCACTGGTTTTTCAGTCTACTCCAAGCCAAAACCCTCAGCATTTGATATGGCGATTGTTAACTTTTGCCTCAGTTCTTTTTTGCTCTTATAGGGAGGAAGGCAGAGCTGGTTGAAGCACGTATGTGACACGGGCAACCTGCACAGAGGAAATGAGCAGTTAGCAGCTTACAGTTAATCTTAAACCAAACACACACACAGTCTAACTACCCCCTTCATGAGGGTTAATTACCAGTCCGTGGAGACGTCAATCCTGGAGATCTTGAAGTTGAGGTCGGCCATCCCTCCCACTGGAACGCGGTCACTTCCTGTGGTGAAGTGGAGTAGCCTCTTCTGCAGCTCCAGAGGAAAAGCAAGGACCACGTCCCAGAAGGCACTGCATCACCAAACAACACATACTTTAACCACAGTCTTTATAGGAGAGGATTACCAAGTCGGATTTAGTATTGCACTGCAACTGTAAGGATACTGCAGTAGGGAGAAAAAAGAGTTTTTTGCATTAAAAAAGTGAAAGTGACTACAACTGTCATTGTGAAACACTGCACAGCACAACACAACGAAATTCAACCTCTGCGTTTCTCCCATACACACATGTTCACCAGGAGGCAGCTATTGAAAGCGCCCAGGGAGCTGTGACAGGGACTTTACCTTCGTCAAGGGTAACTGAAAGTTAAACAGACAACTAGGCTACTTTTTAGCTTTCCTTTCAACTGCCAGCAGTGTGTATGTTTGCTCACTCAATTTTCTTTTTAAAAATAAATTTCACTGATACCGAATAGTTGCACTAGGAATTCATTGGCATCCTTTAATATAACATCAAAAGAAAAAAAGCTGGGTGTATTTTCTTTGATCAATTATGATACCTAGATGTGCTGCATAAACAAAAACATTCAAAAGTCATCATCATGAAGTTGTAATAAAACTGTAATTAAACCGAACAGCGCAGAATTCAAGCATCCGTTATAGCATGATGTGCTTTTCATGTACACAAAAAATAGGTAATATCTTTACAAGGCATTCACAAGAATTCATGAACGAAAACATTCAAAAGGCATAAACATTAAGTTAAAGTAACTGTGATACACTTCAAAATGAAACTGCTTCTTAAACCTTGTGTGAAATATCTGGCTCTGGGAGAATCACTGCACTGCTAAACATGATCAAATGTGCTTTCACCCTCCATCTATGTTCTTTTACCGGACAGTGGGGTCAGTCTTGCTGTAGCCCTCGTACTGTGCCACCCTCTGCAGAGAGTTCATGTCCAGATTGGGACTCCCACAAACCAAGATTTCAACCTCCTCTGGCCTCAACAGCTGCAATCAAAGAAACAAAAATAATGGCAATGGTTACAAAAGTGATCCAAAAATGTTTTAAATAATGACTTTATGTTTTTTATGCAGTGTCACTATGACACCCAGCAAGCGTTAAGCAGATTCATCATACACAAATGCAAGAACCCTACCCCAGTGGAGAGAAAAGCCCTGACCTTTAGAGTAGCAGTTATTCAAAAGTAAGGTTATGGCATCAGAATTTGCTTTTACTACCAATAACATCTTCTAAACTGGTACTTATTATGATAATTGATTATAATGTATAATATTAGTTTATTATGGTAACAGTCAATAAGCAATTAAAGCACTTAAAGGACCGTATTTATCTATGCTGTTAAAAAGCAGATCTTCATATTTATTGTGACCCTTTTTATTTATGTGCTGGAACTGCTTATTAATGATGAAATATAGTTGGAATCCATTTGTACTGGCACCAAGCATTAGGCATGAAACTGGAATCTCTTGCTTCTTGACTCTGAAGCTTCCTGCTCTTCGACCAGCACCGTCATCCATACTAACCTATATGTAACTACATCTTATCGAGTATGTTAACATCGCCACACCCTGCAGGGACAGACTTCTGTACTTTAACTTTGAGCCTTTTCATGTCCAGCATGGGAGCACTGCCTCCAATTCAGATGGAGAGAGAAGCAAATAGAGATAAAGAGAGAGAAAGAGAGAGAGAGAGAGAGAGAGAGAGAGAGAGAGAGAGAGAGAGAGTGAGACATGAGAGTGAGACAGAGAGAGTGAGTGAGTGAGAGAGAGAGGGAGTTGCAAAAGACCAATGCAATGGTGCGATCTCATCAGTCACGTCTCTCCCCTCCACACACCCACTCCAAACCAGAGTTATTACTGTCCCGAGCCTCTTACATAAGCAAGCAAGGACAGAGACAACTGTTGCATAACCAAGGGACCAGGAGGTGGGTTTTAAACAAACTGCTTTCAGCAAAAGTAGGTCAAACTCAGTCTGAAAGCTCAGTTTTCCTTTTCTCACATGAAGCAGCAGGGCAGCATGGACTGAGCAGCTGTGCACATAGTCTTCCTGCAACACACAAGCTCCATATCCATGTGTGCACAAAGCAACTGGGGATCCTGCAGTTCAGTGAACTGACCTGAAGATAAACGCCGAACAAACAGGCTAAAGCCAGAAAATTCCATTACTTAGTCAAGAAAACTTAACAGCTCTCCCTCTCCATATCTCTCTCTCTCTCTCTCTCTCTCTCTCTCTCTCTCTCTCTCTCTCTCTCGTTTTGGTTAGCTGTTTGTCTGGAAGAAGTCTTGAGCACACTCTACCATATTGGGAAGCATAATTTGCAGCCTGACGCTGCCAAGAAAAACCTCATAAAAACACATAGCAAACAAAGAGCAACCTTCAGCTTCAAGTTCTTCCCCCATTGGCTCAGAGCGCAGGCTTTAAAAAGTGCAGAGAAAAAAGACGGGAAGGCACAAATACAGGAACAACAGCTTACAATTGAAACCAAACAAAGATGACTTTCAACAAGAGCTGGTTACGTGATTCACATCATCGATTAAAATGTACCTTCTGTACATGATGAAGTTATAAAATCCCCTACAAATGTGTCTGTATTCTCTGGCAGGCTCAGGAAACATCAAGCTGACTTAGAAAAACTAGTAGCAACTCCATCCAACTGGTGACCACGTACAATAAGTTGAACGTTACCTCTCATCTGTTGTAGGAACAGACAACAGCTGTCGCCAGCAGTAGCATAAAATTGTTATACTCCAACAAAGTAAAGAATATATTGTTTCAATTATTTAAAGTTTCAAATGAAAACTAAATGCAGCCTCTGCTTTATATATGCAGTAATGGGCAGCTATAGCCAGCATCTAGGGAGCAGTGATAGGGTCAGTAACTTACTAGTCTGGGATCTGAACCCACAGCCGTCCAATTATGGGGTTTAATCACCAGTTGGGGCAGCGGTGGCCTATTGGTTAGGGCGTTAGCCGCATGATCGGAGGATCGGGGGTTCGAACCCCTTCCCAATAGGTTGCCCTAAGGTACCCTTGAGCAAGGTGCCGTCCCCGTCACTGCTCCCCGGGCACTTTCAATAGCTGCCCCACTGCTGCACGGTGTTTGAGTGTGCATGGGTTAAATGCAGAGGTCCAATTTCGTTGTGGTTCACTGTCTGCTGTGCTGTGACCTCGCAATGACAAGGGTTGTCACTTTCACTTCACTTTCACTTAATCACTAACTGCTAGGCCACCGCTGCCCCACATGCAACCTGCAGTGGTGCCTAGTGTTAGGGAGTTGGCCACAGAATCAGAGGATTGTGGGTTCAAACCCCTTACCAGTAGGTTGCCCTGAGGTACCCTTGAGCAAGGTACCATCCCTGTCACTGCTCCCTGGGTGTTTTCATAGCTGCCCCCTGCTGCATGGAGTGTGTTTGTGTGCATGGGTTAAATGCAGAAGTCTAATTTAGTTGTGGTTCGCTGTGCTGTGTTCTCACAATGAAAAGAATAGTCTTTTTCACTTTCAACCTCTGCTTTTAACCCATACACCCTGTGCAACAGGGGGCAGCTATACTCAGCGCCTGGGGAGCAGTGATGGGTACGGTTCATTGTTCAAGGGTACCTCAGGGCAACCTACTGGGATAAGATGACTTTCTAATGCTTTCTAAAGCTAATGCTTTTTTTTATCATTATTAAAAAGCTCATTCTCATTAGTTATAAAGTATTGCTTATTGCATTATTTTTCAACAGGGGCAGCGGTGGCCTAGTGGTTAGGGAGTTGCCCCTGCATCAGTAGATTCTCCTTTTGTCCTGAGGTACCCTTGAGCAAGGTACTGTCCCCGTCACTGCTCCCCGGGTGCTTTCAATAGCTGCCCACTGCTGCACGGTGTTTGTGTGCGTGGGTTAAATGCAGAGGTCCAATTTCGTTGTGGTTCACTGTGTGCTGTGCTGTGACCTCGCAATGACAAGGGTTTTCACTTATTTTGCAACTCCTTGTGTATGACTTTGCGTTTTCCTTTTTGTTCTTGCCAAAAATCTCTGACGAGGGCTGACAGTGAACTACATAAACCACACTGACTGATACACACTAATACATCCCGAGGCTTAACACTCAGTAACTACTTGACAAAACGGTTGTTCTTTGATTTTAGAGGTTAAGATTTCACACATTTTTCTATGAAATGAGTATCTGAAAGAATATGGATTTGTTATTGTGTAGATTAATCTACAGTACTGTGCAAAAGTTTTAGGCAGGTGTGAAAAAATGCTGTAAACAAAGAATGCTTTCAGAAATGGAAGTGTTAATCATTTATTTTCAACAATCAACAAAATGCAGTGAATGAACAAAAGAGAAATCTAAATCAAATCAATATCTGGTGTGACCACCCTTTGCCTTCAAAACAGCATCAGTTCTTCTAGGTACACTTGCACACAGTTTTTGAAGGAACTTGGCTGGTAGGTTGTTCCAAACATCTTGGAGAACTAACCACAGATCTTCTGTGGATGTAGCTTCCTCACATCCTTCTGTCTCTTCATGTAATCCAGACACACTGGATGATGTTGAGATCAGGGCTCTGTGGGGGCCAGAAGAACTGATGCTGGTTTGAAGGCAAAAGGTAGTAACACCAGATATTGATTTGATTTAGATTTTTCTTTTGGTCGCTCACTTTACATTTTGTAAATTGATAAAAAATAAACCAATATTTATATTTTTGAAAGCATTCTTTGTTTACATCATCTTTTCACACCTGCCTAAAACCTTTGCACAGTACTGTATATATATAGAGATTTTTTTTTTTTGGCAACTGTGATTATTGGATTAAGTGTCAACATTATCAGCAGATTAATCGATCACTAGCACAGCAGCCCTGTCTGCAGCGGGAACATTAGGATCAGTGCTTGCAGTTTCTGACGGAGGAAACCAGTGTCAGCTTTTCCAGGTGCTGTTTCTTTCTGTCAGTATATGAACAAGTGCTGACAGGTGCAGAAAAATAAAGCTTTCAGTGCTGAGTTCTGCTCACACTGAGCTATGGAAAACTACTAATTGTCCTTGTTTACATTTTCCCCCTTAAGGTTTTGGAACCGCATTGGATGCCTATCAGTGCCCAGCACTGACCTAAATTTTGATCGGCCAGTTCAGTAAACCAAACCGAGCAGTAGCACCTGAAAGGACGACTGCCCGTCGACAGACAGAAGTCATGGCTGAAGAAAATCTGCATAATAAGGCTCCATTGTATCGGCTCCAATTGAAATGCAGGCCAGGATGTGGGGGTTGCCATTTTTCTTGCACGTGTCTCCATATGCTAATTCTACAAGCCTAAGTGGCATTTTCTTTCCTGTTGGCTCCAAAGCCTGGATACCATATGCATGCTGAGCACACAACACAACCCCCTTTATATGGAATCCAGTTAAGGGGGGGACTTGGTCCAGCCCTTACACACACACACAAACACACACTCATGCACGCACGCATACACACGCAGTAGCAAAAGCTGCCCTTTGCCTCTCACTGACACCCTTACTGTCTCTCAGCAACCGGTGGAACCTTCTAGACTGCACAGTCCTCACAGTTTAGCTCTCACTTGCAAAATAGAGAGAATAACCTTAAAACAGCAGCTTCACAAACATGTAAAAGTATCTAAAAGCTAGTGGCTATAAGATGCATTTTGAATAATGTTATCTGGCTTTTTTGTTTCTATGCATTTGTAACATTGGCATTTTTAGACTACGCTATTACTCTGAGGCAATCATATGTCTCTCCTCACATATTGCATTTAGAAATACCATTTAAACACAAACTTTGAGTTAAAAATTGTGCAGAAACTCACCATCAAAGCATTGGACGCACACACACTGTGGAAACCATGATAAAAAGCAGCAAACTGCCTGTAAATGGACTTATTCAGCAGGAAATCAATATATAGCTGGACGTACTCTGTGCAGGAACAAAGATAAAAATGATCAAAAAATTATTTCATTATTAATAAGTAAATTCCTATGTTTGCAAATACACCCTGTATCCTCTGCGTTCAACCCATCCTATACACTGATATCGAACACAGCAGGAGTGTGTGGGGTTATTGCCTTGCCCGAGGGCACTTCACGCAGGGGTGGGAAACCACTGTTCACCCATCCCCCCCGGTCCACATTTTCCCCGCCAGTCAAGGGGATTGAACCGGCAACCCTTCGATTATAAGCCCACTTTTCTAACGATTCCTTCAGAGATAGATATCAGTCTGATATCGGAAAACTGACTGACAAACATCATCAGTCTAAAAAACTGCTGACTAGTCTGGGAACACTTTTAGAGGACAGTGGTGAGAATTCATTATTCAAAGCTGTGTGTATTCATTTGGGTACTACAGTTAAATATTACAATTATGACACATAACAGCCAGTTTGGTCATTTTAGGCTTCTGCTTTAATATACTCACCAAAGAAATGGTTCAGTACTCTAAATGTAGTAGACAATAGACTAAATACAGACTAAATTTCAATTATTTACAGGACGATTAAACATCAGTTAAAGTGTAATGATTATGAAAGAGCCTCGCTACACCAGCAAAGGTCCTTGGCAAAGTGTTACATTTATCTATTACTGCATGTTTGATTTAGGTCATGGCTTTGCAAAATTATGAGTTAGTCTTAATTCACTGCTGCCAAGGACGCTTTAACACAATACTAAGCTAAAGGTGTAAAACCCTTTCTTCTGAACAGTTTTTATTTTTAATACATTAACAAAACTTGTTACTGATGAGGAAAAAATGTAAGCATTGTAAAATGTTTCTGTATGCACCGTGTATATAATATTATTGCCAACCTCTTGGAATCACGTCAAACCAGAAATTTCAGTTTGGTTCAGTCCTATTGGACAGTGTGTTGCAGAAGGTTTCTGAGTAAACGCTCACCTTTTCTGTTCTGATTAGTGACAGGGATCTTATCTCCTCCTGGTTTCAGGTTATACGACTTGACTACTCCAAGTTCTTCTTGGAAAACCTGGAAAACACAACCAACAGCTTGTATCTCTGATTTCACCTTCCCTTAACTAATCGTTCAGTCCAAAGAAATACAGTTAAAAGCAATACAACTGAGCAAATTATTGCTGGCACCCAACAAATCTTTATTGCCGTGTTTTCTCAGTGACCATGTCACAGAGGCATGTCTGTGTTTGAGTAGCACACCTGAAAGGTCGTATAGAAGTCCTCCTCAACATTTCCCTCATAACTCAGCAGCTCCCCAAGTCCATGAGCAAGATCCTGAAATACAAACGCACCATTGATGCCAATCCAGAGCAAAGAGACACCGTCCATACAGCACATCGCTGAACACATCTATGAATTTATGTAGTACCACAAAGCCTCTAGATCACTACTTGGGAAGATGACTAGGCTCAGATCAAATAGGGTCTTCACTATTAACAATATTCAGTCTTCCAGCAACAAGTGGCAGTGAATAGGTTCATTTTTGCCACTACCTATTGCCATTCTCTATTTATGTGGGCACGAAACATATTAGGAAAATGTGACAAAGTGAAACAAAACACGGCTATTACAAATAATGGCTCTATTCCCTGTTTTACAATAGAGGAAAACACTTCAGACAGATGGAAATGAACTGTAGTCATTTTATTCCACACCTCTGTGCCACCACTAAAGTGCCCTTATAACCAAAGCCTAACAGGAAAAGCTGCAATGTTTGACGCAAGCTTCTGCAAAATGTGGTCACTCTCTCGCTTTCACTCATTAAATAACCTTCAGTAGTTGTAGTGGTTCCAGATCCACATTACTTTGTGGAAAAAAGTTTGAAACAAGGGAGCAAACAACGCCCAGAGGCAGTGGCTTATATAAGTGCGGAGGAAGCCAGAAGTCTCCTTTAAAATGGAACATCTGGTCCCCTTAAACCTGACTCGGCAGAAACCACTGGAAACGAAGAAAAATGGTCAGTTGTGCACACTTTTCCAATGCAAAACAACTTTTACACACACACAAATATGCAGGATTCTTAATGCATATTAGTGGCAAGCTGCCTTCACTTGATCACTTCCATGGTTTTTTTGAGAGCAAAGCCATTTTATAGTTGATGTTCAAGCACCCTCTAGTGGACAACATCAAAACAGAGTACCGCTCACACCAGAGAATAAGGTAGTCGGGGCTTCACCTTAAGGCCTCACAGTCTAAATGCAAAAATCTGCCTGCTTTCATGATTTTTTAAATATTATATACAGTTTATCGGTTACTGCTGTCTTTAACAGCAATGCATTATTAGTTGTAGGATGCAGTTTTAGTAAAACAAATGACTTGAATCATTTCATCTTCACAGCCATGAAGAAACTGGGAGGATTTCATGTGGTTTGTTTCTGCAACAGGACATTGCAGCAATTTATGGGCAGGGCTTTAAATGCTCTTGGAGAGCATACGTTTTTCAGTGCCGTCCTGTGGGCTGCAGTAACAAAGCACCATCTGGACCCGACGCTTATTAATCTCAAACTGCCGCTCTGCCTGGTGACACAGCCACACAGAGGAAGCTGCAACAATACATCAGGTGCTATTTTCAATGGCAATGACTCAGGGTGCTCCTCATAGGCCAATACAATATTCAAGGTTTTACCAAACAGCCATGATCATACTTATGTTAAAGCATGTGTGATGTTTCTCTCTGATATCAATTTTAAAATCAAATATTAAAAAAAACTACCTCCAATACCATGCATTTTGCTGTGTTTCTTCTTAAATAAAATTAATATAATGTGATTACTGATCATTACTGATCACTTTGTTCAATAATGGGCTTTATATCATGTGATATTTCATTATCGTTCAGTTATGTATTTATTTATGGTGATTTATAGTAAATGTGCTCGCCTAGCAATGATAATAATATAATAATAACAATTTCAACTGTCTTAACCATTGTTTTGCACATTTATATGGTTTGCATAAGGTCAAAGGGAAAGATGGATTGAGAAAAGAGAATCTTGTTTTCAACCTTTTTACTGCGCGTGCAGCATTGGGGTCTCTAGAAAGCCTCCAAGAACAGACACCGTTGTGCATGACAGTGAAGGATGAGTTATTGACGGGGAGAAGTTAGTCTCAGGGGTCTTGCTGTCACTGTAATGTGTGAAGGATGAGGGTGTGTGTGTTGCTCTGCAGGGCTGGGATTAATGAGAGTGCTGAGGAGAACGGCTTGTCACAGCTTGTGTACATACAGGCATGATCTGCTGCAGGTCCTCCAGGGTGAGGGTTGCCATGCCGACGGGGGCGTCAGGGTCACACGGCACAATGGGAGGGGTCAACAGCTTCTTGTAAACGCAGGGTGGGAATCGGATGTCCAAGGTGATGCTGTTGTACACCGCCAGACCCATGAGCTGACACAGAGTTAAGAAAGCAATTCCACACTGGGTCTGTAGGCGCAAGCCTACACTGACTTCCGATCCATCACAGATAATGTATAATAAGAGTTCAGTCTAGTGGTTCTATTTTGTCAAATCTCTTAAACTCAAAACACCAAAGAATCCACAGTCAACCAAGTGTCTCTCCCTGCAATTGCCTTCACATAAAAGGTTTTTATTCTGTAGCTAGTGGCAGCCAATATGGCAAATAGTGATGGTCTTTTTACTAATACAAAATGTATATGTAAGCACAGAAAGCCAGTGCCACCTCACCCTTGCGCTCCCAAGTGTTTTAAATACGAATCCACAGTGAATCCACTATACACAATTGCTAATAGCCATTCAGCAGATCAAACAACAGCCTTATGCTATAGCAGCGCTCTGAATGGCCAACAGGTGTATAATACATTTAGAGGAGAACGTGAAGAGGCTGCTTTCTAAATGCTTACAGCTGCCACTGACAGCACTGCTCCATGTGTTCTACATATGCACAGGGAGGGAGGGAGAAAAGGAGGAGGAGGGAGGGAGAGAGCGAGAGAGAGAGAGAGAGAGAGAGAGAGAGAGAGAGAGAGAAGACAGTGGAAAAAGGGAGGGTGTGAGGGAGGCTGTTTTTTTAAGAGGATGGAAGGGAAAATCTTTCATGATTGTTGGAGCATCGAGACAACATTAGGCCAGCCTCAGGTTAAGATGAAACAAAAGAGTCTTTTCTTTTAGTATTCTGAGCTGATGTGACTTGGCTAATTGTGGGCTGCTGGAGTGTGAGGTTTTTTCGAGTGGATGAGAGCTGCCCTGACAGCCAGTATTGGGTCGGGTCAGGCCAGGCTGTTAGAGCCAGAGGCGACAATTAGAGGGGTAAATGGTGGGACATGGCAGTGTTTGGCTGCCACTGTGTCTCCACTTCTACCTCAACTGGAACACTGCATGAACCTCAGTGCCAACACCACACAGCTAGTCATTGGTGATGAGTGTGCAATCACACACACACACACACACACACACACATCACCCAGTCAATTCATTACAGCTTTCTATTCTATTCTATTTTTACACTGTTCAAACATCTTAAATAATGTCAACAAGACACCAAAATTTGGAGGGTGGACAGGATTAGGAGTGAGTTTGCAGCTCAGGTTGGATGATTTGGAGACAAAGTCAGAGAAGCGACTTTGGTTTGGATGTGCAAAGGAGAGATGAGGGTTATATCAGGAGGAGGATGTTGAGGATAGAGCTGCCAGGAGAGAGGAAAAGAGGAAGACCAAAGAGGAGGTTTATGTATGTGGTGTGAAAGGACATGCAGGTGGTCTGAGTGAATGAGAAAGATGCAGAGGACAGTAAGAAGTGAAAATGGATGATCTGCTGTGGCGACCCCTAACGGGAGCAGCCAAAAGAAGAAGAAAGTAAAGGAAGAAAGAAGAGGACACCAACATGAGTTTGAATATTTTAGGAACAACAACAAGTCATTAAAGGATTCATATCATGAAAAAATATGAAATTTCCTCTTTTTTAAAAAAAAAATATATATAATAGCATTATCTAGACTGTACGTTTTTCAAACATTATTTTCCCACCAGCTCCTACAATTCAAATATGCAAACTAAGCTGCAAAAAATGCAAGAAAAAAAAATGGAACACTTTAATTAATAAGTAATATATTATGATTACAACTATGCTTTACTGACGCCCAGAACTATGTTAAAAATTCAAGATCATTCAAGATTTTGCTACACTGATACCAATACTGATATTCTAACTTGAATTGAGTTCTGAAAAATTATTATTAACAATGAAATCTTTTATTACAAACCAAAAACACGGGTGACTTTAAGCAAAAGTAAGTGAGAAGCTAGAAGTAAGTATACTGCTGACCCCAGCGCACTGACCAATCAGTTTTCGTTACTGTTTATAATATGTATATGTAATAAGTATGGAAAAGCATACTAATAGGCTTATGGAACTGATAGGCTTAAAAGAACAGCTTTTCAGCCAATTAAATTTGCTTTCAACACTGTTAAATAAAAAAGTGTACTTTTTGGTCAAAATATAGGAGGTACAAACTAATTAAATGGTCCATAAAGTCCAATTGTGAATGAAAACCATATATACTAAAATGAATATCCAGAAAATATTTTTTTTAATTATATATGGACAGCAGTGAGTCAAGCAGTGGAGTGGTCCTGTATGTTTATGGGTTTATTCAAGGCTCCTTGCAGCCACACACAGCCACCTATGCAGTAAATGAAAGGATACGGCGCCAACCAGACGAAACTCCGAGCAGTTGTCACACTTCCAGCTGCTGAACCAGTGACACTGAGAATCCTTCACATATGTGAACATGCCTGTAAGCAAAAGTGGAGCGAAAATGAACAAAGCTGCTAAAAGATCTATCCCTACAGCAAAATAACAATCGCAATAAGCCGTTAGAACATTACCGTATACAAGTTAGAATGTACAAGACAGAGTAAAAGAGAGAGAGAGTGTAAAGCCGAGAAACAATTCAAATGGGGTCACCAACCTTTTTGAAGCTGAGAGCTACTTTTACAGGTACTGAGCTAAACGAAGGGCTACCAGTTCCATAAACGTATCTAAACTTCATTTTTAATAAACATGTTTTAAATGCTTTTTTTAGATATTGTCATTTTCAAATCTATATAAATGTAAATGTGATTAAAGGAGAATAGCAACAGGATCAAATTAAACTTTAGACGCCGCTCACTGGTGAGTTGTGCTATTTTAGAACAGGTCCACGGGCGACTCACGTGGTCCTTGGGGGCATCCTGGTGCACAGCCCCTGCATTAATCAATTCCCTTGTTTCATATATATTTTATATAAATATATAAGTGAAAGTGACTATTCTTGTCATTATGAAACAGCACAGCACAACGAAATTCAACCTCTGTGTTTCACCCATACACATGTGCAGCAGGGGGCAGCTATTGAACGCGCCCGGGGAGAGTGACGGGGGCGGTACCTTGTTCAAGGGTACCTCGGGGCAACCTACTGGTGAGGGAATCGAACCCACAAGCCTCCGATCCGGGGCAACTCCCTAACCACTTAGGATTACAAGTTATTATCCATTCTTCTGTGTGTTATGTCTTTAACCATACTAACCAGTTGCTGGTTGCAATTTAAGGAGGATGAGGGAAGAGCAAGTTTTTAGAAGAGACTTGGATGACGGTTAATTGTTAGTGTTCGTAAGCAACTTGCCGCTTGACTCATAAAGAGCCCGTTTAAAGCAGCAGATATTTAGGATTAATCTCTTAATTAATGACTGATTGACCGCATCAGGGTAGACATAAAATTGGGTAATTTTATGGGGAATAGGATCAGATGTTTTTACACCCATTTGAGGTTAAGAGTCCAATCAACTCAAACTGACTCAATCTGAATGGAATCCCCCAACAAAGAAAAACGAGCATGAAAAGAATTAAAACGGCATGTGATTACAAATGAATGGTGAGCAAAATATTAATTTTTAAGTATTTAAATTCCTTAAGAATATAAGGCCCTGTACTGGTGTTCTGAAAAACACTAAAAAGGAGGAGCTCCAGGACAGGATTTGGGAGCCTCTGTTCAAGAGAATGCTTTTCCAACTAAGATTTTCTGGATGGCAAGCTAGCTGAAGCCTTTTTTTCTGCAGAACAGGAGTGATAAAAAACAGTAGAAGTGACATCTGCTTAACATTTTCTGGTCCTTCAGTTCTGAGTCAGAAGTGTTCAGGTCTAAGCTGAGTCAGTTGTGTGGTCTGAATCTGTGCCGTAGACGTTCACCGTCAGGGCCACAATGTGGCAAAGCTATAGGAAATGGAATCCCTGAGGTTTTATAGTAGGGCAATCTGCTACGCTGGATTAGAAAAGCGTGAGTAATGTTTCTGCGGGTGAACTATAGCTCTCTTGGCTTTATAAATGAACACAAATCATGCTTAAGCGCATGCGCAGCCGCATTTGATCTAGCATGCGTTTGGCAGGCTGCCACTGACAGCAAAAGCATTAGTCCTGCCCATCTCACCGTAGTCAGTGTGAAAAATCTGTCGAATCAGGAGAAGAAACCACTCTTTTGTGAGTCCACCCATGTCCAAGCCTGCTTCCCCGACAAACGTCACTTTCAGCTTTTTCTTTAAGTCTGCTCTCTTTCTCGAGAGCTAAAAAAAAGAAGAGAAACATTTATGATGGGGCCATTTTTTCCAAATTAAGCCAGAGACCAGACTTTCCAGACCAGACTATACTTGTTCTTGGCCAAAAGTACCCTCTCTCAGTCTTGGAAAAAAAAAAAAAAAACGACTACACTGCTTTGAATGAAAAAAGAGACATAATACATACAAAAACCACTACATTAGTCTTATGGTTCTGTAAATATTTCTCAGTGTTCCACAGTTTAGTGGTAACAACTGAGAAGAACAGACAGGCGCTGTCCATGTTGCTGTGTTCACATACTTGGAGTGAGTGCTATTACCTCATCCAGTGAGTCACTGACCAGCTGCAGACGCCTCACTTTAATGTTGAGAAAGAGCAGACTCATATCCACCCTCTGTCTGCGAGAAACCTTGTCCACCAGGGTTTGCTGCAGCCGAAATAGGAAGCCAAGTGTTCAGTGTTCAGGTGCTGGAACCATGTTTATATAATACTACACCGTGGTATACTGTAACCTCATATTCCTTTAGTGTTTGCTTCTGAAAAATGGCAGTGAAGTTTCTGTTGATGTAAAGGGACCCGACTCTACATCTTTCCTCACGTTTGTTTTTACACATTTCAATAACAAGATATATCATAAGAATATGTACTAATAAAGATAAATTCAGTCAAAAGTAATAATGTCCTTTAAATCCTTTATCCAGCGGTAAATTCTTACAGCCCAAATAATATGCTCGGCACCTTAGTTAAAACACTCCCGGCGCTCCCTCCTGATTTAAAACACTGAGTGAAATGGAGGAGCTTCGCTGGTGTAGACCGTATAGAAGGATAGACTGGTTTCTGTGACATCACAAAAATAAGCTAAATTTCAGCTTCGTTTACATTTACAGACTTATGGTTCATGGAGGGAAATGGAAGTGCTAACCCTATAACAATGCTTACAAATAACACACAGCTCCTTCATCTGGAATAAATAAGAAATATTTAAGCCGGGCCTTTTAACATGCTGAATGCATTTCAACAGCTTTCACTTCTGAGATCTCTTACAAGCCCTGAAGATGGTCTAACGGACCAAAATTTTGCAAAGTTTTGCTAACATATATTTGTATATTATATTATACATAGATTATTTCATATATTTGATCGTGCTTTGGATCATTTAGGCTTCCAGAATGAGTTGCTGATACTTTTTTATTATGTTTTGTCAATTCAGACTGCTATGCTGTTGCTCCAACCTCATTTTGGAGCCATTGCAATTTATTTTAGGCTGAAAGCATCCCAGTTCTTAACATAAATATAACTAAAACTTTCATAAAAGTTCTGTTTGGCTTGTGCTAGGCTATTCTTTCCTTCAATTTTTGGCATCGGCGCCTGAAGATTTGATAAGTGGATTTCTTTAGTTCAGTGAGGCCACTATGTTCTGCTGATGACAAGAACACAGGAGACTGTGTTCGTTCCCTTGGTGCTCTTAAGTAGGCTGTGGATGAGCCTGCCAGACTAAACGGTCTTCCATTCTACAGCCACATATCTGTTGAACCTAGGATCTGGTCACATATGTTTGGGCGGGAGCTGGGGAGGACTGCAGCCCCACCCTGTTCAAGACTGTTATCAGAGAACTTTATGAGTGAATAAATGGTGATTTAGGTTCACATGAATGCAGCCCTCATTACTGCAGAAAGCAAACATAATGAAAGAAGTTCTGCTGGTCTAATGTAACTGACATGAATACAAATCACTTGGAGAAAATATATGTGTTAACTTTCAAAAACATTGACTTCTCAATGTGTAAAATCCAACTAGCTGAACTTAAAAAATGGAATCAGGTTATCTACTCTATGAAAATCTATTTTTAACCACTGCTTTCAGCAGCATCAGGGGACTTTTTTAGAGGAAAGGCAAAGTTGTGTTTTTTAAGGGTCATAGCACTTTACCGAGGAGTCTCCAAACAGAAGGCTTAGATAAACACTACAGTCTCAGGACAGTTGTACAGTCACAGAGCAAGCATCAAATCCCAAGAGGTCCTTATGGACCAATCAGTCTTAAGCTTTAGTTTCCACAGTAATGTTCCCTGCACGTTCTGCCAACTCCACAGAGCAGCACTGTGCTTTGTGGAGAACTGCAGACAGTCGCAGGCAAATGCTCACCCTGGCCATGCTGATCATCTGCTGCTCTGAGTCCCTTTGTATGATGGCTTTCTTCACCACCGTGGACAAGATGAAGGGAAACTGGCAGAACGTAAACCTGCACACAGAGCAGTAGGTCTGATTAAACTGGACTAGATCAAAAATCTTTTGGCATGTCCCACATCCCATTAAGTTCCTCATCCCATAAAAGAGCAATGCTATAAAGGAACCCTGGCTTGAAAGACATGTTCTTCCTAGAACTATACCTCAAAGCCAAGTACAGTTTAGGAGATGTCTTCAAGAGAGCATGTGTGCTTAAGGAAGGTCTAGTGTCTACTGCTCATTTGACAAAAAGCAATTCACTGAAAATATCTACATGTGATTGCATGTGATTAAAAAGAATGAGTTTGAATAAGATGGCATGGTTTTTGTTTCCATGAGAACTGAAGGGAAGCACAAGAGGGAGCTCCTATTCTCATTTTTTTCCACCAGTGTCTTAATACGAAAGACTAAAAGAAAACACCTCAAGAGGAAAGAGCTCAGTGCACGTGTGGGCAGAGAGAAAATTGTGGAGAAAGGCGCTCGGTCAGAAGTGCCACACCTGTTGGAATTTCCATGAGCTTGCCACGTCTGGTAGTCTTCCATGAAGTCGATGTGGTCCAGTGTCAGATTATAGAAATCGGAGAAGGGAATGATGGGAGGAGAAGAAATGCTGTTTGCAGCATCTGGGAGTGAAAGAAAAGAATGGAATTGTTTTTGATTTCCAAAACTTTACATAACTGATACTGCACTGGCATTCTATTAGGTATATTTGGCCATTTTATCAGAAACACCTACTATGCACATGCATTTTAAAACAGTATTAAGCGTAGACCCTGCCTGTAATGTATAGCCTGAGTGAAGCACTGCTATACTGGGATACCTGGATATCGTCACCATCCAAATAATATCTAGTCAGAGGATGATGATCATATGATGTCTGTTTCTGTTGTTGGGTAGGATCATATGTGCAGCCTATTCATCAACTGCAAACATACAGACTGCCCATATAGTGGTTTGAAGATCCTCGGTCAGATCCTCAGTCTGTCCTTTTTATTTTAGAAGAGTAATTTTTTTCACTTTCACTAATAAGTAAACATTTTCTTTAGGAAAAAAAAAAAGGCCTTTTTAATTTTTTTTTATTTTAAAGACAAATTTAACAATAGAAATCCAAGTGTAATTACTTTAAGGGACTATAATATATTTCTTTACAGTATGTTCAGTTCATTAAAATCACCATTAATCACACATTCAAATGTGCGGATGTATTTTTTTTTTTACAGGATATGTACTTTTTTTTTATTTATTTTTTTTTATAAAATCACCAAAACACACAATCTGACAAACTTTTGCATGAGGGAAACATTTCTGATAATGGTGAACCTTGGCACACTTGCTGTATATTTCAGTTTCATAACAGTCATCTGAATCACTGAATAATAATCCTGAAGTTTAAGGTTAATTGCTACAGCAGAATGATCTCTTCGCAGGATGTGCCTCTTTCAGTCCTGCAGCAGTGCTCATGCTGCCCCAGAGGCTGCTGTGCCCACAAGCTTTCATACTCACTGAGCAGCGAGAGGACTTTAGTGGCAGACGGGATCCACCATGAGCACTTGGCCATGGGCGGCAGCTCCTCTGGTTTGGCAGGGAACAGCCGTGTGGTGATGAAGAGCTGTAGGCGTTCCACCAGCTGCTTAAAACGCTTCTGAGATAGTCTGTGAGACGACATGTCCTCTCAGTCAGACATACAGCTAGATCACAGATCTTGTTTTCACGTGGCATTAACCTCTTAAAGGGCTCATGTCTTCCATTTTTCTTGCATTTTTATTTTATTGCATGAAAAACAGTTATTTATATTAACTGTAGTTCAGCTCAACGTTTTCTAGCATTTTTATCAAACTATGTGTTAGTAAGCTGTTTTTAAATAACTTCACAAAAACTCTGAAATCAAAGTCTTTAAACCTTTAAACCATAAGTCTGTTTCACCAGCTTAACCTCCACATACAGACTGGGTAATGAATAAACATTTTATTTAATAAAATGGAAGAAAGTTCCATGAAATGGGCCCTTTAAACCCTGAGGGCCAGCAATGTGGGCCCATGCTTTGTTAAATTACAGTCATTTAAAGTTTCTGCTCCTTTTCAGGCACACCTTTACCAAAGTAACTACGCAGATGAAGTGTTTTTTTCTTCCAGCGACACATTTCTGCATTCATATTAAATTGTGAACTTGTATAAAACCCTCTATTACCATTATGACAGGTAATTGCACTTAATTGCGTAAAATAGCCACCGAAGTTGATTATGCAAGTAAATGTAAACAGTCCTATAAAAGATCCCCTTATAATAAAGGCCTTTTTGTAGTCGTGGCTTGCTTGACTTTGTGAATTGCTTCCTTAAGTAGGCTGGTCTGCGAATAGTGATGACAGAAGGGAACGTTTCAGACTCACTTCTTAAACCAGTGCATGAGGAAATGGTGGTCTGCTTCAGCCAGCGCTGCGATTTGCCTCAGTAAGTGTGCATAGATGACATATGTGGCTGTGCTGG
Organism: Hepsetus odoe; assembly: GCA_017165825.1. Classification (NCBI taxonomy): domain Eukaryota; kingdom Metazoa; phylum Chordata; class Actinopteri; order Characiformes; family Hepsetidae; genus Hepsetus; species Hepsetus odoe. The sequence continues at coordinate 17,176,352 of CM029378.1, forward strand.
TGTACTGAGGGTTCTGCAATAGAGAGGAGCCTTTTTTTAAACACACTTCAAAAAGGAAATATAACTTTTCGTCCGGGAGCCGCGGAAGAAGAAGTCTGGCTTTTAATAAAGAGTGGCATTTGAGCGGAAACCAGCCATCCCTACTCCAGCATGACCTCATCGGTTCCTCGGTCTCACAGAAAGGCAAATAATACCAGAGGCTGACTCACATCAGCGGCAGACACATCAGCCCAATAATGGCCGCTGCTTTTCGATTTCATCCTGTCTTCAAAAGATATGTAGGTCAGGACACCCATCAACAGCCTGAGGACAACGAGCATCAGAAGCTGATTTTGGGGAGGACCAACCACAGAATATGAAAACAATCAACTCTCATAAGCAGAGCATTTAACTTCTCTCCACAGCTATTAAAGAGTCTCTCTCTCTCTCTCTCTCTCTCTCTCCCTCTCTCTCGCCAGTCTTTCCCAGACATGTAGTCCAATGGCTGTGGCCTTATTTGGACAACTCAGAACCAGCCTATGCTGCTCATGTGTGAAGTAAACACTTAGCTCATAATATATCTGCAGTCGCTCTGACTGCAGCTATGGCTGGGCTCAATGGGCCATGTGGTGAGAGAGGAGATCAAGAGTTTCCTGCTTAGCCTCCACTTGCCCCGCCTTGCTCTCAGCCTGCACCATTCTTGACGAGGTCCGCAACAAAAAGGGCAAGTTGCATCCGAATCAGCCCAACTTTGCTGCACATAAGCATGTCCAGATCACTGTCTTTATCAAAAAAGGTTGCAAAAAAACTATCACATGGTTATATAACTGAGGCAGTTTCCTGTTTATAGCCTGCTTTGGGATCTCTGGGTTGTTCTAGATTATTATTACAAACTATAACACACAACTTCATGGTTCCAAACAAGGCTTTTATAAATGAATATGAACTAAAACAAGCCAGGAAAACAAAGAGCGAGAAAATAAATAAATACCTGCACAAGAATGAAATATGCCCTCAGGTCGTCTTTTGTCCGTGGTCTGAAAGACATAAAGTTGGAGCTTAAAACTTTCCCAGCTTTCTGCAGGTTTAACGTCCTGTTTTAAAGGTTCAGCGAACAAAAACAAAACAGCGCTCACCCTTTCCATTCCCTTAATAGACTATTAATGATTCCCTTCAGGACTGATTTCTGGGTGTCTGGGGGCTGCAAATGAAAAACAATGAAAAAGGCTCAGTCCAGATCCTTGAAGGACTAAACAACAACAAGCACACACAACAGGTCACTGTACCTCCCCTTAAGCAGACACAAGAACCTTTCTGATTTCTCATGGTCTGTTACGCACCGTGTGAAGTAAGGCGTCATAAACAGCGTTGATGAATTTGGTGTTTATTCCTGAGTCTTCAATAGTGTTAAATGGAGCGTTTGCTTCTTTCTAGGGACGACAAAAAGATCAAAATAAATGAATGATTAATAAAAAATCAAATCAATCAGTCTCATAACTCATCAGTACACTCCACATTTCCCTTTTTGCCCTATATCCTATCCGCAAATGAACGTGTTGCTTTGGAGGTTTAACAGATCTTGGAAACATAAAACATCATGATTACTTCAATGCATGTTCACCTTTTGACCCATGAAATAATGAAGTGGATGCTAAGTAGTTCAACGCCATAGTAAGCATATGCAGGTGTTCTTTTTTTTCTCTTTTTCGACTGCTCTCAGAATGAGCTCATTCATTCATCCAGAGACCAAAAACCAACGTTTGGTTTTCCCCTTTTCCCAATTTTCAACATTGCTGTTTCACGTGGACCTGAATTCCTGCAGCTCCCATTATAAAAACATTAGTAGAATTCAAAGGGCATAAACTGGGCCTACTCCAAAGTGTTAGCACTGTCTTTCTGTAAGCATAATCATACAGATAATCACTAGACTGCAAAAGTGATATGCTGAATATACTTGAATGTACTTTTTAATGATGATGAAATACATATGTGGATGCTCTCTCTGACATAATGGGCCAAAAACTTGACCCAAACGCTTTCAGTCTTCTTTTTGGGGTGTCAGCTATGTTCCCCTTCTTCCCTCTGTCTGAACAAAATATAATCACTTTAACCGATCTACTGGCTAGGAGATTAATGCTGATAAAATGGAAATCTGCTACACCACCATCTCATGAACACTGGATTCAGGGCGTGATAAAATTAGACTCTCTCTACATGGACGCTCCAACTCTTCTTTGAAATACGTTCACAATTTGAGACGGGCAGACAGACGGACATAACTGTTGTATTGAAATGCATGCTAGTTTTTCTTTTGTTTGTTTGTTTGTTTTAGTTTTTTAATGGGTTCCCTTATTCCATGTTGGGTTGTTTTTTTTTTGCACTATGAAAAAGACTCGCTTTGACGTTATTAAAATGTTTTTTCTAAACATAACCCTGGCCAGATAATAAATTAAATAAATAAATAGATAGATAGATAAATAACTAAAACACTGTAATTGTATTATGTTCTAAAAATTAAGATGCACTATTATATACTATATATAATATAGCAAAAAAAAAAAAAAGTACTTTTATGGGCTTTCCCTTTTCTATCTAGTTTTTTCTGTCCTATGAAATAAACTTTGTTTAGGCGTTACCATGTTCACTTTGGCTCTTTTTTTCTTATTTTTACTTTTTACATGTTTTCCTCTCTGTTGATTTAAATTTACTGGGTTTTTGTGCACTTCTTCTTTGAAGCTGTAACTTTTTTCAGCGTTAAATCTGACCAACGGAACAGTACTCGCTATGTTGTATTATTGCTGGCTTTGTAAAACCCTCAAAAAAAGGAAGAGTATAAATTAAACAAATAAACGTGTGGGTGCAATATATTTTCTTTAGGTGGATCTTGTTAATGTACACATTTAAGTAGATCAATAAATTACTTTGTGTACTATGTTTCTTGGCTGGCCAAAAATGGCATTTTACAGTCCTCAGATATTAGTCAGTGTTCTCAAATACTTTTTCACAAATCCACGCTTAAAATAATATTTAATACTTTTATTACTGCAGTTCTTATGTTAATTGCATTCATTTTCAGTTAATCACTTGCTGTTTTATAGTAGTGTAGCCTCACCCTGGGAGAACAGACTTCCTGAGACTTCAAGCCCATCTCTCACCTCAGTGTATTACAGACACTGCCTGGCCAAACTCTGCTATAATACATACAACATATATTTCCATCCACAGCAGCACTCATAAAACTATATGGTGGTCAATCTATGTGTGAAAACTGTGTAGGATACTTGGAAACCCATGTCCAGCACTACCCCCATTGGGTTCCTGAGCAAAACCCTTAACCCTGACTTGTAAGTCGCTCTGGATAAGAGCATCAGCTAAATGCTGTACATGTAAATCAGGTCTCGTGGTCCCTGAACGTCACTTTCACAATTTGGGCCAGTGACTCCTGGCATTGTCATCTTGGAATATGCCCGTGCCATCAGAGAAAAAAAAATTAATCAATGGAAAAACCTGATCCTTCAGTATATTCTTTTTATGGGGGGCACATAACAGTGCGGAACCCAGATCTGACCACTGAAGCAACCTCGATCATAACACTGCCCCCAAAGGCTTGTATGGTAGGCACTAGGCATAATGACTGCATCAGTTCATCTGCCTCTCTTGATGCACTCATCTCTCTGGGACATGGTGAATCTGGACTCATCAGATCACATGACTTTTCACAAGAGAAGGCTTTTCTTTCACTGTTAAATGCAGCCGTGAGTTTTACTGTGGGTTTTTTAAGATTTGATTTCACTAAGCATTTAAGTGATCTCTAATCATGATCATTCAGGAATTTTTTCCAACCACATTTCATTCCTCGATGACGATGGTTTACCACTACCCATGCAGGCTTTAGTAATGCGTTGGACAGTCCTTAACCCAATTTTTTAAAATAATTTGGGTTAATCCTAGTATAACGAATAAAAAAATTAACTAACTTTGTAATGACTACTACAAGCTACACCCACAAGCTACACAAAGCTAGAGAAAATGGGGATACACTTTGATTGGGGACAAACACACCTTAAAAGCAGCATTGATTTCCAAGAAGGACTGAAATGTGATCACGTAGAAATCATGGACCTGCTTCCAGTCACCTGAGATAGTCGCCTTTTCAATGTCTTCCCTGGATTTAAAGAAACACAGTTTGGTTAAGTTCATGAATAAACCACAATATGAGAGGCATGAAAAGTGGGAGTAGGGTCCGTACTGAAACTCTTTGGCAGTTTTGGTGCGGATGGGTATGATGGGGTCTGAGGCAAAGCGAGCTTTAACTTCTGGAGGCAAAACGTCAATGGAGATCCGCTGCTTTTGTCTAACATCTGGACAGATTGGGGGGAGTTCTCTCACTGCAGAGCATAAAACAAAAATACAGGCAAACATTAGACACACACCTACACACATCTATACACCAATAAATAAAACAACACAAAAATATCAAGATGCTTCCATGATTTATATATATATATATATATATATATATATATATATATTGTGGCAACCATACTTTCATGGACTTGCTCTCTAAAGCTTATTTTAACGATACATGCAGTGCTCAGTGTTCTTTAAGTGCACATGATAAAATATTTGCTAAGAAAATCAGAATAGCCTTCTGAATTGTCTGATCAGTCCCACCCCTAACTCATGCTGAAATTGTCAAACTTGTATTTAAAAAAAAACACATACACACACAAGCTGTTGCCTTGAAAAACATACAAATATCTGCCATGTTTTACAACAAATTGGAAATGATGGCGGACATGTTTTTCCATTACGTAAATGCAAAGAGGGTGTGTAGCTGTGGAGCACATTGGTTCCTGTCTCAGGAGCTTCTCTGCATGTTGGTCTCTCTGTGATTATTAAGTGTTTTCCCAAAGAGCTTAATGTTCCCTGTAGTTCAGCAAAAGCTCAGCAAGAGTCATATGGGGTGATGGTGGTCTAGTGGTCGGATAGTTGCCTATGGCCCAATGGCTCAGGTTCGAATCCTACCTCTAGCACTACCACCACTGGGTCCCTGAGCAAGACCCTTAACCCTGAGTTGCTCCAGGGGGACTGTCCCTGTAATTAGGACATGGAAGTCGCTCTGGATAAGAGAGTCTGCTAAATGCCGTAAATGTAAATGTAAATATCACAATCCTGTACCTGCACAAATTTACAAAACTCCTTTCCTGCTAAGAAACAGACCTCCTGCAAAAAGCAGGGCAAAGACATCAACTGATATGAATCAGTGACTCTGACCAAGTCCAATAACACAGACTGAGTGGAGCAAAGCACCACTGCAGTAAGAGCTTATACATAGACGTGATGCACTAACGTAACTTTATTTATGTGAGAGTGATGTAAATCACTTTAATGAAATCCAGTATTACATCTGCACAGTTTTGACATTCACTTTAGGCTTGGCCATAAGAGTGTTAATGTCATTTGGAAAGTTCAGCAGGAAATTTGAGTGAGGAAACTCTCACTCACTCATTATCTTAACTGCTTGTCCTGATTAGGGTCGCGGGCAGTGCTGGAGTCTGTCTCAACTCTCACAAACGAAAGGCAGGGTTCATTGCAGGGCAGACACACAGACTGACACACTCACACACACTCTCACGATCCAATCCACCTGACCAAATCAATTTATCATCTCAAATCCACCTGACAGTGAGAGGAAACCGGAGTGCCGGAGGAAACCCACACTGACATGCAAACTCCACACAGAAAGGACCCGGACCACCCAGAATCAAACACGCTGTGAGGCGAGAGTGGTATCCGCTGCACAACCACCCCTGAATGAAGAAGCTATCTTTCGAAAATCTTATCATTTAAAGATTTAGCTTAATTTTTGTATTATTTAATATTTATTTTACAGAAGAGAAAATTAATTCAGAGTTTATTGTAGACCACAGAGCATTGTTTTACCTTTAAGGGCGCACATAGATTGTTCATTTATGGCTTTTAGCAGACGCTCTTATCCAGAGCTCGTGTCCTAATTACAGGGACAGTCCCCCTGGAGCAATTCAGGGTTAAGGGTCTTGCTCAGGGACCCAGTGGTGGTAGTGCTAGAGGTGGGATTTGAACCTGGGACCTCCTGAGCCATTGGTCCATAGGCAAGTACCCTACCACTAGACCACCACCCTTTCTTTGAAAGTGCAATACAAATAATACTACACAAAAACTATGTCCTCCAGCACAACAGTGCAAATAACTGCCTTATTTGCAGCCACCAATCAGCGTCAGCTCAAGATGCTGTCATTATGAGAAAGCACAAAATGATACATGATGGAACTGCTCTTGTTTGCTTTGCTAGTCTGACCATCAAAGACACACAGAGGGTGCCAAGACACACTGCGAGTCGAAACAATAGGCAACAGTTATGCCAGAGCTTGAGAGATACATCTTCTTCTATATGCTTGTACACTAGTGTTGGTGTAACAGAACAATTCTCACTGATAGCAAAAACAAAAAAATATATCCCATACGAGTTGCTTCAGATTGTGTTGAAGGTACAAATTCCATTTCCATTCTGTAATTGTGTTTCTGTCTGGTTACCATGTACAACAGTAATGAAGGATCCTTTTTGGATACCTTTTTAAAGATAAGTCCCAAAAATGTTTCAAAGTTTCTGCATAATTCCATAAAAGAAAATGTAAGCCAAGTCATTCAGAGTGGCCTGATGTAAAACTGTGCACTGCAGGAAAATGTACTAACTAGGCTTCTTTTAATGGTGGTGACAGGAACCAGAGATCAGTTCAAATATAGGCAATTTATTTACCATGCATTACATGGTATTAGAATTTTTTGTAATGTTGATACATGATTGATACTAGTCTGCCTTACAAAGAACACTGCACACATCTTTCTGCTACAGTTATATACATTTCAGGCTGAAAGGTGATTTTAAATCTATTGTACAACAATAGCTCCAGTATCAGGCAGCATTTTCATGACCATGCTGTGTAATAAATTTCAGGTGAGGGAGCTTTTGGAGGCTTTACATGCTTTGGACGTCTGGTTCCTATCACCCATACTGCAAACAATTCAGAGCTTCTCTAGAATTTCTCATCAAACTTCTCCAGATGACTGTTTACATCTGAATGATTAAATTATGTAGAAATTGTTGGAATTCCCTTCTAAGTAAGCAGAACAAGTCCAATCAAAACAAGCTTTTTCAAATCTGAAAACCTTCTTAAAGCCCTCAGTAACTGTGTTCACACAAGCTTCAATACCAGCCGTTAGTCTTGTCAGCATGATGTTCTTAAAAAGGTGGTGTGATTGAATTTTATCAACACAGCTCTGCACAACCAAAACCCAGAAACGTTAAGAAGGACCATGTTGCTGGAGCCCATATTGAAGCAGCTTCAATAGTGCTCCTTTCCTCACTTAGCAACGAAGGAGCAGGCCAGACCTGATTAACCGCCTGACACGTCTAGATGATGCATTGATGCTCAAGTCTCCCAGAGCATCTTTGATCTCAGAGACAAAGAAAGCAAAACACATCTGCCTGAAGTACTCAATTGGGCATTCATTCAAAGCAGCTGAAGAAGAACACTTTGAAATGCAATTAGGATTTTTTTTGTTCAGTTTTTTTGTTTTGTAGGATCTATCTTTCCCTAAAAGACAGCATATTCCACCGAATTGGGCAATATGGCCAAATTGTCATTATAAACTATGTTCCAGTATGATTTTCATGTCATGCATGTCATTAGTTTTTCAACACTTGACAGCTCCATGTATCGTTATTGGACACATCAACAGCAATTTTATAGTAACTGCACAATCTGCATGAAAAAAGGTTGCAAGCCATTTTAACATCATTTAATTTGAGTCAATTATTTTTCAAATGTGTTTATTTCTGGAAATGTTGCATTTAAGAAAGTGACCGATCTGTTTTAAAGACTGTGGAACTATTTTTAGGGGTATATTTTGTCCATTCTAACTTCACCGGAAAGCAGTTATTGCTGTATAAATATTTAATAGTGAAGACTCAAATTATACTAATATCATATTTGAGCTATATTGCACAGTTAGGCCAGTCACAGTTATTGTACATATAGCTATTTTTTTTACAGACATATTAAGTGCATATTAATTGTGTGAGCTGAAACAAACAAAAAAAAAATTAAATACAGAAGTAACAGGCCTCTTTTTTTTATTAAGTGCTATGAGTAGAAATAAATAGTAATGCAAAGTCATAATGGGCCATTTTTGTTCAAAACAATCTACAATCAGCCAGTTTGCTGGTCTGTGTTGTAATAAAATGAAGAAGCTACGCTGAGGTGAGCAAAAGCTTGATTGTCCGCATACGATTTTGTGTAATTTACGTTTTGATGAACAAAAAGGCAATGAAATAATTAGTTATTCTAAACGATTTCATTACTTAATAAGGCAATATAATAAACGTTCCCCTCAGACCATTCTTAAATAATCAGTGATGAATCTTGAGACAGCTAACAGAGGCAGCAGCAGGTGCTCTACTGTAGGGGTGGATGATGAAAAAATATATAATGGATGATGAAAAATATATAATATCTTGATTCCTCAAGCGATTTTCACGGCACAAGATGTGCTGTAATATTTACTTGTTTTTTTTAGATATCTAAACATTTTAGGAAAAAAAAGAAACAACCAGAAGTGCCACGTTTATCTATGAAAACTATGTCTCACACACTGCTTACACTAAATCCAACTAAAAAGAGTTTATGCTCGGTATGGAATGAAACATGCAATTGGCTAATGTTCTGATCTTACTGATGATACTCATGTTCAGAAAAGGAAATTGTGAAGCAGTTTATCCCAATAGTGATGAATTATGTCATACAGCGCATGACATTAAGGTGCCCTGACCTTGTCGTACTGCAGGTAAGAGGAGCTGAGTGGACAGACTGTGACTTGTTGACTCTCTCTTGTGATTCAGGGTTGAGATGAAGCTTCCGTAGGAGGCGAAAGGTAGCTTTGGTCCTCGGTCCAAACTCTGATGGGGGACAAACCCATATTCAAACACACACACACACATATATATATATATATATATATATATATATATATATATATATATATATATATATATATATATATATACACACATACACACACACACACACACACACACACACACACAAATATATGTCAGACAAATTACAGGTGTGGGATACTTAAACACAGTCATTGGGGGTGGAAAACTCTAATTTACTTTGTGCCGCGCAGCACAGAGGACCACCTCAAAGCCTGAGATTGGTGTGGTAAGTAAGATGTGGAGCATGAAGACCAAACAGTTCGACCTTTTTTTCTCTCGTCTGCCCTCATCAGAAGCAGATATTCTGGATGCTGCCTTACATAACAGAATAAATCAAGTGTTAGCCAGATGGTCCCACCCTTCGGTTTAATCAGTAACACCAGTTTTATGCAGCAAAACAACAGTTTAATGAGTGATGTATTGGGTTCCTGGTGATGAAGTGTATTTAGAAGAAGGTTGGATGTTGAAAAGAATGAAAAAGAAAAGTATATCTTCTTGCCTGGTGTGGTGCACTCCAGCAGCTCTAGGCTGAACTCAACAGAGTCCTCCTCTGAGCTGTCCATGAACGATCAAACCTACAAATTCTACTGAGAACCCAGCGTGAGGAACTGCAGTCCACCAACATTCCAAAATAAAGATGAAAATGAGATCATTTTGGGGATCTTGGTCAAAGCTACAGAAGAAAGTCTCCTGTCTGAGTTTCTGGGAGACAGGAACATCTACTGGAAGGTTCTTTAAGGAACCTGATATGGTTCTTCAAAGCACCTTTATGGGACAGATCAGCTGAAATACCCTTGCAAAAAAGCAACGTTTCAGGTGAAAAGTGCTTTTACGCTTTAAACAAGGGTATGAAGCAAGAAAAGGGGGTCTTACATGGTTGAGAATGGGGGGCAGTCTGTCCCTGTCCCTCTCTTCTAGCGGATAGTTATTCTCACTCATCTTCAGACGCATGTCCTCCTCGGTGAAGACCACTTCGTCCTCTCGTCGGTCCGATCAGACTCACATGGCTGGGCTGGATGAGGGAGAAGTCCGTGTTGGGGTGAGTGGCTGCAATAACTTTCCCCGCTGAGCAGTAAACAGATCCAGCAGATGGAGCAGATCTGGAGATCGGGGATGGCAGGTGAGTTCGTGGAGATCTTGGAGTTTCCAGAAGAACAAGTCCGATCTTCTTCGTCCAGGGAGGAAAATCAGGCTCCTTGAAGAAAGGAGGGAAGCAGTGAAGCAGAATGGACGCGTTGCCACTCACTTCATTGGCTCAGCGGAGCGCTGCCCTGCGTGTGTGTGTGTGTGTGTGTGTATGAGGCAGCTGCACGCTGGCGCCATATTGGTGAGGAGGATGGGGCTGCTAAGACTGCGTAAGTTTGGGCTGGCCTGAGTGTGTGTGTGTGTGTGTGTGTGTGTGTGTGAGTGTAGTCTTATTGTATATCAACTTGAACCAACACACATATACATCTCTATAAGGTCAAAAATCACATCATCATTACCAGCATCACTTAAACACCCTGCTCGTTCACAGAGGGATAAATGAGTCTTTAAGCATCAGCTTCAAATCTGTATCAGCTGAACATCAGCTGATATGATCCTGCATCCCTGCTCAATCAGTTCAGAGTATAAGACAGTCTGACAGGCACAAAATATTATTTTTCAACCAAAAAGTGGAGGTGTATATTTATCCAGCTTATATAAATCTGTAAGTAACTGAAATCAATTTTTTTTAGTTTGATGCAAATCTGCAGGTCATTCTGTGTGTAACATGTCTGATGATGATAAAGTGAAAGGGACTAAACGAATTCTCACACAGCATGGCAACTGCATGAGTTACATGCTTAGAAATCCTCATGACGCTGTCGAAAAAAAGAAATAATTAGTGTACATGTGGAAACACATGGTTTTCTTATTAAGGCAAAGTAAAACAACAGTTTGGATGAATGACAGGAGTGTATTTTACGTTTAAACTTTACCGTCTCTGGCCTTCTGTTTCTCCCGTCCTTTAAAAGAGCAGGGCCACTTAGAAAAATGGAGAAAATGAACAGTTACTACAACGCGTAGCAGCCATTGTGAAAGAATATTAGTGAACCTGTGAAAGTGGGTCCGAACCCCAGAACAGTATGTTGCCCTGAGGTACCTCTGAGCAAGGTACCGTCCCGTCACTGCTCCCCGGGCGCTTTAAATAATTCCCCCCCTGCTGCACATGTGTTTATGGGTTAAATGTTGAGGCTGAATTCCGTGAGAGTTCCACCCTTTTCTGACAGTTCAGAAGGGTGGAGGGCTGTCCACGGGATTGCAATGAGACGTCCTACAAATTCTCTCAGGTGTGATGGTCAGGAGTCCGTATATTTTTGACCATTTAGTGTATAACGGTAATTATACACAAAATCATTCATCATCCAGAAACGTTTAGTGAACCTGCATGTTTTGTATGTGGTGTGAATAAAACAGTGGCAAGGACTGAGTAGCATATAGCGGTGAACATATGAAAGAGTTTCTTTAACATATAAACAGTATATAGAGAATATTTTTAAATAGAACACTTTAGCTCAAACCCTTCCCAAGGTATTGTAAAACAACGCATCAGAAATGATGCGATATAATCACAACTATTCCATGTAATGACAATTTGGGACGTAAATTCTAAAGGCATTGAGTTTATTCTTATTACCGCCACTGTGAACAATGGTGGCTTCATATAAAATCAGAGCAGCTCATGTCAAACCATTCTAATTGGCTGTATCTTTATCTAATTTACTTTTTAAATCGGTGTAATCTTTTCCTCTGGACTGTGTATGCTTATGTGTATGGAAGGAGACTTCCTTGTAGCCTGCATGCAGGTTTTGTGTAAGAGCTGATGGGCAAGGAATTCTAATCTCTCAGACTCTGATATCACTGTATAAGGAAGACGGTCTGTATATAATAAAATCCACATTAATAGAGATACATCTGCTATTTTCAGGTCTTTCCTGTTTAATTATTCTCTTCGTACATTAAGGGATGAATATTGTTTTAGATAAAAGGTGACACTACAGCAGTGTAGCGCAAGCCTGTAGCGCATCAGAATAAAGGAATAAAAAAGGGAAAATGCTAATTAGAGGGAGGGGCCAAAAACATGGATAAACAAGAGAAACAGAGACGTGCAATTAAAGCACACAAAGGAAATACATGTGATGCTTTGGTTTACCGAAACAAAGAAAAACGATCAGAGAGTTTTTACAAATGTGGTTCCTTTCAAGCCCTTCCGTCAGCTGGGGAAATGTGTGCTTTTAAATTGTAAATCTGTAGAAAAGTGTCAAATGGTTTTTGTTAACAACTGTAATTTTCCAAATTTAGAATAATAAAATGCTCTCTGGCAGTGGTCACTTTTACTTACTTTTTACTTGTTACTAAAACCGATCCAGGATTTCTTTAAACACTAATGAGCTTTAAAATGATCATGTTTTAAATGGCTCTAGTGTTTTTTAAATAGTGGTTTTAGTTGTTGCACTTTGTTTAAGATGTTTAGGATCACCAAGTAGACTGTCAGGCTTAAAGTAATCACATCGCTAAAAAAAACAGTTGAATCTGTGCCATTTCAGACTTTATGTGTTGGATATGCATCATATTCACCCTTTTTTCCCCTCTGATGTCTAATCCAACGTTTACTGCAGAATAGAGCTCTTTATATAAGAGTGGAGCCATCTCCATTCTCTGGGACTGAAGGTGATCTACAGTGCTGTGTTCTGCAGCTGGTACACAGACTCAGCCAGCAGGTGGAGAGAAAGACCGTTGTTAGATTTGTCTCCCCCTAACACTCAAACCAGAGGAGGGCAGGCAACTCCAGACACACCTTCTAATTAGTGAGTAGAGCTCCTTTAAGGTTCTGACACAGGCACTGAGCTTGTATAACCTCCAACGCTAAGCTCTGGAGCTCTAGAGCAGCCGAGCATGACCCAAAAGGTCACTATGCTCGTCGTCTGTGAGAGATATAAAGGTCCACAGATTTGAGTTAGATCCTGAACTAATCCAACATCCATACTAGACCTCAGTAATGCGCTTGTGGCCAATTGCAGTCCAGTCTCGCTGTAATGTTCCAACATTTGTAAAGCCTTCTGAGAAGAATATAGTAGAGGCTGTTTCTGCAGTCAGCAGGGGAAAACTCCCCATGAATTCCCTGAATTCAGAAGAAAGGTTGTACAAGAGAGGTCATGGATTTTATTAAAAGGATAATTACTTCTATACATTGGATGGAAACAAGAGAGAGTGAGAGTGAGAGTGAGTGTGTCTTAGTTTCTGTGCCTGCCCTGCAGTGGACTGGTGAACAGTCCAGGGTATTTCGCTGACTTTCATCTTATTAGTGCTGGGACAGGCTGCAGGGACCCTCTTTCGAAACGGGTTCGAATAAGCAGTGCATATAATGGATGGATGGATTTTGTGAAATCACAGACATTGCCAACCAAATTTAAAAACAACATAAGTAATAAGATGAGTGCATTCTGTTTTATTTTTTCTTGAACTGTGAAAAAACTTGCTTCACACATAAAAAGCCATCAAGAAGCCAAAAATCTGCATAAAAGAGGAAGCATTTGGTCAACCCAGGACAACTGTGAGAGCAGTGGACGACAGAAGTAAACTGATAAATGAAGCTGGTTTTATTCCATTTTGCACCTGAGCCTTATATTAAATAAACATTGAAATATCACAGTGTACCAAAAAAAAAAAAAAAGATCTATTTAAATTTATGGTGATTTTCATATCATCAGTGCTACACCAGCAGACACAAGCAGGTTCAGAAGTCAATTTGAACTGTAAAATAAAATGTGTACGTTCAGGGGTTGGTAGACACCAGGACCCCTGGATTATATCTTCTCCATTGGTTTCAGTAAGTTTATTTTAAATGCTCCATTTAACATCAAAACAGTTCAAATTATTTTATTACATCTCAACTAATAAATTATGCATATTTTGAAAAATGATTAGGAATCCATTGAATCTGAATTAATTAATTGCTCTACATATTTCACATCTCCTTAGCCTTAGCTCAGCACACGTCTGATGTGTGACTTCCACATTACACTGGTATAAGTTCATGGTATCCATTTCCTCAGTGCTAACTTTTAACTAGTTTGAAAACATTACTTCTTTGGAAAGGTACAGCTGCAGTCCTTAATGTGTAGCACTATAATAGCCTATACATAATAATAAAGGAGTGCTCTAATATCTGCACAGTATTAGTTTCATACTTGCTTGATGGATTCTCCTAAACTCTCAGTCTTCTCTCAGTTCTTCTCTCTCTCTCTCTGTATATATATATATATATATATATATATATATATATATATATATATATATATATATATAAGAGCACATTGCTTAAGTTACTGATCTGCCACTGACACACATATATTTCTATAGACCTGTAGATTGGCAAGAGGCAAATACCAACATTAAAAATGTTCAAGATACTTGTAACAGTGGCGGGGTGCGGGAAGGACGCCAAAGGACGACATCAGAGCCAGGAGTTCGGAACATAGCTTTATTATCCATATTAACCAAAACAAGATCCAAGGAACTGCAGTTCTAATCAAAAACCAAGATCCAAGGAACTGCAGTCTAAACCAAGTTACTAAGTGTTACCAAAACCACCATCCCATGTAGGCTTAGCCTAGCGATTGAGCCGCAGTCTGTTCTGACTCATCGGGGCTTAAATAGCAGCCCCAATGAAGCACACCTGTGCCTTCATGAGCTCAGGTGTGCTCAGTCAGAACAGAGCGCCCTCTACCGTACCAAAACACACCTCACACGTGACAATACTACACAAATGGACATAAGGAAGAGTATAATCCATGCTTCAAGATGGCCAATACTACTGTTATTACTGTTGATATATTTAGTCAGTTGGATACATAAAAATGTGTCGTACTTTGTAAAAAATCTATAAAACCAAGTATCTATTTGATTTTACCTAACATGATTTAAGGCACGACTTGAGGGATGTGCATAACAAGACGGATGTAAGTCTCCATTATGTTTAAGCTAAAGATCTAACTTTCAGACACTAAGCATTTCTTGATAGATCAACATTTTGGTAAATAAGAGGTGATGGTGGTCTAGTGGTAGGGTACTTTCCTATGGACCTATGGCTCCAGAGGTCCCAGGTTCGAACCTCACCTCTAGCATTACCATCACTGTGTCCCTGAGCAAGACCCTTAACCCTGAGTGTCTCCAGGGAGATTGTCCCTGTAATTAGGACATGGAAGTCGCTCTGGATAAGAGCATCTGCTAAATGCCGTAAATGTAAATAAGAAAGGGACAGAATTAGGACACCCATCCATGTTTGATGAAAGTGACTTTTAACTTTTAAAAGAGTTCAATAGAAAAATTCCCTTTGATGATGCAGCTTGATGTTGGAAACCTTTTTACAACCTTCTTAGAAACCTTACTTCTGTGCTGAAATATAAGATAAAATCACTATTTATTATTTTGTTTTTAGACTGATAACACAAGTGGTTGGTTAACTTACACTGCTATAAATAACATGTAGCTTAGGAACTAGGCTTCCAATCGGAAATTATTGACACCCTGACAGTTGTTTTTTGTATTTTTAATGCATGTTATCCATTTTATTGAGCTTATTGAACCAGTGAGACTAAGGGCAGTGATATGTACAGAATAACAGAATAACACTGCAATTCTGGTGCCTTTTAAAAGGTTCTAGATAGTTGAAGCACCTTGGGTTTCCTAAGGAACTGTTTACTGGTTGGTTCTTTAAGGAAATCTTTTTATTAATTAGCAACCGCCACATAATTTAAAAGAGCTATAGCAGCTGAAAGTGTTTGTTAGAACCATTTATCCACACCAAGGGCCACTTTGGCTCCTTTATTTTGAGACTGTTAGGTAGTTCGTGACATTTGTTCTCACTTCCCACTCCCACTTGACTAAAGCTCTCTAGCAATCCCTGAGTGTAACCTGAGCGAATGCAGAAAGGGCCGATGGGGAGTGCTGGGGAGCATGGCTCAGATGGTGTTAGGCTCTCCTATGCTGTTGATGCTGTGCTGCTTTATCTACTTCTGTCAGACACTGAGACGATCGAGAGAGTCTAGCACTCAGCCCACTGTGTGATATGTTTATGGCTTCAGATTAGCACACCGCCAGATGCTGAAACCGGATAACAACATTTTAATTAACAAGACAAACTTAACAATTGTTTCCATGAATATGAGCAAGTGTCAGACTGTCCACAGCCAACTCTGGAGTCCAGGTCTGTCCAGATATCCAGATATTTTAATGAGGCTAAATTCTACAGTATGTGCAGAAAGTCAGCTTGACTCGTCTCTTTACAAGATAGCAAGGCTTCCATGTTCTTGGCGGCAGTGACATGCAAATGAGATGCTTGTTCTGACAAGTGCTTTGCAAGGGTCTGTCTTGTGTGAGTTTAATGGGAGACAGGAAGAAGATCACTGTTATAGGACAAACATCATTAATAAAAGACAATAATAATGAAAAATAATGAATAAAACAATAATGAATAACATTAAAGGAAAATCAGCTGAGAGTGATTAGACAAAGCCTAAGGGCTTTTAAATCTTGTCTTACAGTTTTTATATGTTTTAATTTTGTATATTTTGTGTGTGTATATATATATATATATATATATATGGAAATCAGTATTCAGTGAATGGTGTAAAGCTGAGGTATTGTGGGTAGGACATAGATGCGTAGCTGGGAGTCTCGTTCTTTACTGTATTAAGCATACTGAGCATTAAAAAAAACTCAAAGAACCAGTGTTACTTCGAGGACTAAGCCACTTGAATGACTGACGCTCTGCTCTGACACATTGGGGCTTATAAAGTCAGCCCCCAATGAAGTCCAGGTGTGCTCAGTCAGAGCTGAGCGCCATCTACCATGACAAATGGGGTGAATACCATTTGTTTTGTGACAGCTTTTAAAAGTCTAATTTTACTAATAAGATTAATGTTTATGGCATTTATTTCGCTAAAAGCTTTTGCATTTAGTCAAATCATACCTGACAGTTCAGCTGCATGGTGTTGCATCATTTAGGATGAGGTTGAATGCCACCAGATGTTCACACAACTGGCCAAAAGGTTCCTTACATTAACAAGATACCTTGCTGGTTTCATTCATATGGTCTTGAGTGGCTGCTATAATAAAGAATTTTCCTCTTCATTTCTAATCACTCATGGCCATTAGATCCAGCAGCCTTCCAGACAGTGTGATTTCTTCTCATAGTGTAACATCCACACATAGTCCTGCACTGGGTGTGATGGTGTAAACATGTTGGTTACAGCCAGCCTTTTGTCTTGTGTCTTCTAACATTTTGTGTAATTTTTTTCTCCCCCTTAGCTGAAATGAAACTCAAATTCTCATGGAAACATATAGATACTTTGTTGGATTCTTACTAAATCTGATCTCTTCTGTTTAATTTTGCCCAGGTGAGGTCCCACTTCTTCATGCAATGCTACCAAGCTGTGGAGGCTGAAGGTTAGCACTTGTTTCCTCCTAGACATGTGAAGCACCACCTTACCTTATTTTAAATGTCGGCTCATCATTGGGCAGCTCAGGGTTACAGCAGTTAACAGATGCCCACATTTGCTTCCATCATGAAAATCATGCCCTAGGAAGCAAGACCTTGATTGAGGGTTTTCAAAGGTTTCTGCAATGCCATTTTTTCTCTTATAAAATGACAGGACATGTTTATTGCAAAAAACACTTATAAATATGCTTCAAAAATGTACAGTGGGCAAAAATTATGGATGATTCTGCAGAAGAAAAGCTTGCAGAATTCATCTCTGTCTGTGTGTCTGCCCTGGAATGACCAGTGCAGGGTGTTTCTCTGACTTCTCTTCCCTATGTGTACAGACTCCAGAATCACCCATTACCATCAGTCAGGATTCATTTTCAGATTCATAAATATGTAATCAATTGTGGTAACAATGTAGTTTAATGTAAATAATCTCCTGTAAATCAAAAGCACATCAACTGACATTATTTATTAATCAACACAGCATACTTTTCTTCATGTATCATTTGTTTGATGAACAGTTGTTGGACTCCAGGGATATGTGTAGATAATCAGCGGAATGCAGAGGTGAGTAAAGGGGTAATGTGCTAAATAAACAGGAACAAATAGCAGTTTCACTAAATAAATTGGGTTCCAAAAGAGCACTAAGACCTGCCAGCACATCCACCAAAGCCTTCAGTGAGACAAGTCACTGAAATCCTCTTAGTGACAGGAATGTGCCGTCTCCACACAATCATCAGATCCAGCACTGCAGAAAGGCCCTCAGCGCTGCGGCCAGTTGTCTTCCTCCTTTTCAAAGCCTCCACAGAGGCATTGTTCCTGACATACCACATAAGCATTTTCATGCACCAGTGTTTAAGCCTCTTCATATGAACTCTCCTCTCCATCCCTCCATGTTCTATAAATAACCTGTCAACTCATAACGTCAGCTGGACACATTGTCTCATAGCAACAAAAAGTCCTTCCAATGCAGAGAGGCCCTCGATTGCATCTGATAATGCAGCATTGGCGAACCAAAGTATGACTTATAGTTCTGGCGCTGGTCCAACTTTTTCTGTTAGCGGAGAAATCTTTCTGCTAAGCTTTCTGGGCAGCCAAGTCAAGACTGCTAGAGGATGATGTCAGTTCTGGTTTCCCTCATCTTAGGAGCAACACTGTAATCTGGGAATAATACATGATTCTAGTCTTCAAAACTTTATTTTTTAAGGAGGCAATTCATTCTGCAGTACGTAACAGAAAAGCAAAACTATCCCATATCATTGGGTTGGTTTGACAAAATTCTGAATGTGTGTTACAGGGACACGGTGAAGACGGAATGTTTTTTTGATTATATTAATTCAAAATGTCAGAATTTCTTTATATTGATTTTGTATTCTGCCAGTGAAATGATCATTAGGAGGCCTCGAGAAAGAGGGCTGATGACCAGGACACCTAAAACAAACCAAGCCCAAACATCTAACTCATACCTTTATGTTCACCAGTTCCATCATTGTCCATGTAGTTATTGAATAACTACTGCTTCCTTGGTCCACTTTTGGTAAGTACCAAAAGCCATTGCTGGGAACATCCTACAAAATTAGAAATTCTGAAGGTGCTCTGATCCAAAAAAGTCATTATTACACTTACCTATTGCTCCGGTCTCATACACAACTTCAAGAGCTGACTGTTCACTTGTTGCTTAACACATTCCACCCTTTGTCAGGAGTCTCTGTATATTGATTGTAATAATCAATATTATTCACTTGTCAGTGGTTCTAATGCTGTTGCTGTTCAGTGTCTATAATGATTTTATTATGGTTTTTTACAGTTACATATGATACTATATATGTTCAACTTTAACATTTAATATTTGTGTTCAATAACCTGCATGAATAAAAGTGCTGGAAAAGCTATATCACTGCTTTAAAGTTTAGAAATGTGAAAAACTAAGGGTATACATATAAAATAAATTTAAAAAAATCTTGTTTCATTTCAGCAGTGTGAAATCCTCTTTAAATGCAAGAATTTGAGTGAGAATCTGCAAACTGTCACTTCTGACATCCTGTTGGTTTATCCTTTGTGCAGCATAAAGAGTCCTTTGACAGACTGCGCTCCAGTCAGCTCAGTCTTGGCTGGAATGTATGTGTGTGTGTGTGTGTGTGTGCGTGTGTGTGTGTGTGTGTGTGTGTGTGTGTGTGTGTGTGTGTGTGCGTGCAGGGTGAGGGCCCAATCACAGTGCTTTTCTTTTCCTTGGCCAGTTCTCACAGTATGAGCAGCTGAACCGACCTTAACTGTTAGGTGGGACACCACTTCACTTCTGTTCCTTTCACTAATATTTACTTTCCTGCATTGCTCCTGAATTCTTTTAATGCTTCTTTTTTTAAATGCCAATTATATAAACTGAATTATACAAAAATTTTACAATACAAGAATCATGGAGTTTTACAAGTCCTTTTAACTGCCCTTAAAATCTGTTTACTTCCATTTTACATTTCTTCAGCTATTCTCATCATTAGTTTGCATAAATTGTTTTTGGAAAAAAAAGATGAGATAATGTTGGTGGTTTTTAGGCTTTTTAAAAATTCTATACTGGCAATCAGTGGGTTGCAAATGTGCAAAATTTCTATCAGCCTTATAGACAAATATATGTAATATAGATCATTTTGGACCACTTCTATCATGCAATTTTGACACAGCTGGCAAAAAAAGAACGAATACCTTTGCAAGGATTCTTTTTCGAGCAGCAACAGCATGCATAAATGCACTCATGATAGAAAAAAACAGCGGGAGTGCAAATAAAATGGAATCTTGGTAAATGAATGAGTGCAGTAAAATTATAATCTCATATTGGTGATGTAACAGGAGCTTTTCCGAATAAGAAGCATGCTCAAGAATGCATTAAAATGTTGTAACTGATACAAACAAAACATGAATATGGCCGCGCATGCAGATATTACTAAAGCCATGTCAGTGAAAATGGAAAACAGGAAAACAGTGCTAAACTGCATCACTCGGGTGTTTTGTGGCAGCAATGTTATCACATGATGTTTGTTTATGCTACTAAAGAACATGATGACTAGTTTCAGGAGTAAGTAAGGGTGTGAATTCCCTCCCTCACTGATACCCTATGCAGTGTTCTATAGAACAGTCAATATAGTGGCCAGTAAACAAGTGGACAGTTTCATACACAGCTTGTGTTTTTTCTTCTAAGGACATATTACATATTACATCATCTTCCTGAGCATAGCTGCAGTTGCTAACTCTATATTTAACTTATTTTACCTTTTCACTAATCATGATAAGATTCTTCACGAAGAGATTCTTCATGATCTGAGAGCTGATCAGAACTGATGGACTTTGTGAATTAAGTTTGTGGTGTTTGTAAGCTGTAACGTGGTGTAGGCCGGGAGTCCCGTAATGAACTTTATTAGACATTAATTATATACATAGAACTCAGAAACCACTAGTACCCAAAGCTAACCCAAGGGAATGGCCGACACTCTGCTCTGACTCACTGGGACTTCTAAAGCCTGCCCCATGTGTGCTCAGTCAGAGCAGAGTGCTGCCTGCCACGACAGAAGCCCCCAAAAGGCTGGGGTACCAGACCCTGTCTCGTCCGGAGCAGGGCTCTTGACGATAGGCCAAACAAAATTGAACCACAAATGGTTGTAAGGGGTCCTCCACAATGCCGCAGCCACTTCCAGGGCTGCAGGCGGCGAGGGGTACCCCAATGTCCCAGTCCTTAAAGTCCATGCCACAGTCAACGAAGCCCTGTCCTCCATGGCGGGTGCAGACGCTGACTCAGAAGCTCATGTAGGGTTTGCATAGGCCAGTCATCTAAAATGTCCAGTGGCTAGCAGTATGGCCAGAGGTCAACTGTCTAACCATCAATCATTGCAACAGCTTATCCTTACAAGGGTCTCAGGGGTGCTGGGTCCTATCCCAGCAATCACAGGGGTGAGAGCATAAAAAAAAACCCTGGAAAGGTCACCAGTCCATTGCAGGACTGACACATAGGCCAGCACCAACACACCCATATGTACACACACTTAAAGGGCAATTTAGCATTGCTTAATTATTCCACTCCAGCCAATGAAAAGCCACACTGAAACAGGGCCTCCAAAATCTGAAAGTGAGGTATTAAAAATGAATTCAAGTATGGAATGACCCTGGGAGCCTGGCACTTGATCATCATGGAAATTCATTTGTCATTTTTCCCAAGTCTACCATGAGGCATGACAGATCAGCACTGCTGAAATGTGAACACTTTGTTAAGTGACCCCTGCTTTTCAAAGTGACCTACAGCTATTCCGGTCAGGAGATGAACCATTTCGCATTTGAGGATCAGAGTTGATGACAGTCAGCAGCAAAAGACCTGTCAGTGACAACCGGTGCATTCAGCCTCACACAGGAGTGAACAGACAGCACATGTCTCTGTACTGCATTTCAAAGCAGCCCTGCTACCATACCAGTCAAGGGCAAACATGTGCCCCCTGTGTGCCCTCAGGCTGTCAAATTGCATACAATATAAGCAATGCAAACATGCTACGCCCATAACGATGAAGCTGCTAAAAGGGTTGTTTGGAGTGAAGCCACAGAAAAAAACATTGCTGATTTCTTAAAGAACCAGCGGAAAAAAGAAAACTTAAAAATGCCCTTTAGTGTCCCCTTAGAGAATGAATGCATTACTAGTATAAATAGATTTCAGCCCACAGGACCATGCCAGAAAAAGAGATCGAAAAATGAAACACTATATAATGCAGTAGTAACACATAGCAAAATAAGACCTATCAAAAGCTGTAGCGTCAATTAAAATCCGAATTTTTTTTTTTTTTGGTTGTAAATTCTTTTGTGCCTTAAGACATGTAAATCCAATAAAACTTGTATTTATTATAATCTCTATGCTCCATTAATGTGTAAGTAGCTGTACCAGCCTGATTGAACCAAAACATTTGTTGAATTGGTCAGGATTTTATAAAATCTCTTCAACAAATCAAATACAAACAATAGAAGAGGTAGAGCTTTACACCCCACTTCTATCCATCCATTTTCTAAGCTATGAAACAGCCAGCACAGGTTGCCAGTCCACCCATACCCCAACTCTGTTTTTAATAATAATGTCTTCAGCAGTCAAAGAAAGACAAAGAAATTAAAGGACCTGATTAGAGAGAGACAGCAACTATAGCAGTTATTGATGCTACTTTAACCAGGAGAGAGAGAGAGAGAGAAAGAGAGAGAGAAAGAGAGAGAGAGAGAGAGAGGGAGAGAGAGAGAGAGAGAGAGGAGGTAGACAGACAGACATGGGGAACAATACAGAGCAATACAGAGAGGGGAGGGAAAGAGAGCAAGAGGGAGAGAGGAAAGGAAATGGGGAGACAGAGGGAGAGGAGGCAGACATAAAGAGGGAGAACGAGACAGAGAGACATGGGGGAAAGAGACGGCGAGAGAGAGAAAGAGAGAGACAGATGAAGATAGAGTGTCAGGAAGGGTTCGGTTTCATTCTGCTTTTGTCCAGACAGCGATCAGTAACGTTTCTCTCCTGCTCTTCACAAACTGAGCAAAGCATCTTTGGAAAAAATGACAGTGTCTTTAGCCAAGGTGACGAGTGGAAATCCAGAGGCAGGGGCAGGATAACTCTTGGCCTGGCTGTTTTGGAGAAAACCTGATGTGCAACAAAAGCTGTGCCAAGTGCCCAGACAACGTCTATCTAAAAGAACAAGTTTTTCTTTCAGAAGCAGATTAACTGAGAGAGGGAAAAGCTGACCACTGGCTGAGAGTGTCTCGTTTTGGCAGAGCCTCTTTTTGTGTGGTGTGTACTTTATGACCTTCACTTTTAAAGAGGACAGAGGCACATGCACAAATGCGCACACACACACACACACACACACACACACACACACACACACACACACTGTCACTTGTTTCTTTCTTTTATTTCTTACACTGATATGATGTAGGAATCTCTAATATGCCCCATAGGCAGGTATATATTCTGTGGCAGCATAGATTGCATAATGCCAAAATAAAAGCTGCTGTTAAAAACATCTCAGGCTATTCTGGAGCAGACCAATAACATTTAAATACATTTAAAATGTAAAAACCTTAATTAAAAATCTCATAAGATTTAACTTACATAACGTACATGTACCCCTTCCTTCTCCTGTGAAGTTTAGGATATGTGAGTAAACTAATGATATTATAAAGTGCCTTATCCTCACTGTCAACAAAAACAAGTGTCTGCAGATTAAAGCAGAAGACTTAAACTTTCCCTCCTGTTTTTAAGTTAACGTTAAATCACTTTGGTGCATCGCATTGATTTGTTCATCATCAAAGTGCATTGTGAAGAGTGCCTGCTGTTCAAATGAAAAGTAAAAAGAACAAAAAGGTAGTTACATTTTTTTTTAACCCTGACAGTAATATAAATTACATTTACCCCAGTAAAAAGAGTTTGGTGAAAGAACACTTAAAGACATGTCCACTTCATGATTCCTGTAGATCAGTATCTGATCTCCTCTGGCTTTTCTAACCAAGTCAGGGCATTTTTGTTCTTACACTGACACACACACACACACACACACACACACATATCCTTTTTTGGAAGTTGTGAGTTGGAATATAGTGGTGTGTGTGTGTGTGTGTGTGTGTGTGTGTGTGTGTGTGTGTGTGTGTGTGTAGTGGCTTTCTGATAGATGATTTTTTGGCAGCTCTCCCTGCTGCCCTAAAAGCAGAGGGAGCAGAATGACTTGAAATGTAGATTTAGCAGAGGAGAAATTCTAGCCTTGGCAGATAAACCACAGATGAAATCACAGAGCAAGTATGAGGCCGACAGCTCCACACACTCTGCGGCTCAGCAGAGCCTGAAGATTTAGATGTAATTGTGTCATTGGAGAGCCATGGATTATATAGCTGTGGGCTCTACTTATGTGGCTCGGGGTACAAACTGTGATTTTGTGATTTTTTTTTTCAGCCATGTTGGAAACCAGTGGCCCTAAGCAACTGCCGGATTACAAAAAGACATAAAGTGCCATTTCCAACAGTTAACATATTCATTTTCACGCCATCCTTCTGCGGATCTTACTGCTGGGTCTAATAAACTCACATAATACACAAATATGCTGGCTTGGCTGACAACAAACTCATAATCTTCACCAACTGACCCATCCGGTGCAAGGGATAACTCGGCTCGGTCCTTTATAGCTAGACGCTTATATTTAAATCTGCTGCAGTCACTGTTTCTGCGATCTTTATATGCAGAATTTACACACTGTAAAATCTGATGGTCACTTACACACACACACACACATACACACACACACACAAAATCATTTTAAAGTCTATAATGTTTATAATTATCAGCTGTGTCGATCCTAAAGCAATATCGCTACAATGCAAGGACTATATCTGGACTGTATATGCATACATGCATTTTATGTCCTGTCTCTGTTTACTGCATATGCATATAACTGCAAACCTCTAATCTGAATTCAAAAACTAGTATGTAAATTCTTATATCTGCAAATATACCCACTACCAAATTTCACACCCCTTGCACCTGCTGCTCACCCTGCCTGTGTATTTTGTTGCTACTGTTCTGAGCTGTTCAGTCTATTTTTTTTCTCATTGCACCCTTATCTTATCTCACTGTACGTTGTCCTTGCAATGTGAGTTGTCCTTGCACGCTCTGCTGTCCTTGCACTTAAATCCTGTATGCCATGCATGTTCAATAGACCTGAAGAGATGACGTTTTGTTGCACTCGGTACTCAGTGCATGTAGTCAAGAGGGAAATGAAGAAAGTCTAAGTCTGCTTCTCAGTTATTCTTTGATATCTTTTTAACAATTTCCTCTTTTCTTTTTTGTCGATCAGAGGATGCATTCCTCTTTTGAGTCTTGGTTCTTCCCACGGTTTCTTCCTCTTGCCTCAGTCGCCTTCGGCTTGCTCACTGGGGACTCGGGCCCGGATCCTGTAACGCTGCTTTGTGACAACAACGGCTGTATATAAATAACTTGACCTGACTTAGCATTTAACCTCCAGGGTAACTTATTAAACCCGGGATAACAGCGATACTCATCTTCTTCACCACCCTGAGTGAAGATGCTCTCTGGTGGATGCATCACTGGGTTATATTTGAAGTAAGAAAACAACAAAAATGGATTAAACCATGCTTGGGATTGGGTTTAACATGGACTTTTGCCAGAATCAATATGAAGTTTTTGTAATGACGTAGTTATCTGTATCTCATTTTCTCTTCAATGAAACCATTTTTTTAAATTAAACTGATATCCCACTCACACACACACACACACACATCAAACCTTTCTGACAGCTTCAAATGCAGTTTTTAATAGTAAAATGCATAAATTTTATTATCAATATTAATTTTAATTCTACATGGTGTAAGAACACCACACAGCTCAGTGTCATCTAAAGCTTTTCCATCCATCTGCAGTACTTTTACATAAAATTTGTTTTTTGACAGAGACTTAGAGGTTTAGAAAATTCAATAGAAGCAAGGTGTAGGTAATTCAGGAAATTTCTTTTATTTAAAAACTTCAAAATTCAGATCACAACACAGAGGCCATTCTTCATTCATCGACCAGGATGTATTTAAACAATACTATACATAAAGACCAACTCGCATACAGTATGTACAGGTCTAATCTCAGGAGGAGGAGTGATCTCAGGCACATTTACATTGAAAAATAGATCATTCTAAGCAGCATCATATAACATACAACAATTATAAATATCTACAAGTGCTCCTTGTTACAAAAATACATGTAGTTCATTGCAGCACGAGGACATTTGAAGGATTGTTTTATCTAAACAGCTACCACTTTAAACCACTACTGGATTGTGAATGTTGATTCTTTTTTGCCTGCATTATTGAGGTACATAATGAAGAACATTGTGGGGGAAAAAGGGATCTTTTAGGCTTTGTTACAGTTTGATATCTACAATGGTTGGATGAAAATTCCCAAAGGCTCATAACTACTAAACTAATCCATAAACCAGAACTAAGCTTTGCAATATTGGCTTAAAGGATTTCTCCATGCATGTTCCACTATGTAGTTTGTCTGATGTACAAAAATGAAAGTTATTCTGCTGGCCTTCGTTGGCTTTTAAAGCATCTGTGAATTCTGTAAGGCAAGTTCAGTACTTTTTTTTTGTTAAAAAGGGCTAAGGGTTTAAGTCTTTGGTGTAACATGCAAGTTCTAACAGGGACTGTGTCACACATCTATTTGGGAATCAGTGATATGTCTCTTTATATGATTACTCCAGATGGATAATAAAGAAAAAAGATAGATAAACAGGTAGAATAAAGTCCATTCAGATTTTGCCTTTATTATTACTAAACGTTTTTGGCAGCTTGCCATGAAACAGGCTAGCAGGCCTCTGTTTAAAGCTAGGAAGCCTCAAAAGACACCAAGACAACCTTTGGAAATCAATCAGATCCATGAAGAAAGCAACATTAATGAAATAGTGAAACATAACATAAAACTAATTACAGCCCAGAAGCTCCATCATGGTGAGCACAGGACAGTGAAGAAGAAGAAATACTGAAAATATGTCATTTAAAGATAAGATAGTCCAAGCTTATAAGATCTTGAGGGTCAATGAGCTCAGAAGGTCATTCTGAGCTGCAGTGACGGCAGTGTTTTGTCGTGATCATATGAGAACCCAACAACTCCCTTTTCCACAAACGGTGGTCCTATAGAGGCAGCCTAAATGAATAAAATCTTGTATTGAATTCTGAAATATCAGGTATTCATGCTAAAAGAGTGCAGGTGTTCCACTGCAGTAAGGCAGCTTTTTTTTGGGTGTTTGTACCTGGTTATTTACAGATTTTGAGTTTCCAATTCCAACAATTACACAGATGTATCTTTCTTCTGAAACGTAATTACTTTGGTAAAATCAATGTCTTATACGAAAGGAAAGACATGCTTAACAAAAAATCTGAAAAAACACTCCTAACCCAGGGGAGCGAATGTAAAAAGGTTAGATTTTAAGGTATTTTATGCTTTTTCTTTTGCAATTATGGACTTCTTCCATTGAAACTGGCCTTTTCAAATGACAAGGTTTTGTTCTGACAGCACTGTACACATTATGTGGCCAAATTACCCATTTAATCTCCAAAGAAAGATATTGGCAGTAGAATGGGTCGTAATGTAGAACACAGTGATTTTAAACATGGCACTGTAATTGGATGCCACCTTTACCGTATTTAGGTTTTTTTTTACATCTGCCCTGGTAATTTGTAAGTGCTATAACTATGAAATGGGAGCATCTAGGAGAAACACAGTTCCCACACAAAGCAGAAGAACAGAAAGGTGCTAAGAAGTAAATGTGTAGAGAAAAAAGAAAATCACTGGAGAGTTCCAAAGTACCACTGGAGGCAACATCAGCACAAGAACTGTGCAACAGGAACATAAAATGGGTTTCCAAGGCTGAGCAGCTGCAAACAAGCCTGAGGTCACTATGAGCAATGCCAAGCACAGAGCCCTGACCTCAACCCAACAGAAGACTACTGGGACTACTTGGAACTTCGATTGCGAGCCAGGTCTCCATGTCCAACATCAGCGCCTGAACTCCCAAATGCTTTTTTTGATTGAATGGGCACAAATTCCCACAGACATTCTTTAAATATCTACAAAATGCCCAGTGAATGAAGCCTCTTCAAGAAAATTAATGTTCGATTTAGAAAAGAGTGTTCAGGTAGGTGTGATGGTCAGGTGTCCACATTCTTTATGCATATATTTGTAGCTTGAATGTTGTTCCTCCCTTAAGCTGATTAAATAAAAATGCTAAATTAGTAAAAAGATCATTCATGTTGGTTTGATATGAAATTGTTCACTGTAGAAACATACTAACTCTGATTTCTCTCAGAAGTGGTGATTTGAACCGGGGGCCCTGATTTCTAAGGGTGCTTTCATGCATGCAGCCTTTAACCTGAATCTGAATCAAACTTTAGGGTGCGACACTGTGGGTCGGTGTGTTTGAGTAGATCAGAATGTAGTAACTGGCACCTAATGAAACCATGAGCGGTTCATTTGTGGGGAAATCTACCAGCACAGTTTCCAAAGCACTCCTTCATTTTTAACAGCTCTAATGGGCAGGTGTGCTTTGCATTAAGATGGTAGGAAAAGACTGTCAAGGCTTACTGAACACATCTTCAGTTTAACATGTTACAAAGTGTAAAGCATTAATGTTCTTTTCAAGACATTTATCCGAAGTGCCTACGGTGTAGTGCTGGTACAGTTCTGTCTGATATATTGTGCAGGTAATTTCCAGATTATGAGCAAATGTCAGCTCTGCTGTTACTCCATGTTAAATTGTATAGCCATGCTTTCTCTCATAGAAATAAGCCCAAAAGGCAGAACAAACTGTTGTTGATTATAAAAAAGGGGGGCAAATTCTTCTATCCAAACTATGGTTTCAGCAATATCTCAGGATTTATGTGACATATTCATAACCAATTCAAGTAATAACTCTAGGAGGAACATTTTTTGATGCATTGCACTCTTCAGAGTCCTGACTCCCATCACCACTGAATAGGAAGCTTCTCTAAAATGGAGCTTTAAGTGGAGGTGTTATCATTTAGTGAAGGTATTATCCGGATTCCAGATGATCTCTTTTAACTCAGTGGTTTCAATACTATGACAAGAAAGTGTTCCTTCTTTCGCTCCAGTGGAAATTTCGCACTCTTTCTCTACTATTGCTAATCAGGTCCACTATGTTACAAAGGTACTGAAACAAGTCCTGATAGACACTGAAGACACTGCTGCCTTTTATGGCTCAGGAACAGTATGAGGCAGCTGGTGCATGTAAAAAGAGCCTGATGTTGAGCAAAGTAGCTTATTCTAATAATATGTTTGAGACTGATAAGACACCACTGTGTGTTTTGCTAGTAACTACAGAAAGATTTCAATGTTATGTCGGCCTACCTGTACAAAAAAAGGCTGCTGGGATCAGTGACCATCATCACTGAAAGAGAATGTATGGAAAAGGCACTATTTTAGTAACTGATGCGAGCAACTGACATGACCATTGAAAGCACTTGAAGAGTAAACCAAATAACAGTATGTCAACAGCTCTGCTTGTAGACCACCGATGGGAGCAATAAACACGGCAAACACGGCAAACTGGGGCAGGAGTTAGCTTTTGAAGAGTTAGAGTCCCTGCTGTGATGATAAATCTGATGAACAAAAGAGCTCTGGGATAGGAATGGATAAAGAAATGTGAGAAAGAACATGGAATGGAAAGTGTGTGTTTGGGTTACTCCTGTGCAGAACAATCCATGCACTGCTCTTTGTGTTGATAGGCTGAGATTGGTGCAGGAGCCTTAACCAGTTTAGCCAAAGTCAATACGGGGACGATATTCAAGTACCATTGGGTAGGCCTGGAGAAAGAGCATAAAACACATACAGTTTATTAAAGACGGAACAGTTATTGATACAGGAATGTATGTTCACAATTTTATACACAACTGAGTTAAAAGCAGTGCTTCCCATAATCCTGTATGCACACTGCCCAGTACATACTTCAGTATTTTCAATGACCTAACTAATTAACAGCTGATTAACTGCCCCTTACTGAGAGGAAGCGGGGGTGTTAAAGCAGGCAGAGCACTAAAATGTGCCTCCAGGACCAGGGTTGAAAATACTGACATAAAACACATATAACTGAAGCTAGTAGGTTGCTGTTAAAAGACCTCCCTGTTGGCTCCTACCAAGGATTTTTAGGTTAAGGAGATTTTTTGTTCTTTTCTAAGGGTAGGTCTAATTATTTTGGATTATATGTCTCCGATGCAACATATACAAAGTATATGTTTAAAGTAAATTGAGTAAATGAGAAAAAAAAGCAATAAAAAAAGCCAATGCATTAGAGTTCATGTCTGATTCATTTTTTTTTTCAGATTGGAAAACAGGAAAGAATGCATTAATTTGGGCTCACACAGACAATGGATGTGATTGGCTGGTTTCTGAACCTTGTGGGTGAATCATGAATGTTAATGGTAAATCTGGACAGAAGGATGTGTTTCCGCAGCAAATTCAAAACCAAGAACTTATCTTCTAGGTTATTTTTACCTGCTTGAAAGACTCTGGGGACCCTATTAATCCTTATCATAAACAAGATTTATATCCTTTTGGAATAAATGAACTTGTGTTTTTGGTCATTTTATACTCTAAAGCATGAAATTTGGCTAGTTACCCCATTTTGCTCACTAACTGGATTAACTAAACACTAGCTGTGTGGACATAAAATATTATTACACTATTTTGCACATAATAACATCTACAGTTACAAAGAATCTGTGCAGGCTCAAGGAAAATGTTCATTTTTCCAGTGCTGTATGTTAAATATGAGCTAAAACACTCCTTTTGTGAAGGCTCGCATAGACAGCTTAAAGATCACTTTAGTGAAAGTAATAATTTAAAAAATACATCTGACACAGAGTTCATTTAGCTGCTCTTATCAATGACTTGGTGACCATTTTCACCGGGAGAAGTACTGAATTTGCTAAACCCACATTAGCTTCAGCTACAAGTGTGACCGAATGCATTTAGGACTATGGCCTTCAATGGCTTTAGTTCCTGTTGGTAGCAGAAACCACAAAATTGGACCCTTCATTACTGGACCTAATGCCAATGGAAAAAGCTAAACTTTTTTTTGGTGCTGGGGCTATGGGTATTTGTGGAGTGGAAAACCACCCAAAGAGACTGGAGAATAACTATGAGCATGAAAAATGAAATAAAAGCATTAAAACATGAGGCACATTACAATCCTCTAGTTCTGATGAGTTCTTAAGGCTTTATTAAGCATTTTAAGCAACACAACCTTGAACTGATTAAGGACGTTTCCTCAGGGTAGGGGGACGTGAAGGAGACCGTGTGTGTACACAACCATGATGAAATTAAGGCAGACTGTCAGAGCATCTGGACAGTGCAGGTGAGTCATACACACACACACACACACACACACACACACACACAAACATCATTAAAATGTACACACTAATAGATTCCGTCCAGACCTGGTAGCTTTCTATTTTTAGAAGGAGAGCAGAAGCTGTGTGTGTTGCTTGTTGCGTGTGTGTGTGTGCGTGTGTGTGTGTGTGTGTGTGTGTGTGTGTGTGTGTGTGTGTGTGTGTGTGTGTGTGTCTGTTTGTGTGTGTGTCTGTTTGTGTGTGTGTGTGTGTTTCTACATTGACCCACTTCAGCATCTCTATAGCCCAGAGGGAATTCACACAGAACTTCAGGTAGCTGTCACACCTTCTTTGCTCAGAAAATGAGACCTCTGTGAGACTCCTCTTTTGTTTGTAATCCCTGCACTCATTATGTGAAACAATCGCTCCACTCCAGTATTGATTTCTGAATCACTTGATGGGTGTGAGTTGCAGATATGGAAGGATCTTCAACCTTTTCTAATTTTACTGATACAAAAAGTGGACCCCCACACCTCTCCGAGACTAATTAAGCACATTGCTTTCACCATTCTCATTATAACTGCACACAGATCCTAGGTCAGCTTTACCCACTTTCATCCACCTGCAAATATGGTCTATACTATTGGTGTATGGTGCAAGTATTATCTTTCTTTTTTTGGCATGCACACAAATTGTCAATAACGGAGTGCATTTCTGTCATTAATTTTTTTTTTACTTTCAGCTCAGTCTTTGTAAACATGGATGTCATAAAGTCTTACAAATTAATATGTACAGTGTGATTAATAAATCTGAGGCCACACAGAAAATTTGTGTTGTAGATTCATTTAAACATGGAAAAAACTACCGGAATATATAAAAAAAAAGCAAAAAAATAATAATTTTTGTGAAAAATTCAAGACTCTGTGCCATTACTTGTACACTACACAAACAATCCACTTCAGACCTTATCTACTAACCAGACGTTACTGTATAAACCTTTGGATTCCATGTGGGATTATAAAAGCAAAAGACATATTTATTTAAATTTTTAGATAAAATTAAATATTTATTTTTCACTTGTTAAGCTGGTATTATAATTTGTAATAGAATAGTATGTATTAGAAAAAAGAATTCAAAATGGAAAACAAAGTCTCTGACTTTTGGGTCCCACTCTTCATGTAATAATGTTCGACCTGTGAATGAAATTCATCAATGACCCTTCTCTCACACTCACTTGCAAACAGTTAACTGGGTTAATAATAAATGATGAATAAAGCCTGTAAATGAACAGTGCTGTAAATCTGGATACATTAATAAGACACACCCTCCTACAAAAGTAGAACAAAACACCTTAAAATAATTTAAGTTCATCCCCTAAATATGTCACTCTTAACTGGACCAAAATAGATCCCACCCAGGGAGTGGGTTTCATGGAGGAAAAGCAGGACAAACACCAACAGAGCCAACCAGGACAGAGGCTTCAGGCCCCAAAAGCAGCCAGTTGTTAGTAGAAGCGTATATCTCTGACCTCACAGCCAGTTTAGCTTCTTTGGAAAACAATGCAGTGCAAGATTAAATATCCTACTCCACTTCTTGTGATTCTGAATTCTTTAAAAACAACAACCACACAAATGTGACTGGAGGAACTATAGGAAACAGGTGGGGGGATATAGGAAGTGATAATTAACTGAGTATTTTATTCACGAATAATTGATTCCAAGACCAATGCCTCTGAATCCTCACCTTCAGAACCCTGCATCCTGATTCAGTTTTACAGCCTTTATAACTAGGATGCCACTGGATGCCAGCAGGAGCAGCTGCCCTTGCCCTTCACTCCAGCCCTACTGACCTGGCCTTTGACTTTGCAGCCTCAGACATTTCATGACCTTTATGTAAAAGTGACAATCATTGAGCTGGATTTAGAGGGGAGGCGCCAGGACAGTTAAAAGAACTAGGTCAACGTTCACCTGACCAACATAAAAAACACACTATTCACAGTTGCCTGAAGTTCATCTCCATAAATACTGGGACTTGGTACTGTCCAGAGATGGAAAGGGAGAAGTCAAGGTTTCTGACTGTGGGTGAAATATTCAGGCAGAATACTTAATACAGTCCTTTATACCGAAAGTCTGCTCTAAAGACCACTAAGGCTCCTCAGCGTATAATGATACGCTGACTGGTCCTAGAGCTGGTGTTGGTGTAAGGTCATATAGGGCGATATTTTCTTTATTTGTTTAACATTCATATCCCACATTAATCTCATCTTTTACTTCTTTTTTGACATCCACATATAAGGCGTTTGGTTTTATTTACTAAACAGTTAAAACCTATTTTTTACATTTACAATTTCAGTCTCCCTTTATCCATTACAGTTAAACAGTAATGCACCTTATGTAAATGAAATCTGTTCTGATTGGCTTTTTTTTTGGCGTCATTTCATAAGCAATCCAGCTTAACACTCTTTATAACCTCAGCATGAGGGGGTGGGGCTAAACATGTCCATTCTCAGATCTCAAAGATCTGCATCTGTGTTGTACATCTACTAATGCCAGATTATTTTCCAAAGAGTAAAACATGTTCAAATGTACTCTTCTGTGAGCTTATATATTTTCAATTAAGCAACTTTTTTTTTTCACAAATTATCAGTTACGTTTCCTGTTAACCAAACAAGCGCTAATACTGATGTATATCAGAAGGTTGCCCTGAGGTACCCTTGAGCAAGGTACTGTCCCCATCACTGCTGCCTGGGCACTTTAAATAGCTGCCCCCTGCTGTGCTGTGTGTATGGGCAAGAAGCAGAGGTTGAATTTCGTTTTGGTTCACTGTGTGCTGTGGTGTATTTCACAATAACAAAAAATAGTCACTTTCACATTCATTACAGTGATCTATCATAATGGGGGAGGGCAGGTAATGAAACCTACATTAACCTGACCAATGAAAACCTTTCTCCAGCTCTCTAGTTCTTTTATGCCAATGTTCTTTTATGCCAATGTTCATGGTGATGCTTTGAAACATGCATACAAAACATTATGTCAGAGCTCAAGAACAGCACATTTATAAATGATGAAAGATGAATTAGCTTAGAACCAAACTCAACAAAATATGGTCCTCCAGTTGTATGTCAGGGGAAAAAGTCAGAAGATACAGATGTAGCAAAGACAATAACAAGTAAACACAATAACAGCTTACATTTTCACCACGAAGCCGCCACCTTGTCATGTAGATGAATTCCATGGTGTGATCTTTCCCCATGATCTCTCCATTGCATAGAACATCTAGCTGCGGAGCAGAACACACAGGCTATAAGGATCTACTGTTGGCTGGTTTATTAGAAAGAAATATTATGATCTGATTCTATGGACAACAATTCTAATCTCATAATTGGACAATAAGTTATAAGATGCGCCTACCCTGTATCTACATCCGCTGCCCATAAAATACAAAACACCTGGCATACTTTGTCACCCCATGTATTGGGTACAGCAGCATTACTGAGATTTTTAAGGACCTCACTGGCACTGGGCTGAGAAATGTCCATCAGTATTACTATTTTATAATATTAATTAAAAAAATAATTACTATTGTGATCTGAAACTGACCAATGAACCTGAAAAGTTGGAGAATGGCTAGAAATATCTGGCGAGTGCTTCTCAGGCCACCCCTTTGCTTTGGCGGAGGGGACAGAGAGGAACAGACCGTAGAGCAACAGATGGGTGACAGTCAGTAACTGTAAATTTACAAAGTGCACTAACATGGAAGGAGTACATGGACAGATTAATTTAGGTGCCAAGTACACCAAATTTTAAAGTATTCAGAAATGTTCCAAAATCCAGTTTACAGGCTTCCCAGAAGGGAGAAGAATGAGCTCCGATGTAACACTCTTGATTTCGAAAGATACACAAGATGAGGTTTCAGCATATTTTGGAGATGCTGCAAAATGCACCTAATAAATTGGCACTTCAAAGAATCATGACATGCATTGACATGAGAGTTTGCATATTCAGACACACACACACACACACACACACACACACACACACACACACACACAGTACAAGCATTACCTCATAAGAACTTGGAAGTTTTAACTTTAGGCTTAAGAACTTCTTGATTGTTCCAACTGTAACTCGAGTTGAGCAGCGAATAAATTTCTTCATTAAGCCCTGAAGATAAATATAAAAGACAAAAAACACATTATTTTTATTTTTAGTCCAACAGAAGTCTGAGCATTAATCACTTTCTCTTGTTTGTTCAGTTAAGAGTGTCAGTACTGTCATACAGATTGTTTTGCCATGGATGTGCTTCAGGTTCAGCATCTCCTTAGACACAGTTCAGAGCTTCTTGGCGCACAGTACGCTGAGGACACTAGCAAACATCTTCCCTATTAACACACTTAAACAGCTGAATTCAGGCTGCTGTCACCCTGAATAATTTGCTTTACACATCAGATCTCTCACACACACACATCAGAAACATTCTTAATGAGTGAGACACTAAAGGTGCTACATGAAATGCAGCCATGATCTGATCATTTAAGACAAAAAAAGTGTCATCAAGGGAAAGCAGGCTATGAAGTGGGAGGCGAGAGCTCGAAAGCCACTTCATCAGTGAGTCATGGCACAATTTTTTTGGTACTCAAGCAGGTAAAATTAAGAACATGGAAGTTTAAGGGGAAATACAGAAAGAGAAAGAAAAGTAAACGAGCAGATGATGGAGCACAGGGCGAAGGAAAATTAAGCAGAGTCTCAATTCTGCTTTTTCTAGAATTTGGCTTAAAAAGATCAGCCCTGATTCTCGTACTTCCTAGTTTCGTTACAGACAGTTTGAGAAACATCTAACTGAAGATCATGAGTGTAGAACAGGGTAGATGATGTAGAGTGTAGATGGTTTAGAGGTAGGATCCTCGCCTATGCACCAAAAGGATGCAGATCTGAATCCCACCTCCAGCCCTACTACCATTAGGTTCCTGAGCAAAACCCTGAACCCCAAGTTGCTTCAGGGGGACTGTCCCTGTGATTAGTTTACTGGTGATGCGGAGCACTGAGTGGTTCTGTACATGATTTATACACTAAATATCCTCACATGCCATTTATGTAATTTAGCTTGATAGGTCTATATTATTTTTCTCTGTTGCATAATGTAGATCCACCAAATCTCCTAAATGGCCACAGAAATATCTGCAATATCAGTATTGCAAAAAAGAGTATTATAATATTTTGTGCAGCTGTAGTGTATGGCCAGCATGAAGCAGATTGCTGTATGAATTTTCACTTTATTTCCATTCATTCAGTAGTAAGACTTCATATCCAACATATATTTATATCTGCACATAATTTAAGGTTATTTTTTGTTGTTGTTTTTTTAGGGCATGAGAAAGTGATGGGAATGAGAGAATGAAATAGGAAGATACGATTAGGATATAGGGAGATATGGACTAATATTGCTTACCTTAACAATGTTTTCTCCCATCTGACCATTGTTGCGCAGACAGTCCAGGCAGATAGCTATCTGAGGGTCGCTCCTGTGGTAGTCTCCCTCCCCTCCGTCATCATTCTCTTCCTCCAGCTTGGCTTTTTTACACTTAGGGCTGTCATCTGAAAACACACAAGGATAACCATGGTTTTAATTGTATCAGGGCTGGAATCATGCATTCATTTATCGCTTATCGCCCAAAAGATTGTGAAATAGATCATGTTCTGATTTGTGTGAGGAGGGCTTTTTCTGGTCTGTAAAACTCAGACTTTTCTGAGTGTATAATATCACTGTGAAATAACCATGGTATTAAACAATAAAAACATCAGCTTTTACCATAACTTTGTTCCAATTTATTGATTTAGTAACACTTTATTTTAACATCGTAATGCTTAAATAATCATTCCTAATCAAATAATGATGAAAAAATATTGTCCTACTAAACAGATTTTTTCAAAAGCAAGAAATGCATTTTGATATATTTATAAGACTTTTTAATAAAACTAATGAGTTAAATATGCATTCTTTATTATTACATTATGCAACGGGGCAGCGGTGGCCTAGTGGTTAGGGCGTTGGCCACATGATCAGAGGATTGGGGGTTCAAACCCCTTCCCAATAAGTTGCCCTGAGGTACCCTTGAGCAAGGTGCCGTCCCTGTCTCTACTCCCCGGCCGCTTTCAATAGCTGCCCACTGCTGTACGGTGTTTGAGTGTGCATGGGTTAAAAGCAGAGGTCCAATTTCTGCTCATATACTAAGAGAGTTTTTTTTTCATCTTATTAACTCAATTTCTATGAAATTGACAACTAATTTTACATATTGAACAGTGGAAGACACTGTGTTTGTTATGAATTCAGGGAGCTTATGACAGTGTACTGTATAATTTATAACAAGAGGCTGTTAAACTATCCCAGAGTTCAATTTTAAAGCAAACTGAGGACGTTGTTTCATTTCATGTGAAGAATATGTCATGTATTTGCACAGTTCAACACATTAGAATAATATAAGAGGACCATAGTATTATCCACTAAGTAGATCATGGAGCTTTGATGGGTTTTGTGAATTATAACCATTATTATCTTCTTAACCGGTTTCAAATATGCTTGTAAGGACATATTTTTAGCTTGCTTACAAACTATATTTTTCTCTTTAGGAGGATATTATTCATTAATTAACACTAGTTGAATGCATTACTAGTGGTTACTAGTGGTTTATTTTTTTATTAATTAAGATCCCAACCATGAACCTGAAATAAAATGAAACCATCAATTTCTCAAAACTGCTCCTCCTGCCAGCCCAAGAGCACATTACAAAGGAAGGTCACAAATCAGAAAGCAGTGGAGCAAAAAAAGCAGAAAACAGAGGTGCTCATGATTTACATGTAATTAAGAATCCATGGATGTAGTAACTCCAACATGCAGTATAACCAACAAATAGAACCAACACCAAGCAGCTCAGAAGCGCAAACAAGACCCACAATCATGCAGCTGAACTGAACAGATAGGCTCAGAAAGAGTGCACACCCCATTCTCTCTTTCAATGATATGAAAGGGACTATATTCAGGAAGACACACTTGGGGGAAATGAAGGAAAGCAATTACACCATCATTAAGAATTGCTTACAGCTGCACACTCTTGTGAGCTGTTGTGCAGATTCAACCCTTCAGGAAAATATGTATATGTGCATGTGTGTGTGTGTGTGTGTGTGTGCGTGTGTGTGTGCATGTGTGTGTGCATGTGTGTGTGTGTGTGTGTGTGTGTGTGTGTGTGTGTGTGTGTGGCTGGCGTGTGACAGGGTAATTCAGGAAGTAAAAAGATGGCAGAAAAAACTGTATAATGTTCAATAAAGCCAAGCCACTTCTGTCTAGGCTGCATTTGAATTCCGAGCTCACTAGGTAGATTGTTTAAAAGCCAAGAGGCGGTTTTAGATGCAGATTCTTTTCAGCACATAAAGCAGTGCAAAAGCTTCATTTTATGTCTGACCAACATTGCCAGTGGGGTAGAGATACACGATAATGACAGATCCATGCAAATACAACTTCTATATTAATTTCTAATATTTTTGGACTACCCAGAAGTAACAAATAAAATGTAAAGGTATCTAGACCCCCAGACTTGCTTAGGAAAACCTGAGCCAACAGTTATTAGTGCTTTGTTGGTCAGCTGGCTTTAAAACCTTTATTCATTAAACACTGTTTATGGTAGCAATTTACATGGACATGACTACATTTATTTAAACATATTTATCCTGATACACACCAAACTAAATTCTTTGGAAAACAAGAGGTTATTTAATTCACCCATTAACATTTTTTTCACACTGATTTGATCAAGATTTTATTCATTTATTATATTTATTATTACTTATTTTTATTTTCATTTGCCAAAATGTGGAGCGTTATTCTGAAATTTTTTTTTTTCTTTCTTTTTGCATATTATTCTTCGCATTCCTATTCAAGAGTCGATTAAAAGTCAGAAAAGGTTAAAAAGTTACTTGGTCACCAGAGAACATAAATCATTGTTTACGTGTTTACAACTGACTGAGTGTTTCTTCCACACACCTCAGTGCACTGCGATTAAGAGATTTATAACCAGAGCTCCAGAGCTGATTGCTGTCACCTTTATAATCCAAATTTAACATCCCATCTGGAACCTACACAGCTGCGTGTCTCAATGACAGGCTCTCAGATGAAGCCTCATTCATGGTTGCTGCACATTTTTTAATTACTAAGTGCTTCTTTTTCTTGGTTTTGAACGTACTGTTTCTGTTAAACACCAGCTTAAAACCAACAGTTCGTTGTCTGTCACTTGCAGAGAGTGGTAGAAAACAGACTCAAAGCATAATAGCTGGGTTCTCCCATTTCACATGCAACTGTTTAGATGAACTGCCTGTTTTGAACACAGAGCAAACACTGGCACTGTTTAAATTTTGCACTTTAAGACAGTTCAACAGGGCAAATATTTAGAAGGCTTTGTTATTGTCTAAAAATGCATCTCACTGCTGAAATTTGTGGATAATGTTAATGGCAACTGCACTCGCCACAATGGAGTAAACAGCTTGAAAAGGAAGGGGTGAAAGTGCATCCAGCTTATTTTAGTTAATGAGTGATAATATACCAGTGCTTAGACTTTTTGAAGGTAATGATACTCTTCTATCTGTGTACACATAATAGTCAGCAGACTCAGCTTATACACGACACATGCCTCCATTATAATGTTCTTAGTTGCATCCCGCCCTACTCTACAAAACTATAATTATTGGAGGAAAAAATGGCTAAGGGCATCTGAATGGGTTCCTCATTCATTTCACACAAGAAATGAAAATGAAAATGACATTTTATAAAAGCCTGCTTACCATCACCGTTTTCTTTCGACTTGTTCCTTTTCCAGAATTCAATCTCCCGTTGTTGTTCCTCTGAACATTGAGTGTGCGGGTGTGGAAGAGATAGAAAGTGAAGGAGAGAGGGAAAGAGAGAAAACACACATAATTGAGCAGACACATCAGCACACTGTATCATCAGTAACAACGAAAATTGCTGTCATTTACTTCGAAATACAGAACTCAAAACTAATTACTACACTTACTTTCTCTGAGGCCAGGAACAAGCTTGAATATGATTTCTTCTAAAGTGTTATCCAACCTTTGTAAACAAAGACAAAAAAGAGAGGGAGTAGAAATCAGGAGTAACTAGAGCTGGAAACATATAAACCTGACATGAACTTTTAGCTGACTAATTATCTGCAATACACACACACACACACACACACACACACATATATATATATATATATATATATATATATATATATATATATGTGTGTGTGTTTGTGTGTATGATGTATATATACATGTTTATTTGGGGCAGTATTGGTTGGTCCAGTGGTTAGTGACCAGGCCCCATAATTGGAAGGTCATGGGTTTGACTCTAGAAACACTAGGTAATGCTGTGATACTCTTGAGCAAGGTACCACATCACTACTTACTGTGCAATCAATATGGCTGCCAACTGGTCCACTTATGTGATGGGTTAAATTTATTGTGGTTCACTGTGTACTTTTCTGTCTTGACCATGTGAAATATTCACTTTCATTTGATCCTTTTTTGTTAATGGAATGCAGTTAGGGGCAGCATGACGGGGCAGTGACTTACTGCTGTTGCCTCACAACAAGAGATCCTGGGTTTGATTTTCTTGTTGGGCTGGCCTGGCTCCTTTCTATCTGGAGTTTCCTTTTCTGTGTGTGTTGCATCTAGGTGCTCTGGTTTCCTCCCATAGTCCAAAGACATGCATCTCACTGGACTTAGGATGGGGCAGTGGTGGCCTAGCGGTTAGGGTGTTAGCCGCGTGATCGTAGGATCGGGGGTTTGAACCCCTTCCCAATAGGTTGTCCTGAGGTACCCTTGAGCACCCGTCACCCTCTTCCCTGCGATGGGCTGTTGACCTGTACAGGGTCCTTTGCCCCGCTTGGGACAGGCAGCAGGAAATGAATGACTGACTGGCTGGACTGAGGACTGTTGCTAAACCCCTTGGTTGACTGTGTGGGAAAGTGTGCTTGTCTGTGCAATGAATTGGAGGCCTGTCCTAATTAGCGCTGGGATAGGCTCCAACCCCCCACGACTTTACAATAAGTAAGGTAGTGGGTAAACATTATAAGTATGCAGGTACAAGCTTTAACAGAGAAACTGAATGAGCGTCTTATATACTTCATCACTCCCAACTAACAGCATATATCCTTGCTTATACCCGTCAAGAACACAAAATCCATTAATCCATTCTCTTAAAAGTTATAAAATGGTAGAATCCTGCTCTAAATGCAATATTATTCCGCACTAAAAGTTCTTAAAATCAAGCCTTAAAAGAATTTTAAGGTCCAGCCTCAGCAGCCAAATTCACTCAACAGTGATGTTACACAATAATTAACATGTGTCATATAATCATTCATGACAGCAACCTCTGATTGGCTACTGACACACAAACAGCAATGAAGCAATAAAACTTATTCATTCTGCTTTACCTGTCCTACTGTTGCTAAACACATCCTAGAAAAGGATGCTGAAATAGCATGCAACAGAAGCTGCATGCTATGGTTAATGCCGTCTAGTAGTAGAGCAATGTGTGTGTAGGTGTGTGCATGTGTGTGAGTGTATGAGAACTGGAGGCCACAGGAACTGGTAAAAGATCAGGGCTGAGCACAGTTACACTCAGCAGTCCAGCTGCTGGCTGGAACACATCCCCGTGGAGATCAACTTTACTCACATCCCAGATTTCCTGCTCAATGTCACACAACTGCAGCCTGAGAACTCGGCCTCTGCACTAATCTCTACCAAGCAGAAAAAAGCTTTACGAACAGTTGTACCAAAATCACTTTTTACTGGCTTATGGTGAAGCAGACGTAAAGATATGTGATGATGCTATTAATCACGGATTATTATTGAGCTAGACACTCAAAAAGTCTT
This sequence comes from Hepsetus odoe, assembly GCA_017165825.1. Classification (NCBI taxonomy): domain Eukaryota; kingdom Metazoa; phylum Chordata; class Actinopteri; order Characiformes; family Hepsetidae; genus Hepsetus; species Hepsetus odoe. The sequence continues at coordinate 17,218,716 of CM029378.1, forward strand.
GTAGACAGACGGGTAAAATTATATCTTAATAACTAAATGTTATTCATATATATATATATACTAATATACATATACTCATGTACACTCATACCCATCTTTTAACAAGGGCAGAAAAGTTTAGCAACCAATAAGATTATCAATAAAATAAACAGCCTGGTTCATTTAAAGGAATAAAGAGAGGATGATAAACGGAATCAAAATTAGTTACTGCCACTGAAGAAAAAAAATCATAGGCTTTAATTAGACTTTTTCAAAAGTAGAATACACGTTGCCACGGAGACAAATATGTTACGGATGCTGCCGTTGTCTTACCTTAACATTTCCAGGGGGTTTGTTTCATGGACTTGGATACCACACTTGGGACACTCGTTACTGTCTTCAAAATGCTGGACGATGCAACTTTTACAAACTGTCGAAGAGACAAAGAGAAATATAAGCAACCAAAGTTGATTAGTATTAAGAAAGAAACATCTACCTCTTTTACCATCTACTAAGCATTTATCAAAGGGGCCAAGACGACTGATTTATGTGCAGATATAAGGAGCAACTGCAGCTTTCTGGGAGAAACTCACCACATATTCTGGGCAACTCTAGGTTATACTGACGTCTGAATGACTGCCAAAACTGCATTTGGCCTTCCAGGACACATGCTGTAATCTCCTATATCTCCCGTTTACGTTTTACAGTGGTATGAAACTGCATCTGCAGCTGGAAGGCTGAAATCTGCATATCTGCTGTGGCGAGGGCGTGAGTGAAAGTGAAGGGAAAGTGAAATGGAGCCATATGGCCTGGCAGTGAGATAAAGGCTTTAGCAGACCCAGTATGGCCAATGCTGCACCTATCATATTCCACCAGCCAACCGCAACATTGAGCAACTATTAACACACACACACACACACACACACACACACACACACACACACACACACACACAAAAGGTAACTGAAGTTACTTGTATGACATGTATAATAATAAATAATAATATGGATCATATGTTGATATATGTACTTTTTAACAGTGATTATAATTCAGTTGTAACATGTTTTTTTCCCTGACAGACCATAAAGAAATGGGTGCCTTTTGCACATTACTCTATAAACAAAGAAAAAAAAAAAGTAAATAAGCAGAACATTATCTAAGCTTACATCTAAAAGTAATCCTAACCTTAACCTAAGTAAGCAAAAGTTTACTTTCTATTTCTGTCAAAAACGTGCTCTCCCCTCTCTCTCCCTCTCTCACACACACATACTCACATATAATATCAATCTTGACTTCATTAGTACAGCATACAAAAGTTATGATAAATCATTATCATAGAATAGAATTCTAAGTAAAATAATAAAAAAGCCCCAACTGTTCTGTGTAAGCAATCGCAGTGATGTTGAAGTGACAGCAGACACAATCAGGTCAGCAATATATAGAATTTTCCAGGAGACAGGGTAAGATATAGGCCATTTAAGCCCCTTGAGCAAATTGCAATGTGTGCACAAGTGCCTGGCTGTAAGGAACTGACCTATACATCATGCACAACCATGCAGGGCTCTGCTGTCATGCCCATTCCACCATGGATAATAATCAGTACAACAGCTGATCTCAGATGCCTGAACTCTATTATGCACATCATATCACATCCGGTAAGCAAAAACCAACTACATGCAAATAAAAACAGTGAAACTAGTGATTCATTCCTGTGGACTTTGTGTACACGTGCAACTTGTAACAAATCCTCCTGTCAAAGGCAGAACCCCACAGCCAGGCTTCAGTGAGAAACCAGAAGCTGTGTTGTTTATTTTTTTCTCTCTATCGCACTGATGAATGAAAAGAAACTGACTCCAACAAACAAATAATTTGAACACAAAAAGCTCATTCAAGGAGTAGGATATTTGTTGTCATGGCGACTAAGGCTGCTCACCCTGATGACTGGAGATGTGTCATGTCTGTGAGCGCGCTTTCACCTTTCCCATCACGCTCCATCAGACACACATACCTGTCACTTACAGCCTACTAAACAGAAACGGGGCCAAAATGATCATCAATACTGCAGTGAATGGCTTTTACAGATTATCAGAGATCAAATGACTCTTCTATTCTGTGCTTCATTATGCTTCATTATCGTGGTAGTGGAACGATGTGAAGCTTTCTGTCAGTACTGGGCCGATACCTGCAGAAAATCCTAAATCAGATTTCAAAGGGAAAAGACTAATCAGGGGAAGATTCATAGTTACGGGTTTTCACTAAAGATGCAACAGCTAAGATAGTTTGCCTCAATGCTCATGCATTTTACAAAGTCTTACTCCTGAAATGCGAAAACTTACACATTTTGACACATTTTGAGATGCCTGGTAGCACAACATAGGATATTTCATCAGCCATATCAGACATAATAACGCTGCACCAGTAAACATCTGCTTCAGGTTTTTGGTAGGTATCCCTATGTATGCATACCAAGCCTGAAATCTCACAGAACTGCTTGTAGTGCATCTTAAACTGATGTTAAGTAAGTCATGTGATAAATCTGTCACCACCTTTAGTAAATGCACATCCATGCAGATCTTGTCTGAGTATACAGTGAGTACAACATAGCTGGAGCAGGGTTTGATCGGTCAGAATGGTTTGATTTCTGCCCAATCAGACCTTCTTTACATGCTTATGCTTTCCGGTTATACACACTCCTTTACAGTAGAATTCCCATCCGAATCAAAAACACTGGCCTGCATATCGAGTCACCTGAAAATTGGAAAGACATAAAAATCCACCTCATTCACTGAATGGTGAAATATATCAACTGGTCTGTGGGTTTTGATGCTTGAGGTTTTGCAGCTTCTAGTGGGTAGTTTAACTGAAGTTGTTTAGTATGCCGTGTTGTTGGTGTCTTAATGCTTCTAATGTGGAAGAAGGGAGTGGGGGCAGGTCCTGATTTTTGAATATTTCAGATTGCGCATGGTGCTTACACAGTAACAGCTGATACTGCTGATATACTTTCAGTATCGGTATTGCTATGGCTCTGTCAAACTGCTTTAGATTAAAGATTGCGTTGTATCTTGTGAGGTCACTCCATGTATAAGGTCGTCCATCCCACAGAACTGTTTCACTGCATGCTTTCCTGGATTGCAAATGTGTTACAGAGCATCACAACACAGAGCAGTAAAGGCTTTTCCAATGAATTTCCAGAAAAGATGCTCATTTCCAGGGGCTACTGCCACAGTCCTTGTAATCCCTGACTAGAGCTTTAATGGAGCACATAAGTGACAAACTCACAGGTGTGCAGGCACTCTGTAACGGTGGTGGGCTTGATCAGGTATCCTTTACACACATAACAGGTGATGAAGTGGTTGAAATCCTTGACTAAGTGCTTCCTCTGTGTGGTCATTTTCACCTGTTGCTGCCGGGCTGGTGGAGGGATATTGGCGAGAGAGGATATGGCGCTGATGAAGATATATGGAATGAACAGTTGGAGGTAGGCCTCAAAGCACTGCTCTGCCAGAGTGTGTCTGGCCTTTACTTGCAAGCAAGCTCAACGTTATGTGATAAGACGATATCATGTGTGCTGCGTTTTCACCAGTTTGTTCTTGTGCTGAAGCTTTTTGTTATCTGTGAGGAGGGAAAAAAGAGAAAATAGTGTTTTAAAAAGGGTTCATGACACATACCAGCCAAAACTGTGAACTCTTCAAGCTACAAAGTAATAAAGTGTTGTTTCAACAATTTTAGGTGCCCATTAAACACTGTGAGTGTTCATTCAACCGTAATTAAGAACTGGAGGCTTTACTACGTTTCCAAATGTCAGCTGCCAACTACCTGGTCAATTTTACGATGAACAGGCTAATAATGACCCAACATGACTAAGAAAAGCATATTGTTCAATTAACTTTCATTAAAGATGGGAAATTGTATCAGTTGCCTATAAAGCTGCTTTTTTGGAAGGTTTTTTCTTAATTAAATATTACTGAATATTCTTATATCTTTCTTTTAAAAAGCATTGCTTGCCATTCTTAATCTGTATTCTAATGTAAAAGTGCTATTTAGCCTTACTAAATTCTGAAAATGACAGTTCGATCTTTTTTAAATGAAAATTTGCTCTACATTTAACCTTTTGATCTACATTTAAAATGTGATCTACACTAACATTGTTCCTTTAGCGGGGCAGCGATGGCCTAGTGGTTTGGGCGGTGGCCGCATGATCGGAAGATCGGGGGTTCGAACCCCTTTCCAATAGGTTGCCCTGAGGTACCCTTGAGCAAGGTGCCGTCCCCGTCACTGCTCCCCGGGCGCTTTTAATAGCTGCCCACTGCTGCACAGCGTTTGAGTGTGCATGGGTTAAACGCAGAGGTCCAATTTTGTTGTGGTTCACTGTCTGCTGTGCTGTGACCTCGCAATGACAAGGGTTGTCACTTTCACTTTTTTTAATGTGGTTGGAGGTACCGTTCTAGAGTCTCCCAGAGTCAGAATTACAAAGTGGTGGTTACAGGAACCAGGTATATGAAGTGCTTATGATTCCACAAGCTTCCTCACGGAAAGTTATTACTGATAAACAGTTACGAATTCACTGCTTATGACAGCTGATGAGAGTAAAGTTTTGGCCACTCAGTGATCTTTATGTGAATCATTCGATCTTTACAAAGGCATGATCTGAAGGCGTGAAGCAGTGAAGAAACAGATGATCACAGATGATCAGGACGGTGATTAGTTTACCACTGATGCTGAATGCTGAGTGGTTGGGACCGCTTTATTTGGACAACTTGTGTTTTTAGGCACTCTGAGGCCTGTCACGGTAACACATTCATTTCTTTCATCTAGTATAAGAATGTCTGAGGGGCATAAATAGTATTTTTGCACCAACAAGGGGATTCCCTAGCAAAATTTTTAAAAAAATGGGCAGGTGGCTTAAAACTGCACTGTATAAATAAACAAATAAAATAAGCTTTTTTTTATTTTATTTATTTTATAAACCTATTTAAAATTAACTTATGAATTAAATAATCTTTTCTTAAAACGTTATTAAAGTGAAAAAGAGGCTTAAAACTAACAAACAAAATGAACTTTTTCTAAGTTTAACTTTAAACTAAACCCTTAGTTAAAAAAAAAAAAAATCTAAAACTTATTAAGGTGATTCCCTAGCAATATAGAAATAAATAAAAATAATTGTAAAAGTTTTCTTCAGATTTTGTATTTGTGTTCTAGACACTGAGAGCCCTGGTTCCATCAGCACCCCTGTAAATAACCCCCAGCCTGTACACGCCTTTACAGCGCATCTCCCATCAGACCCCTCGGGCTGACTGTGCCTCCTGCCTGAACGCTCCGAGGACGGAGCTGATCGCTGGATGTATTGATGGATTTCCTTCTTGTTCTTCATCTGTTCGAGCTGCTGGAGAACTCGTGGCGTGCAGGTGCGTGCTGCGTCATCAGCCTCAGCCCCGCCCCCTCGGAAAGCGAAACCGACTGACTGACATTCGCAGCGCGCCTGTACTCTCCCAGCGCGAGCGCGCGCACAGATCCCAGCAGGCAGGGAAACACCTCGGCACTTCGCTCGCGCCTGAACCGCTGTGAGCCCACTGTCTGTGCAGAAAAATCATTTCCAACTGACACCTTTTTCACGACTGGCGGGGAGCAGAGCGCCTCGACGTGAAGCGCGGTGTTAAAGTTCACAGAGCCCGTCAGAACAACACACTGCACACAAAGCACGCTGGAGCTGATTCGCCCGAAGAGCCCGGCAGCGTGGAGCACACACACAGGTCCGCCCCAAGTGGGACAGGAATATGAAAGTGTCGCCGTGTGTGTGTTCGAGCCCGCGCTGAGTCTGGCGGCGGCTGTGTCTCAATCAGAGAGGAAGGGAGACTCGCTCACTCTCACTAACCTGTCCCCTGTCCCCGGAGACCTGCACATGCTGAGGGAACCTGATCTAGCACACGCGATCCGGTCTCCCTCCCGGCGCAGCCCAGCCCACTGGAAACTTCAGCAGAGAAAGGCAACCCGAGAGCCCTGCGCATCAGCTCGTCTGCTCCTTCTTACCTTCTCCCATCAGCTCTCCTCCATGCTGGCGCGCCGTGTGCTGCTCCCGGGCTCTTTCTTTTCTTTTTTTTTCTTTTTGGAGTGGAGGGGTCGAGCAGACTGTCACATGAGAAAGTAAAAGCGCAGGAATACGGAACTGGTTCCAGTGTGGGTGTGTGTGTGTGTGTGTGTGTGTGTGAAAAGGGGCGGAGGAGTTTGTTTACGCAGTGCTGCTCTCTTCACTCTTCTCTCTCTGATTGGACCCAAACTAGGGCGCAGCCCCCCCTCCACTGTACTGATCTGGAGGATCAAACCTTCAGCAAGAGCCCTCAGAGGTGATAAAGGGCAGGTGGGGAGGTGCGTCCTTCATGTGGACCCCGTTTCAGATTATTTTGGTGCACTAGAATGAAGTGAAACTGACACTCACACTCTGAACTGTGAGCCATGAATTTGTTTAAGTGGGCTGCACTGTCTGTGCCCTGGGAGTAGAGACTTACTTTACATTTACATTTGCTGCATTCAGCAGACGCTCTTATCCAGAGCGACTTCCATGTCCTCACTGCAGGAGCAATCCAGGGTTAAGCGTCTTGCTTGACCCAGTGGTGGTAGTGCCAAAGGTGAGATTCCAACCTGGGACCTCTTGAGTCAGAGGTCCATAGGTAAGTTGCCCTTGCATCGGAAGATGGTGGGTTCGATTCCCCACCAGTAGGTTGCCCTGAAATACCCTTGAGCAAGGTACCGTCCCCGTCACTGCTCCCCGGGCGCTTTCAATAGCTGCCCACTGCTGCACAGTGTTTGCATGGGTTAAATGCAGAGTCCAATTTCGTAGTGGTGAGATGAGGACAGTGTCTTGCACAAGAGTTCCTTGGGGCAGCATAATGACCTGGGACTCAAATCCACGACCCTCTCTTCATGGGGTCGAGTCCCTAACCACTAGACCAACGCTGTCCCTGTCGCTTAACACTACATCTAATAAATGTTGAAGTGAACACAATACAGCTGTATTTGATGAAGAATTACACCATTACACCACTTCAGCCACATGCATGGTTCACAGTGAAAAGAAGCAGTGTTGTAGGACCATAGTGCGCATGAGACAACTTAAGTGTGGACAGAAGAACACAGTGCAAAAGTCAGTCAGTCAGTCAGTCAGTCATTTTCTGCCGCTTGTCCCAAACGGGGTCGGGGGGGAGCGCTGGAGTCCAACGCAGCGCACACACAGGGCGAAGGACGGGGGACACACCCTGGACAGGTAGCCAGCCCATCGCAGGGAGGAGCAAGGCGGGGACGGCACCTTGCTCAAGGGTACCTCAGGGCAATCCTCCGATCATGTGGCCAACGCCCTAACCACTAGGCCACCGCTGCACCCAGTGCAAAAGACGCAGCACAAATTAAGACAGAACAGTAAGGGCTGATGACATGAAGCAGAAAAAATGTGCAAAATGACTAAACTGCACAAAATGAAGCAGCGGCTTCATAATTCTAAATCATTCGATAAATACACATATGAGGAATGGTGTGATGTCGATATGAGGAATGGTGTGATGTCGATAGAATTCATGGAAGACATAAAAAGAAACAGTTGTGATTCAGCAGTCTGCTCGCCTGTGGGAAGAAACTGCTCCCCATCCTGGCAGCGAGGGCCTTTTGCTGGACCTGCATGTGAGGTGTTAGACACCATCTGATTCCCATCACCACTGCTGTGAACAGTTCTGACTCCGTGCATTTCACAGAAATAGTTTTAAGGAATAAATGCCATGTTTTTCATGTTTTATGATGGCATTGTGATTGAAACATGATTTTTGTTATTGTTATCATTATTGTTATATTTGTGAGAGTCTTGGGTTCCCTCTAGCTCTGGGGTGTCAAACTCAATCGCACTGGGGGCCAAAACTCAAAGCCCACTTTAGGTCACAGGCCAAACTGGATAAACATTTATTGAACAGAATAAATGTTTTTTTTAACATAAATTTGAATCGAAACAGACAGGATACAATTTTATTCCAAAATAAATAAACTTAAAATAACTTAAAATATTTTGCTCTCCATAAAAATATCTCCTGTCAAAATTATACAAATTCAAAATAAGAACATGCAGCAAAAAACCCCTGAAAATATAAGTAAAAATTGGGCTTTTTATTGTGCTTTTCTTGGCAGCAAGTTCGTTTATGTTTGGCCATCGTTAGGAGCTCGCTTTGACTTGACATTCGGGTTGTAACATCTACAGACGCTTGATTGAAGTGACGTAATTGACGCGGGAACGATCGCAGGTAGCCTATCGTTTAGTAAGGCAGCTGTTGCGCTGCATCATGGGATTTGTAGTTTGTGTGTTATCGGCGCTTCATATTGCCCTCGGGCCTTGAGTTTGAGACACGTGCTCTACCTGTTAAAGCCCCTTATTAAACAGGCCCTGGGTTTAAAGTTCAGAGACCTGGGTGTATGGCCAGCCTAGTTATCTGCCTTTATTCTGTGCATTGGTTTAAATGTATATATAAATAAAGTATATATAATCTATATATCTATAATCTATTTTATAATCTTTATAATTTTTTAATTATAACCTTTATTTTATATCATGTTCTGTTTTGGTGGGCAATCCATTATGGTGAGTTCCAGATCCTGAACAGCCATTAAATCCATTTAAATTTCAACAAAAAGTGAAACCATGGGGTTATCATACCAACACCACCTTCATGCTGACAAATTATTTGGAGTGCATGCAAGAAGAAAGCTTCATGCGTTTCTTAGTTAAGCATGAATGTAAGTGTGTCCTGAGTTAGATTCCCAGGCGGGATGATCCTGGTCCTTTCTGTGAGGAGTTTGAATGTTCTCACCGAGTCTGTGTTGCTTCCTCTGGGAGCTCTGGTTTCCGGTCCAAAAGCCGTCAGCGGATTACAGTTGAAGGTGTGTTTGCTCTGCAATGGATTGGCGACCTGTCCAGGGTGGTTTCCCGTCTTTCTCCCTGTGAGAGCTGGGATAGACTCCAGCACCCCCCACCCAACCCCACCTTAAAGCTTATTGAACACCAAAGGTGGATTTGGCATAAAAAGAAGCATGGCTATAATGACAAGAGCCTTTTTTGAACTGTTAAATATGGTGGGAGTGATGTTGGGGAGCTGCCTTTCCTCAAAAGACCCATGAAAACCTTGTTATGGATTCCATGAAACAGCAGAACATTTGAGATCAAAATCTGGCTGCCACTAGAACTGGGTCATCATTGGCTCTTCTGAAATGTATGTCCAAACAAACGCAAAATGTTTAACTGACTTCAGAATCAAATTTCTGCCAAAGCCATTCCAGACCTGAACCTCATTGAAAGCCTTTTGGGGTGAGCTGAAGAGAAGAGTGCGTGAGTCTAAGCTGGATAATTTGGAAATTAGGGGAAAGGTCTCAAACTATCTGCTCTGTTTCTCCAACCTTATAACATGTTCCAGACTCAGTGATGTTTTATTGGCAAAAGCAAGTTGTACAAAATATCAAATGCAGGGATGCCATTAATGTGGCACAGATGTTTTTTTTTTAATCAGTTAATTGATTTCAATTAAAGGTTGAATTATTTTCAGTGTAAAATTCTAAATTACAATATATCTTTTAAAATAATATCATTTTAAGTTCATCATATAAAAATACAAGCTTGTATATGTTAGTTAGAGATGAAAATAAATGAAGTTAAGTAAAGCAGCATGCAGACTCACTGAGAAACTGGCCCACAGTCCGCTGACTATGGTTCTCATTCCTCTAATATGTCCCTTGGGTGGGACCAGATCTGCCGGGGAACCAGCTGATGGAGAGATATTATTACCACTTAGCAGCTGTGAGGAAAGCACTCTTAAAACAAAAAGTGCATTCAGAGCCCTCAAAGAAGTGGTTCACTTGCTGGATCTTGCCAAATTAGCAAGTGTAATAGGTTTGTTATTAGAAAAATAACAAAAGTGTATGTAGCCTGTGAGTCACTTATAATGGTCCTGTATTCTCAGTGCATGTATTTTGTGAGAAACTTGAAAGAAACAGATCATCATTTTAACAGACAATCCTGTGTACTCTGTTTAATTTAATCTGTCCAAGGAATCAAAAACTTCATGTCTGGGCTGATTTTACTTGATTTTGTCTGACTTTGTCCTCCTGTTCCACCTGGCGAGAGCGTTCAATGTTTTAGGCTAAATTTACGCCAAAATGAATGCACAGCAATCCCTCATGTATGATTAGTTTTGTGGCAAAGTTTTCAGCAGCTTTAAACTGTCTGAATGTCTAAACAGTTTTGACTCAATGCATTTTGCTTGGACGGGTGCGTTTTAAACTGTTTTCAATGACTGTCTACATCTTAACGATTTGAAGAGGCAGAAATAATCTGAAATAATCCCTTTAATAATATTGACACAAAAATATAAAAATTGATTCAATTTATGATTTTTCTTAGGAAAGTAAAATATTATTGGCTTGAAAATATGCTTCTGGGTAATACCATAAACTGATACAGAATGTTCTTTATATATCTTCATGTTCTCAATTTTACAAAAATTAACTACAGAATCATCCACTGAAATAATCTCTAGGGAACCAAAAGTGGTTTTTCAATGATCAAACTCCAACAAACCCCTTAATGGTACCTTTGTTTTTGAAAGTGTAGCAGTTGAGAAAAAACAGAAAAATGGAAAGTTACTAATCCCTGTAGCTGGTCACAACTGCCTGTGACAGCTTTTATGGCAAATGAGGATTGGTCAAAGCTCCACACGGCTTATGTTGCCTCAAAAAAATGGTGGGTGGGAGAGAATATGACACAGAGGCAAGGACATCACCATAAGTGGCTTCGGTGTTTCCACAGCAGGCGAACCACAGCACAGCCCGGAACATCACTACCTAGAGCTTATTACCAAAGGAGCCCACTGCTGGTATTGGAGCTGTTAAAGTGAAGACTGCTCAGAAGGTAACGGCACCTATAACCCATTGCTGCAACTGTAGCTTTCTGCATGGTACTTAAAAAGAAAGCATGTAACAGAGTGAAGTCTAAAAGAAACTGGATGGTGATTCAGTTAAGGCACATTTCTTGACCAGCTGTGTCATCAGTTCACTGACGCACAACAAACATACCAAAAGTTCTAGAGTTGATTATAGATGTGGGATTTGCACCTTGTCTCCTAACATGTTGACTTAATAAGTATCAACGACACATTTACATTTGCAGTCTTTGTCCAACATGCATAAGTGTCGTCATAGTCCACACCTGTTCTTCACTTGTGTAACCTCGGTATGAGTCAACAAATGTCTAAGCGAAGTAACATAGTTATAAACCTTGTCACTGACAAGTCAATATCTACACAAACATAACTCAAACTATGCCTTAATTGTTTTTATTTTTTTTTTTGGGGGGGGTTACAAAATGTTGAAAAAGTATAAGTATATGGCTAGTTTGGTGCAAGTTATGTACGTAGACGTTCCTTAAACATGTACTGCAGGAATTATTGCAGTTGTATGTTTAGCAATTGCAAATAACCTGCCATGGAAAAGCACTGTAGTGCATGACCAAAGAATATTTTTAAGAAAAACTGTTCTAAAGGTCAGTAACACGGTCCAGCGTGGATGGGGCAAAAGTCCATAACGAGAAGAATGCAACTGCATGACCTCTGGGTTTATCACACTACGAGCTACAGATCACTGGAAACTTCAAGAACAGCGCAGGTTATGTGTCACTAAAAAGTATATATATATATATATATATACAGTACTGTGCAAAATTTTAGGCAGGTGTGGAAAAATAGCTGTAAACAGAGGATGCTTTAAAAAATGGAAGCTTTAATCGTTTATTTTCATCAATCATCAAAATGTAGTGAATGAACAAAAGAGAAATCTAAATCAAATCAATATTTGGTGTGACCACCCTTTGCCTTCAAAACAGCATCAATTCTTCTAGGTACATTTGCACACAGTTTTTGAAGGAACTGGCTGGTAGGATTGTTCCAAACATCTTGGAGAACAACTAGATCTGAGATCCGAGAGAGAGAGAGAGAGAGAGAGAGAGAGAGAGAGAGAGAGAGAGAGAGAGAGAGAGAGAGAGAGAGAGAGAGAGTAACAAAGTTTGATGGACAGATAAGAGGAAGGGGAGCCTGGACCAGAGAGACAGAATGAGGAAAATGTAGCAGTGTTCTCAATGTATCGATCATCTGCCACCAACAAGATTTTTCATCCTTAAATTCAAGCAGAAAATGTTATCTTGCATTTTTCTGTACTTTTCAGTATTTTTAAGTACTTTAATTTGAAATTTGAAGTTTATGAGATATGTGAGTTATAGTTATTCTTGCCTTCTTTTATCTGCAACCCAAAAAACTGTGACCTAAAGCAAACCAACTCAGCTGAGAAAGAGAGAACTGGTTTGCTCATCTTTAGCACAGAATGAACTCTGGACTAGGCTGCTCAGAACCTCAAAAAATGACATGCCAATAGAACAAAAGGAAAAAATAAAGACAAACAGCAGCTGAACATCAGTGAAAATATCATGCGCGTGAGCGTTCTAGTACTTCAAACCTTTTCTTAAGACTGTAAAACTTTTCCACTTCCATTGTTCTCTGAAATGAGTGATAAAATGAGTAATAAGTTTCACTCAATATCCCAAAAAACTCAAAGTAAAGCACTTAAAGAACTCCATGGTCATTGTCTATTAAAAATCTAATGCAGCCGGATTATATGGCGAAAGCTTCCAAACATGAAAAAGATTTTCATGTTTCATGTAATGATGTAATCTATCCCATCCGCCTTCATACATCTATCCATCCATCCATACATCGTCCATCTACCCATGCATGCATTAGCTGTTTTTCAGATCAGGGGCACAGGATTATTATTTCATCTGCAGTGCAAAGCAGCAAAAACATGAACACTGTACCCTACAGTGTTAGGAATTTAGAGACCTGATATCCAGCAAGAAAATGACATTTTATCTGACATCTATGCACACTCAGACTCGAAGCCCAGGCACGTTTCATTCATTTAAAAAAAGAACGAAAAAAATGATGAAAACTAAAAACTGCTGAAGCAAACATAGTGAATAGCTGTGTTGCAGTAAATCACTTGCTGGGTGCCCTCAGTCATGTACATTATCAGGGCTACTTGAACTGTTACGGTTTAAAAAAGGGTCAGCTGTAAGCATTTCTCAGCAGTTCCCTCATTAATAAACATACCACACATACCAGCGCCTGAGCTGTCCTCTCCACACCGGCCAGGCTCGCTCTGTATGCAGGTGCAACTGTGAGAATCCGAATATTGCTGTCATGCAGGATAAATCGTGGCCTGGTCGCCAAGCAGAAACTGCCGCAAGTAATGGAAACCAGTTTTCGCCTTCCCCACCTCTGCCATTAAAAAATTCTTCTCGTTTTGGATTTTGTGAAAAAGCAATTTCACAGAGTGACAGCTTTCCTCGTTACATAATGTGGCTTCTTTCTAAACAAACATGTGTTTATACAGTAGAGCTCATGCTGTGCTATTTTTTTAGGTGTGACAGGCCCATAACTCTGATGGAGCACCATTCTTTCGATCTATTTTCTGGCGATGGCAATGAGCTGACTTTTAAGGTGAGTCATGTAAGGAGAAAAGCTTCTCGCTGGCATCTGTGCAGCGCATGGTGGACAGCCGGACAACTAGTTTTAATAAAATGTAGAGTGAGTGAGTGTAGAGATAAACATTGGCTTATTTCACTGCGACCGAGACAACACTTAGCTTGGTTAAGCCATATGTGGTAGCATAATTACTTAGTACAACATAGTAATAGTAATTTAATGGCATAATTAGTTACTGGCTATATTAAGAATTACCTAATTCTAGGATTATACTTTCTTTCAATTTTTATTTCAATGTCAGAGAATTGCTAAAACCATGAATAATTCTTAACCTTTTCATTATAAGCCAGCATTTGGTCTAATCCCTGAAAAATTGCTTAGAGACTTGGTTAATGTCTATTTGAAGGGATTAAATGAGATATGTTTTCCCAGAAGAACCAATGTACAATCCTTTGAAAGCAATTCATGTCAAATTCCTGTTGCTAGATAAAACTCCCTTATGATATCACTAATGCTGAGAGAGAAGGCTTGCATGTGCCTCCTCCTAAGACATGTGAAGATATGGCTAGGACAATGTAATTGGACGATGTGTATGACTTGCCTATTGACCAAGGGGTTGCAGGTTCAAATCCCACCTCTGCTTTTCTACCATTGGACCTGAGTAAAACTCTCTAGGACATGAAGTCACTCTGACATATCTGTTGAGTGTCAGCAGATACCGTAAATGTAATGTCAACACAGAACAATACAGCTCAATTGGACACCTCAACTAAAATAACCAATTCTGTTCAGATAACAGATCTCTTTTACCAATACACAGTGCTGGTGAAATTTTACAATACATAACTGGACCTGTTTATGGTACAAATCTGGACCTTAAGGACCATGTTCATAAGGACCTCTGCATGTAAACACCATGCAGCAGGGGGCAGCTATGAAGGCGCCCAGGGAGCAGTGACGGGGACGGTACCTTACTGGTAAGGGGTTTGAATCTTCCGATCCTGTGACCAAATCCCTAACCACTGGGCCACCACTGCCCTCCGCTAATATGTATTATTAGTTTATCCAGTGCAATAAATTAATTATTTGTATGATTATTTCCAGCCTCTGATTAGAGAGCACAATGAGATTGCTTGAAATGAGTGATTCGACTTGTTTTGAAACCAGTTATTTGTTAGAATTACTATATTGCTAAAGCCCTTACTTCCAGTTAAATATTAAAGTAGTCACAGAGGTTCATCCAATTTTTTGCATAGTCCACCGTGCCATATGTCAGCACTGACTTCTTATTTCATATTTCGTATTAACATTGAGCATGGCATGTGGTAAGCAGCTCCATGTGGTGACAGGTTCATGTGCCTTTCAGAAGGTAAATCAGTAAGGAAACACCTCGCTGCATCCTCCCAGCAGGAGCTGTACATGCCAGCTGAGAGTGCCAGCTGGTCCAGCGTCACCTCACACACACGTATATAAATCTGTTTCTGCTCAGATGGGAGCAGCTGTCCCGGTCATGAAAAAGGCCGGCAGAAATAAGCCACATACGCGAACACCTTGACTTCTCATCTTTTTTGCATGTCTTGCTTTCTCACAGCAGCAGCTGTAAATGCCCAGCATCGCTCTCATAGTGCCAGTGGTTCACATGACCACTCCAATTTCCTCATTTCATGACTCACAGGGCGGATCAGCGGATCCTGTGGCTGACTAGAGATAGGAGTTTGTTGGGTTTTGCTGACAATGGACGGAGCTAAGATCATGAAATATGGTAATCAATGCTAGAGAGGACAGCCTCCTGTCTCACCATCTCCAACAACGTTTTTAGACAGATCACCGCTTTGTCATCATCTGAAAACCCTGAAATCAGGGAAATCAATGGATGCTTTCCCACATCGTTTATGCTTATTAACCCCAAATATAAGGTCATATATCCATTAACTTGCATGTATCATTTTTAAGAAACACTTTCATATAATCCTTGAGTATGCAAGTCCAGTTTATAGTGAGCTGAAGAAAAAAATGTCACAGGATGGTTTCTTTCTCTTCTAACTTTCACTTAGTAAAATGATGAGGCCACTTTACATGCACCAAATTTCAGGTTAAACAGTTTAACTAAAAGTTTAAATATATTTTTTATGCTACCGTCACCATCCATGTAAAATTTTAAAGAAATAAATATTAAAGTCAATGAAAATGTCTCATTAAGATAAATGGTGGAATGGCACTAGGGCCAGGCAGAGTCAATGCCCAGAGGTAAGGAAGGTGAATGAAGATTTTGAGGAACTAGTGGTCATAGAAAGAGGGAGTACAAAACATACACCAGTTCTCATTACATGAGTTACTCATCAGTCCTGTATTAGTCATTGGTCATAGATTTTTCCAGATATCTGTATCCTTCCGTTGTTGAGACAATGTTTTGATGTGAGATCATTCATTGTAGAGAAATATTGACTGGATTACTTATTGAAATATTGACTGGTGAAGGAAAGATGGAGTCTAACTGTTTTACAGCAATATAGAGAATTTATTTACCATTTGTTTACCAGTCAAGGTAAATGTGTCTTCTAAGCTTGATATTTATTAATGATAAAACCATTAATGGGGTCCATAAAAAAAATCCATAAAATGGGATCTTTAGTCTTTATGTAACGGTGGCGGGGTGCAGGAGGCGTAATGCAGAGCCAGGAGTTAGAAACGTAACTTTATTAGCTATATTGACAAAACAAAAACCAAGGCCTGCAGTTCTAACTAAAATCAAGGGTGTGTAGGCTGAGCCTAACTAATGAGCCGCGCTCTGTTCTGACTCATCGGGGCTTGGCTGATCAGCCCCAATGAAACACACCGGTGCCTTGTTAGCTCAGGTGTGCTCAGTCAGAACAGAGCGCCCTCTAGTGTGCACAAAACACCTCATCCGTGACAGTCTTATTGTGTTCTGTATGTATCGCTCTTTTTGACTTCAGTCTTATCAATAAACTGGCCAAACAATGGCTCTGACATCAGGAAAATGTACTTCATAATAATAGTGAACAAATACTTTTGGTTTGATTCCATTGGTTCCAGCAACATTTCACCTCAGACTATTCTTTAAAGGTGTGCAGACACTTCTTAAGGTAAAATTTTTTTTGCAAAGAATGGATTTTTTTTTCATTTCTAACTGCTAATGAATGGTTTGTATCTTTAAATGGCCTCTGTATTTCACCATAAGGCTAATTTGAAAATCAGTGGGTTGTGATACATTTACCCCTGCCCTGTGGAGCTTTCATGGTGTCACTGATGGCTGCTTGAGTTCTTGTCTTTACCACTCTCACGATTGGGCTGTCATCATTTGTTCTGGTTTTCCTTGACAAAGTGGTTTCAGATCTGTTGCTCCACAAACCAATGGTTTCCTTCTTTTTCATGACATCCCAAATGGTTCTGCAGGCTTTGCCCAGTGTCGGTTTCCCATTTTAATAACATTCCAGCTTTCATAGGTGAAATATCAGACTTGATATCTGAGTAGATATCAAAAGCTTATATATATATATATATATATATATATATATATATATTATATATATATATATATATATATATATATTATATATATATTAGTTTTTAAAAAATTTATCATACTTACAGAAATACCATTTTAACATCAAACACCTATCAGCCACTAATATTCCAATACTTTTGCTCATTTGAACACTTGGATGGTCAGAGACAAAAGGTGCTATGTTCTGTGTAATTCAGCATATCTAGATATATTTTCCAGGAAAAATTTTTGAAAATGCTTGAAAATTTGATCTCTTATCTTAGATTCATCTTTTGTTCAAATCTGAATTTAAAAAAATCTTTCCGTAGCAAAAACAAATTGGCCTTGCTGTTCTAATCCTTTTAGAGGGGACTTCACTTACTTCACTACAGATTATACCATCAGAAAATATCCAGACAGATAGTTCTGCTCAGATGTAGAAATATAGCCAGAGTACACATTTTTGATATTCTTGGAACAAAGATAATTAATCAACTAAAACCCTGCAGGCCCAAATCTCAGCCCACATAATAGAAACTTGGTTGTATCATAGCAGTTTTGGATTATTTTTAGATGTTTTGCTAATTAAATTATTAATTATGATATTTGGAGACCAGTAACAATTATAAGCACAGTGTTCAAGATTGAGACTCCTGAGGGTGTACCCAGATAAAGGCAAGTTCACGGTGATGCAGTGAATTGTCCCAGCCTGACTATATTCTCTGTGGGACATTAGGAGTGTATCTGCCTCTTTGGTTGATATGCAACTCACCCAGTTGTTGCATGTCAGAGATGATGGTCTGGCAGATGTGAGCTTTCACAAAGGTGGTTAAATCACTAAAATCCACTAAAGTAAAAGTACTGTTACTATGAAATAATAGTAAGTAATAGTAGTAAATAATAATCAGTAAAATGATAAAAGTAGCTTTCCAAAAAAGACCAGGCAATCACAGTTTTACTGAACCACCATTTCCCATGTGACATTTGCAAAAGGCAAGTCTGTGACACAGGAAATAAAAAGCTGTTAATTCCTGTGCAAGGTGGGAAATAAAAATTTTACTCTCTGATGGATTTTATTACATTAGGATTTTCTAACGAGACACCCTTTTCCCACAAATGGACAAATTTTCTATTATACTACCGCAACCAAATATCCATCCATTTATCCATCCATCCATCATCAGAGCTACTTATCTTGCCCAGGGCTGCAGGGCCTCCTAAAGTCTCATAGTGTGAAAGAAGGAAATATACCCTTGACAAGTCACCAGTCCATTGCTGGGCAAACACACTCACATCACACCTAGGGGGCAATTTATCATCTCCAATCCATCTGACATTCATGAGTTTGGACTGTGAGAGGAAACTGGAGCACTCGGAGGGAAACTCACACAGACACGGGGAGAACATGCAAACTCTAGACAGAAAAGACCCTGGCTGCCCCAGCTGGGAACTGAATCCAGGACCTTCTCACTGTAAAGGTAACAGCATTAATCACTGCCACCACTAGTGTCACTATTATTACTACCACTGCCACTACTACTGCTATTATTACTTTTATTACTATTTAAAAGTTTGCTTTTGTTACATAGAATCATGTTGGGGAAAAAAGTGAAAGTGAAGTAAAAGTGAAAATATCCGGCACACAGAGAGCAACGATGGGGACGGTACCTGCTCATTGGTAACTCCAGCTACTGGCTTGGGATGACCTTCTGGTCCTGGGGCCTAGTCCCCCACCAATAGACCACACTGCTCGTAATGTCCAGAAGTCACACCCAGAGCTCATGTTTGGCAGGGGTGGGATTCAAGCCCCAAAAGGGCTTGGAGCTTTAGTACAATGCCTCAGCCCACTCATGCCATGCTACTTCAGACGTGAAATTTAACATCACCTGTCTAACATTGCGTAGGTCTGGGAAATTTTTGGGCCAAGTAAAACCATGTCCACTGTCGTGTCCCTCAAACCACTGCTAAACAGTTTTAATAGTCTGACAGGGCACATTTTCTTGCTGAAAGAGGTCACTTACATTAGGGAATTGTCACCATTAAGAGATGAAGATGATCTGCAGTAATATTTATGTAGGCGATGCATGTCAAAATAACATTTACATTCATGCTGAACATAGTCCAGGGCATCATGCTGTCTAATTTTGGCTTGCCTTCTTATCCTAGAGCATCTTTCTGCCATTCCTTCTCCAGGTAAGCAAGAATAAACAGCTGGCCAACATTATGTAAAAGAAACATGAAAGAAAACACAATTCGTCCCTCCAGCCTACCTTCTTCCATTGCTCTTGACCATGTGCACCTTGTAGGCTGGAGATACACAAATGAGCCTTGAGTGCCCTTGAACCAGTTATCTTTTCACTGGACCTCTTTTGGTAGGTAATAACCACTGCGTACCAGGAACAATGCTCACAGCTTCCAGTAAATCAACTTTAAGAAATGACTGTTCACATGCTGGGTAATATATCTCATCCCTTGATCTCTTTTAATGCCACTTTAACAACATAAGAAAAGCTATTCACTTCACCTGTCAGGGATCTTAATGTTGCAGCTAATCATAATACATACATAATACATACAAATAACATAATGTTATTTAGGTTGTCAACTTATGGGCTGCAGCTCCCTAGCAGGCCATGGTGGTACTACTAGGAGGTGTCGGTCGTCTGTTTTGCTTTAAGCATCAAAACTTTCTGGAAGCTTTATGAAACAAAAAATATTGTATTTTTTATTACTCTGTGGGTAGGATTTACATGCAGGATGTAGCAAAATATTACCCTGCACAAGATTGGCATCCTGTTCAGGTTGTTGCATTTCCTGTTGCCCAAGAGCACTGGGATGGTCTCCAGCACCTCTCATGACCCTTGCTAGGATATGCAGCTCAGATAATTGTTGGATGGATGGTTGGATGGATGGATGGATGGATGGGTGGATTTTGCAAGGTAAAATGAAACACCATCTGAAATAAACACCTTTGAATTACCTTGTTAAAACATTAACCAGTGAAATACACTGAAATCAAATAATTGCCATGGAATATGCATTTTTATCAGTAAGTAGAAGAGAACTAAGTTTGCAATAAAAATAATATTCATTAACGTTTCTTACAAGAAAAAAAATAGTTAGAAACGGTGATCTGCATATGTTAGCTGTGTTCTCAATCTGCGCTGGAGGTATGGTCTAAAATGTCTGTCTTTTTTCAGTTACACGCTCTTCAAGCACTGTTGAAAATCCAGCAACGAACTTTAGAGAAATTTCTTGCCTTGTCTTGCAGCTCATTATGACGACAAATTCATAAGCAATGCGAACATGCACAAATGAATACTAAAAGCCTCTGATTCATAAAAACTGCTGAGTGTACATATGATGGGTAAGAACAAATCACTGACAGCTGGATGAGCCTAAACAACTGAATGATCTTCTTGTTTTCTCCTAACCTATTAGGTGCAACACACTCTATAAAGCCTGATCAGTAATACTGTTTAGAAAGACTCCAGAGAGAGAATGGGAGAGCTGCATTGTGGTTGCATGGGCTAAATTAAAAGGCGGATGTTGTGTGATGTGACACCTGGGGTTTGACAGCAAATGGAACAGGAATACATTCAGGGGGAGCAGACTGTCTCTCTCTGGGGCTCAGTGTGGGTGTGTGAGTGTGATGCTTCCACACTTACGACATCATGGTGTTGCATTTCCAAACATTTACAGGTCGGCAGTAAAAGTGTTCTTTTTAGTGTCATTGCAGGAAATGTGTGTGTGTGTGTGTGTGTGTGTGTGTGTGTGTAACAGTTACAACTCAATATCTCTTCACTGTCTGTGAAACGAATGATCCAGTCTACCACCCAAGTAGCTAAAGATGAAGATGTCATTCCTTCAGCAGCTGCCTCACATTTGATATTTATGATGCTTCAGCATTAGTTGAGCTACTCATCATCTCATATGACAACTGGAGTCACCATTTAATGAATTACAGGCGTGTGTAAAAAAAACTAAAAAAGCCTGCCGTCATACATGCTGAGCATACTTGTGGCCCATTAGTCCAACATAATTCACTACTGACTCAATCCAAAATAGTCACAGGTAGTAATCTTTTCACTGGTGCTAGTGGTGTGAATGCAAGGCAGGAGCCTAAGAGGCTAAAAACAAGCTTGTAAAACAGGAACACAGAGATATCATTGAGGGAATAGTTAAAGACCCCAGATGTGGATAAAGACCAGCTTACACATAATGACTATATAAATGGTATTTGTGTCCTGATGAAATACTGCCCGCATGTCCTTTATAGTAGCAGGAAACAGGAAATGTACTCAGATGTAAGAATTTATATGGTCCTTTTCTATTTGTCCATTGTTTCTTTTGACATTTAAAAATGGTAAGAAACTCAAGAAAAAAATATATGTAATATTATAGACAAAAGGAGACAAAAATGACTTTGACTTTGAGTAAAAGGATGGTGGTCATTATTTGCTGAAATTCCTTGAGTTTGTTTGTGCAAAAGTCTTGGCTTGGCAGGTTTCACCCGCGTAGCAGATCGCAGATTGATGCTGACAGCATGAGGCACCTTTTAAGCGTTTTTATTATTATTATTTATTTGACCTTCAAAACATGCCTGATATATTCAAGTGCATGAAAAAGGCCAAATTGTTCTTGATGTCCTGAAGCAAAGGCAGTATAAGAGCTGTTGGGCTTGGATGGTGTAAAAACAGTCAACAGTCAGCAGGTTCTGGACCTCCATTTTCTCTACACTGCACACATGGAAGTGTTTTATGCTGATGAGCTGGTAGGTCTAACAGAACTAGCCATTAAGCATGGATGCTTTTTTCTTCTGAAGCTACAAACTCTTGTTTTTTATCAGGAGGTGTCAGAAATGTGAGCTGTTGCTCAGGGTTTTTCTTACTTTAGACAAATAACCAAGGTCCAAAATCAAGCCAGTCCATGAGAAGAACTAAAGGACATTTCTTTAACCCAGCAATT
The DNA here is from genome assembly GCA_017165825.1 of Hepsetus odoe. Lineage (NCBI taxonomy): Eukaryota > Metazoa > Chordata > Actinopteri > Characiformes > Hepsetidae > Hepsetus > Hepsetus odoe. The sequence continues at coordinate 17,240,721 of CM029378.1, forward strand.
AGTTTTGACTCAATTCAATTAGATTTATTTAGATTAAATAAGGTATCCATCTTTATGGGATACCCCCCGCTCCCAGGTATTTTTAAAACACTTTCATTTTTACTATGTTTTTACATGAGTATTAAGTGTATATAAGAATACCCCAAAACAGCTTATAAATAGGTCTTGTGAAACATCTTTGAAACATCTACAGTTGCTATTGTATATTTGTGATCTCTCCTGAGTCTCCATGAATTCAACATCTGCAGTAAAGTCCTGTGTCTAAAGTATGATCAACAGACATTCAGTCTGACCAACATGTTGCCCTGTGACCCATGTTAGGGAAAGCGGTTTTGATCGTGGATGGTTTTCTTCTTTTATAAGGTTGCTGGCAAGAATGGTGGGATGAATGAGGCAGCTAACCATTTAAAATACAAGCCATCGATCAGCCAAGAGAAACAAGCTGAGCGGAGAATCTGTAACTTTGACTGTGACAATGGAATCATTGAGGTAAGTCAAAACATCCGTATTCTGGCTTTACTTTGTCCTTGAATTGAATTAAATGAATTAAACTTCAATGGCCTCTCATGTTTAGCAAGAAGAGAGCTATTATTAAATTGCATTTGGCAGGTTTTGCAGATTGATAACACTAACAAAACCAACCAATTAAGCCAAGACATCACTGACGACCTCCAGAAGATCCTAGAATGTCGGCAAAGAAAGAAAGCCAGGAGAGCATCTGAGCACGAAACAACACCAGTATCTCAGTCAGTGGTGAGAAATAATCCTGAATGTTAGGTGCGCAATGAGCGCACTGTTGAAATGGCATATATATATATATATATATATATATATATATATATATATTCCAAAATATAATATGAATAAAATATGTATTAGGTTGATTTTGGGGTTATTCCCACAGTGTGATTTTGTTGATGAAGATGACTTCCTGAAGGCAGCTGTGGACAACAAATTGCCAATGATTGAAAGCTATCTCTCCAGGGGTGCGGACCCAAATGCATGTGATAATGTGAGGCTAAGCCAAACCCACCATTCCTCATTTAAACAGCTCTGCTAGCTTCTGTTATCCTAACAGTGATGATAATCACTCTTTTTCTAGTTTAACCGTACGGCCCTGCACAGAGCTTGTTTACATGGCAATGTGGAGATTGTGAAGAGGCTGCTGGAAGCTGGGGCTTCAGTGGAAGAAAAGGATAAGGTACAGTCCAAGATCTCGACACTGCAGAGTTTTGTTCTTGATTTCAGAAGCACAGAGTTTCCCCAAAGATAATAAACTGTTATATCACCTCGAAATTCAGATTTAGTTCCTCCCAAAAATAATCCTCTATCGTCAGGTATTAGTTTTCCTTCTAACAGTGGCCATGCAGGCAAAAACCCATTAATATTTGCAAAACAGTGCAATTTCAAATGCTTCGTCTGTTGCTATTTAAGACCTGCTATTTTTACTCAGTTACATGGTGTGAAAACAGCTCAGGTGTTGATGGCAAATGAAATGTTTTTTCATTGCACCCTTTCTACTTTGTGGTTAACATAAAGCGGGCTTAGGATGTGGCCTGTCACTTGCCAGAAAGACATCCCAATCTCTCCATAATTTAGCTATTTGGATGGAACCTTATTTTTCCATTTTTTAATATTGAAAACCGCAGCTGTTCTTTCCACTGCATGAAAATGTCATGAACACAAAAATAGAAAAGGACCATAATTAAGCAGTGTTCACAGTATTGTGGAAAAAAGATGTGGTGTGGAACTGCACTGAACTTTGACCCCATGTTACAATGACTTTTAAATATGTAACCAATGACCATAGGCGCTTTGGGCTCCCTCTCACTGTTAAATATCAAACAATGTGTAGCCTTTATTTCAGATTTTCATGAAATACTCAGGTGAAGGGGTCTGAGCTGTTTGTCTGTTTCTCTAATGCGTGTTTTCCTGCTTTTAGGGCTTAGATAGTCTAATCTTCCTGCTGGGTGACACCTTTCCCAGAAAAGATTTGACTATGCCTTGAGGGCAAAATGTATCTGAAAAACTAGGTGCACTTTGTTCATTTACAGTTATTGGCAGCAGGGGGGGGGGGACCATAGGAGCAGCCCAGATATGAAATTCTCATCTGATACATCTTAATGAAGGAACTGGAACTGCTAGGAAACTGGATATTTTGCAGCTGTCTTGAAATAATCGTTTAAAAAAGGAGATTGGAAAGAAATTTAGTTGACAGATGAGGAACCTAAACTATAACTTAAAGTTCAGTTTGACTTCTTTTCACTGGCCCAAAAGACAGATAGATTGTTTCATTTTTTCCTTAGGCAAAATGGGCCAAAAAAGAGGCATAATGGTTTGTTGCAAACAGTCAACAGTGTTGCAAGAAGTGTGTTGTGAAAAAAAAGACACAAATTTACTGCCAATGATTTGAGAAGTAACAAACACAAAGCTATCAGGAACCCATGATCCTTCAGTGCTGTATTCCAGAACTGAACCTACCTGGAGTGTCCAGAAGCACGAGGTGTTCAGTGCTCAGAGACACGGCCAAGGTAAGGAAAGCTGAAACCTGATCACCACTGAAAAGGACAAGTTGAAACGTCAAGACTGGGACAAGAAATATCTCAAGACAGATGGATTTGACGGATCTGGATTTGTTCCAGATTAAAATTAATCCTCAAAATACTCACTCGCCTAATAATCGTGCATAGATAGATAGATAGATAGATAGATAGATAGATAGATAGACAGACAGATAGATAGATAGACAGACAGATAGATAGATAGATAGACAGACAGGCAGACAGGGCAGCGGTGGCCTAGTGGTTAGGGAGTTGGTCACAGACTCGGAAGATTGTAGTTTCAAACCCCTTAACCAGTAGGTTACCCTGAGGTACCCTTGAGCAAGGTACTGTCCCTGTCACTGTTCCCTGGGTGCTCCCATGCTGCACAGTGTGTGTTTGTGCATGGGTTAAATGCAGAGATCCAATTTTGTTGTGGTATACTCACAATTACAGGAATTTTCACTTAGATATCATGAATTCTGTCAAACTGATGAGCAAGAGCGATTTGCTGCTGCAGTTCAGAATACTGCAAAATAATCTAAACATACTAAACTCCAGTTTTATGTCCTAATACCCATAATGGCCTACTTTGCATCCACAAGGTATATCAATAAAATGACCAGTAAGTTAACTTCTATCCAGAACTCCTACATCTTCCCCTTTTTATTCCAGCTTAACGCAACTGCTGTTCACTGGGCCTGTCGTGGTGGGAGCCTGCCTGTCCTCCAGCTTCTCCTGAGCCACAATGCCAACCTCAGTGCCGGAGACAAGGTAAAAAGCTCCACTCGGCAGTGTCTTTGTGCCATATTGGCACACAGTTAACTGTCCTCTTTCCAGTCAGATGAGATACTGAAACTGTTCCTACACATACTGTCCTCCAGCTCCAGAGCACCCCTCTACACGTGGCAGTGAGAACAGGCAACTATGAATGTGCTGAACATCTTATACATTGCGGCGCGGATGTCAATGCAAAGGACAGAGTAAGTCATCTGTCATGCCTTTATCAGTGTTGCTGCAAAAGTTCAAGAAATGTCTCAGCGAAAGAAATTGGACATCATTTTCTCTTTTAGGAGGGAGATACACCAGGGCATGATGCTGTCCGACTGAGCAGATTCAGATTCATCCAGTTACTCCTGTTACATGGAGCAAACATGACAGTGAAGAACTGGGTAAGCGCATGTGATGCTTTTTACAATGCTTAGTTAAGTCAGTTCTCTAAACTGGAAATCGAGGACCAGGCTCATTCTATGTAGCCGGTTCAGTTTCTTCATTGTGTTTGTAAAATATGATCAATTCTGATACAGGAGTAGAAAAAAGCCAAACCTCACAACAGTGTCCAACTCTAGTGTTGTATCCTACATTTAGTCTTCAAACAGAATTACTTAAACGCAACAATGCCATCTACTGACACGTTTGTGAGCATACAATCCAGAGTGCAATCGCTTTAAACTAATGACCCACATTACAGCACATTTCAGCATTTTGCAGTAAATGGCAGCGATTTAGGGATCAAATTAATAAGGGGTTAAATAAACCCACTTTGGGTATAAATGGGTTACACTCTACTATTATTACAGTACTACTTTACTTTTATTACAACCTACTCTGACATTAATAAAAGCTCATTCCAACAAGCATCCATAGTCAGTAAACCTTCTGGGACAAAATTTGCTGTAATAAACGTTTAAAATGTGTCTCTAGGCTTATCTCAGTTGTCATGTAACACTTAAGAAGTATTACCAATAAACGCCTCATGCCGACATATGATTCGTCTTCTTCAGGAGGGGAAATCACCGATGGACAGTGTTTTGGAGTGGCAGAGTGGCGCTAAAACCATAATTGACCATTTCAAAGACAAGTCTGAGGCCCAATAAATGGATGAAGGAATGACAAAGCCTGAGAGTTAAACTTGGCTCTTGAAAAAAGTTGCTTGTGTTTAAAAAGACAAAATGTGTAGCCTTGAAATCTTAGTAACAGTGACTCATGACTGACTCAGTTAGTGGCAGATTGTGAAGGGCTTAAGGAATTAAAGCTACAAAAGGAATTTGGCAACTACTGTGTGAGGTTCAATTATTTTTGGCTGCAAGCTTGACAGCATGTTGGTGACATTTCAGATCTTTCTTTTAGAACCAACACTTGGCCTCCAATTGTGTGTTCTGTTATTTCAGTGTTTCTAATTTATTTTCAGTGTTAATTTCCTGCTTGCCATCACACCCTCACACACTTAAGGAGACATGCATTATTCCTTTTTATTCGTTTATGAATGTAGCTTGAAAGATCCATTTTTCACAATAAATATTTTCACTTGTGTTTTTTTTTTATGTTCAATTTAATTCCAATATTTTGTATTATTCTACAACAATCTACAAAAAAAAAAAAACCAAAGAAATCAGGTGGAGGAGCTTCACAAAAGAATTAAGGGTGACTAGCAGTGAATAATGGAACGACCGAAAACAAAAAGCTCCTGCTTGGCGTTTGAATCACACCGTTTCTGTTTTGGCCTTTTTGGCAGCTGGAGTTTCTTCCTCAGGCTGATCACTGGGTGGCTGCGGCCTTTTCATGGTATGAATGATACCTAACGCTGTTGCCCGGGTCTCTGCAATAAGCAACGAGAAAGGTTTCTAAAAATGATGCCCATAAATAGCAGGCACTCTCTCAACACTTCAGCTGAAACAAGATGGCATTCATCATTATGCCTAATGATACCAAATAGGCTCCATTATTGTGCTCCTAACGGCTTTATAAACCCAGCGATTGCAATAAAAATATCAAATGCAGCCAAGAACATAAATGGAATTATGATTGAGCGTAAGAGGAATAAAATACATAAAAGAAGGAAACCAAGAATGGATCTGTGGAAAATAACTCTTCTTTAAGTAGCATCGGTTAAACAACGAAACAAAACACACACAGCACTTTCCTTTCAACATTAAAAAATTATTTTTAAAATAGTAATAAAAGCGTAAGATTTTTGAGCTACCTCCATGCATTACGACGGATCTGCAGTTAGTGGAGACCGCAGCTTTAGCGTCCCCCTCAGAGAGGCTGAACACGAGCCCCCTTCAATCTGCATTAAGGATCATCTCCACATATACGATATTCAAACACCCAACAAGTGTTTAAAAGCCACAAACATTAAAGGATACAGATTGGCAATGTCATACGGGCCCCGCAATTGAAGAGGCTAAAAAAGAAAAAAGAAAGCAAGAAGGGTGTCATTTGAACAAAATATTTGTTTCTGATAATAAAAGCTAATAAAAACCAACATGCATGGAATGAAACAGATGAGCACTCATACCGCTTCAGCGCCACTGGACACAACGACATTCTAAAAAGATTAAATGGATAATGTTAATTGAGCATTCTGGCATGTTTAGGTGCATCAGCATTTTGCTATGTTAATATTAACAAAAAATGCAGCAGAAATTACCTTTCCCTTGCAGACCGACACCAGATTGATGGCATTTGCAATGGTGTATTTCTTCATGGTGGAATCCATGATGGCTGCTGCATAGCTTATCTCAAATAACACTCCCCTTTCAATAGCCTGAGGCAAGCAACATAAACAATGATACAATTACAAAATAAGATGCTCTCTGAGATTTAACCTTATCTACAGCTATAACTTTCAATTATGCTGGGATTGCTAAAAGGCCAGGCATTCATTTTTTTCATTATTAGGTACAACCCATTATTGCAAAAAAGTCACTGCACATTAAAATCCCCATCTCAGAATCATCCTTTTCATCGCTGTCTACACTTCTGCGCACTGCTTTTAAGGGTCTGGTGAAGAACAACTGTTTATCACCGGTGGCCTAGTGGTTAGGGCGTCAGCCACATGATCGGAAGATCGGGGTTTGAACCCCTTCCCAGTAGGTTGCCCTGAGGTACCCTTGAGCAAGGTGCCGTCCCCATCACTGCTCCCCGGGCGCTTTCAATAGCAGCCCACTGCTGCACATGTGTGTATGGGTGAAATGCAGAGAGTGAATTTCCCATTCGTGGGATTATAAATAAAGGATTATTATTAAATGCTAACAGTGAGAATTTCACTCCCCACACAGTAAAGAGCTTTGAGGCTCTGAAAGAAATAGCTGATGGACTGAATTATTCTTTTTAAAAGACATTCTCTTGTGTTTGCTATCAGTATTTGAGGCACTGATCTCCATGACTCAGCTGCTGTCCACAGTGACATCCCTAATCTATCTGATTACTTATTTCAGCTCAGAGGTTGTGTATAATAAGTGTAACACAGTCTAACAGGAACTATATGATATGATTGACGGGAATTTAAACTAACCCCATTTATTGGGGACCTTTTGCAGTGAAAGGGCTGCTTTTCAGTTGCTGCTATGCAGATGACATCCACATCATAGGTCATGCAGGCTGCCTGTTGCAAGAAGAAACATTATGAGATGCATTGTATTATGTAAGATTTTCCTGAATGAATATATATTTAGTGAGTTAGAGGTAGAGGTTAGAGGAGCAGATTATAACACACCTAGTAAAGAAACAAGTAGAGAAAGAATAATAACCTTGTAGCACCTTATTCACAGAAACCTTTTGACTTACATGGAAGACCTTTTCTGTTTTGGGATACACAGCCAAAATGTCAAAGTTTTTGTATTCTGCCGAGGGTCTCTACAGTGAAGAAGATACAGAAGATAGTAATCAAAGCACTGATTCAAGGTCATAACATCATTTCACATGTATGTACTTACAAAATGAGAGGCATCTGAGGCCACCACTGTCAAACGGTTCAGCACCCTAATTGGTCGAGATTTTCCCTGTGTGAGAAAAGCAGGAATTAAAACATTGCTTATGGACTAAAACTATAAGAGTGTTAAGTAATGACAAATAAATCAAGTCACCTGTACAATTGGAAACTTCTCAAAGAGCTCAGATACAGGCTGCGGCTTAGGAATTTGCTGTGATCAACATCAGAATTAATTCACTACACCAAATAGTGTGTCATTAGATAAACACTGAGCACAATTCAATACCTGTTTCTTCGGTTGCCCTTCCACTACATAGTTTATTGCGACGGTAGAGTAGCCAACTGGGGGAAAAAATGATATAAGACATGATCTGTAAGTAAAGTTCGACTTTGTGTCACCTGGATGTGTCTCTGAACTTTTCACATAGCAATCTTAAACTACAAATCCACACTGCTCTTTAAAAGCTGTCAGTAATCATAAGCTTAGACTAGACTTTATCAAATGAAGTGGCTAAAGGCTAGACTCACGGTGTGCCGCTGTCTCGATCGTGTTCTGAAGTCTGGTCTTGTCAGTGACGGCGATGATGTTTAAATCCATAAACACAGACATGTTCCTGTTCCCCCTTCGTCAGGATGTAATGTAAGAATAATTTTCTACACGTTCGGACTGTATTTTGTCATGCATGTAGTTTATATATTCACCAACACTATAATCTCTGAAGTATTTTAAAAAGAAAAAAAGCACGAATTAGATTTTAGCTAACGCATTTCCTAGCACATGCTAGACGCGGGCGCTGTGTACACATGGTTTTGCGCTGCTAGATGTTGCTCATGGGATATGTAGTTCAAACAACCTGTGTGAACTGCTTAAACAAACGCCAGTCGGACTACACTTCCGCTCCCAACAGCCCTTTCGGCTCTTGGAGCGATTCGATTGGTGAGATTTAAACAGAAGACCGCGGCAGAGGGCACAACGGAAGGTGAGATGTGTGGTTGGTTCGTAAATAAACATAAAACGGGATTTTCTAAGTGAAAAATAGAGAGGTGGGCGGGCCGGTGTGTTTTTGTCGATAATAAAAGTTTGTTTTCTTGTTGTATGTGTGCGGTTACTTGGCAGTGAAGAGTTAAACTCGGCAGGTTTGTTGTGCAACTGAGCCGTTAGCTCCTGCTAGGGTGAACCCTCCACTACATCTGAACTGGGTGAAGTTGAGTTTAAACACTGTGTGGCTCTTAAACCATGGCTTAAGTGCAGACGAGAGAGAGAGAGAGAGAGAGAGAGAGAGAGAGAGAGAGAGAGAGAGTGTGTGTGTGTGTGTGTGTGTGTGTGTGTGTGTGTGTGTGTGTGTGTGTGTGAGAGAGAGTGAGTGACTGCAGTATTTCTGTCTAGTTTTAAAGCCATTTGACCTCTTTGGCTGACTTGCTGTGTTATTGTACATGTTCCCTTCATTTCTCACAGCCATGGAGTTAAGTTTGAATTACAAGCCCGAGAGGGTGGGACCTGTAGTTGTGGAGGATTTAAAGAAAGATCTTTCTTTGGACTTCTCAAGAATACCCACTTCCCAGGTAATGCTCAAAGCTTCAGACCTAATCAAACATGTCTATTTTGCCAGTATGGGTCTGCGATATGGAAAAATCTAATACCTCACATTCACGATATTCACAATAAATAAATAGACCAGCAGTTAAAGTTTTCAGTCGTTATTCACACACACTGCACTGAATGCAGTTAAACATTACTGATAATTCTCTCTGTAAAGAAACATGCAGTTGTTCAATGATCTTTCATTTCTGATAATATAATGAAGTCAGAAAAGAATATTATGATGTAATTTGTCATGACAATAAATATAAATACAATATAAATATTGCTAAAATAATCTGACAGGTATTCTGCATTACTGTAGTTTATTACAGATCTGTGATGATAAATAGGTTTATCTAAGACAATACTATGGTAATATACAGAGGTGAGCATGTGAAAGTGTTAGATTGCTCATTTAAAAATAAATAAATAAATGGCGTTCTTTGCAGAACTCCGTGTTACTGGCGAAGGAACATTTGCAGGTGTACCTCAGGATACGTCCTTTCACTTCCACAGAGAGTGACTATGGTGAATCACAGGTTTGGACAAAGTTTATGTTTAACTGGTGTTGGTTTGTCAGTGAAGGGCTGTCATTGACAGTTTTTTGTTTGTTTGTTTTGTTTATTTAGAAATCTAGCAATTATAACTTATAACAGTGAACGTTATGCTTTGACACTTGCACATGTTAGTGAAATTCTGCTGCTGTGAGTTGCCTCTTTTTTTAGTAACTCCCTGTTCATCATGCAAGTTCACTAATCTAATCCCTTCTCCTACAGGATTGCATTTCACTTGAGTCCCCTGACACTGTGGTCCTGAAGGCCCCGAGAATGTCACTAACAGCCAGACAAAGTGAAAAACTCGGGCCCCAAGTTGCACAACGATTCCAGTTTTCAAAGGTAATAAAATAGCTTTTGTCATTTACTCTTTAACTCTGACATTGATTGGGAATGATGACGACATGGAGGTGGGCGATATGACAAAGATACACAAATTTCTAACTCCTTAAAAAAATAAAGTACATTGACTTTTATTTAGTGTTTCACATACTGCACTGCAGTAAGTCTTCTTCAATAGGACTAATTATGAGGGCTGGACAACACCACAAGTTATTGTGATGAATTGCATAACAATATTCTTTTTGACCATATTGTAATTTAGTCAGTAATTAAAGAACACTGAGTAATGGAAATTTTCTTTACAAAGAGAACATAATTACTCCTGTTTAACTGGATAAAGTGCTTTTATTAATGAAAATATTGTATTCATAATTTTCTCACTGGTTCATTCTTATCCATTGAAACTTGAGATACCATTGTTTTTTTTTTTTATTGTGAAAACTTCTTCTCGTGTGAAAAGTGTTTATTTATATATTATTTTTGCTTTATTTTAGCCATATCACCCACCTCCTATAATAATGCGCTCAATGGCCTGACTGTTCAGTGATTAGTATCTACAACAGGGCCACATTGCCCACCTCTCTTTTGTAGGGAATACATTTTCAAGGATGTGTTGTTCATGTTCTGTCGTTTCAATTCCAAGGTGTACGGTCCAGAAACAACACAGAGACAGATATTTGATGGAACCACTAAAGCCCTTGTGAAAGATGTCCTGAGAGGAGAAAATTCTCTGGTTTTTACATATGGAGTTACCAACGCCGGAAAGACGTTCACATTTTTAGGTGAAGTTTTCTTTTAAAGGTACTTGTTTGTGAGAATCACAAAGCCTTTGTGAGATACAGATGGATTATAATTTTCCTCATATTTTAAGGTCCGGAAAGTGATGTGGGAATTCTGCCAAGGTCACTGAATGTGATCTTCAACCATATTGAAGGAAGAGTTTACACTCAGAATAACATAAAGCCCCACCGCTGCGTAGACTTCACAAGATTGACTAAAGATCAGCAAGAAGAGGAGGCAACAGTTAAGAAAAACCTGCTAAGAAGGTTTAAAGAGGTACAATATAATATCTTTCTATAGGTTTAAACTAAATTTTGCTACACTCATTTTGTAAAATTCACATATGCCTAAAGCCTACATAATTGAATTAATTTTTTACAAAAATCTATTTTAAAAAAACAAAATTAACACCCCCCTCTTTTTCTCCTGAAGAGTGACTTGCAGAAGAGCACATCCATCATGTCAAATTCTGCTTGTAGCACATTACTTGAGAGTAAGTGACTTCTAAACACCTTTTTATTTAGTGATCGTTGGCTATTTTTTTTTTTTTTTTTTTAATGAAATGCAGCAGTAGATGCTGATTGAGATTTCCCCTCTTGTTTTAGGTTCCAGCTGCAGTGATTTAGATGGAGACAGTCTTTGCTTGGAGGAGAACTCTCATGTTAAGTTTTCAGTATGGGTCTCTTTCTGTGAGATCTACAATGAAAACATCCACGATCTGCTTGACTTTGCACCAAATAGTTCCCAGAGAAGGAGTGCTCTGCGGCTTTGCCAAGACGTCAAAGGCAACACATTTGTCAAAGGTAATTAGACGGATTTGACCGGGACTGCCAGTTTTTGTTTTTGATGCATTGTTGCATGCAGTGCATACAGTGTTCCAATTATACAAGATAATATAAGACTTTGCAAAGCATTTGTGTACCAACTGGGTTGTGTTCAGTTAAACTTCACTTAAAAGGAAGAAAAACTCTCACATGCAGTGTCCTTATCGCTTTTATTGGATCTCATATGAGTCTTTTTTTCTTTTCTTTTCTCCCCGATCTGACATGGGTCCAAGTAAACAGTGCAGATGAAGCCTACAAACTGTTGAAAATTGGACGGAAAAATCAAAGCTTTTCTTCTACAAAGCTCAACAGCGTTTCAAGCAGAAGGTACTACTTTATAAATGGTTATTAAATTAATATTTTGTCATGAAATTAGATTTAGACACATTATTTTACCTGTAGTTCATTAGCAAAGACTTTATTTATTTTATTAATTAATTAATTGATTAATTTTTATTTATTTATATTATTTAAATTTTTTTTTTTTTTTTTTAGCCATAGTATTTTCTCCATCCGAATCCTGCGAATCGAAGATATGAGCGTGCCTCGAGTCCAGACAATAAGCGAGTAAGAATATTTTATTGTTGTATTTTTATTGTTGCTCCTGCTGCTTTGGTGGTGTTCAATGAGATCTTTTGTTAAAACCATATGGCACAGTTTACTGCTTCATTGTTACTCACTGATAATTATATGAAATAGTTAGGATTGAATGGAAACCAAACAATGTCCGTAGCTTTCACAATATTGGCTCCTGCAATATTGATCTGGACGAAAAACTTCAAAAAGCCAAGGATACCTCTAACTAATCACAGTGTGTTTCCACTGAGACCATCTTAATATGTCATTCTTTTATTTATTTATTTCTTAATTTGTTTGTTTGTTTGTTAACCAGTGTGCTTTATGAATTTTAAGCAACTTTAATTATTTGGGTCAAAGTAATGGGTGCAAATGTTTAAATCAGCTGAAGTTTTCATTTGCCACACTTTTGAAACTTTGTAGAAATTTGACCATGTGTTTCTACATTCTGCTAGTATTGTATCTAATATCTAGAATTGTAGTTGCAGGTATAGTAAAAATCCCTTTACTTTTTTCCCTTTGCTTTTACCCCTGTCTTACAGTGTTCCACACCATTGAATTACAATGAAAAAGCAAACAGATACATCTCTAAAATGAACAATAGGGCTCATAGATGGCCAGGAGCGAACAGTTACATTTCTAATCAGGCAGCTGCACTCACAATTGAGAAACTGAACAAGAAAAAAACCTTGAAATGTTGGTGGAGGATAAGACAGGGCGTCATCAGTAAAAGGACCTTTGTCCATTGTTGGTGAAGTGGCAAAGGTGGGGGAAACTGAGGTCTAATCATGACTGCATTGAATATTATTGGTGGAAAACTATTAATGGGATGGATTTATGTAAATCTGAACGTGATTGAAATGTATTAAAAGTCCGATGTTGGGATGAGCGGTTGGAGATGCTCCCACTGGACCACACCTGCTGATACTCTTCAGTAAATTGGTTGTGCTGCATCTCTCTGACTCCGCCTGATTTTTTTGACCACATTGGATTACTGCTTTGGAAAAAGTTTCGGATTTAGGATTACACTTTGATTTTCCACGACACAGGGGACGGAGTATATTCACGTGATTATAAAGCTATGCATCAAATTTTCAAGTTTCTTAAATAAGGAAGCCTCAGCCTTCTCAGCCTTTCCTTGTTTAGAAGTGTTTTTAATTTAATCTTTTATTCCTTCAGGTTGTCTCTGTGTGATCTGGCAGGATCAGAGCGTTGTGCCAAAACTCAGAACAGAGGAGACCGCTTAAAAGAAGCTGGAAACATCAACACATCTCTTTTAACACTGGGCAAATGCATAAATGCATTGAGACTGAATCAAACCCATTCAAAGTGAGTCCTTGCAAAATACCCAGATGAACAGGCAGAGAGCTCCATGTCTTGTGTTTTTCATATGCCTGGGTTGTACTTTTACTGTTTTACTAGGTTCCAACAGCATATTCCTTTCAGAGAGAGTAAGCTGACCCATTATTTACAAGGCTTTTTCTGCGGCCGTGGAAAAGCCTGCATGATTGTCAACATCAACCAGTGCGCCTCCATGTTCGATGAAACCCTTAACGTTCTCAAATTTTCTGCAGTGGCTCAGAAGGTCAGTCGCGCTCTTGTATCTTTTCTGTCACCGTGTTTAGTCTTTGTTTAGTCCGTGTTTGCATGACATGAGCAAAATTCTAGCATTACAACTTTGTTGCATAATATTGTGATTATGATACAACTTCACATTGCTGGCTCAGTGACAAAAGCAGCAAATGAAATTAAAGAAATTGTAAATAAAGAGCCATTTTAAACATCGTGGCAAATCAATGCCTTTAAGGCCTAAAATTGAAGTCAAAGTGACCATTTGTCATTAAGTACCCAGCACACAGTGAGTGAATTGCTACATGCTCATTTGCATATTGCATCCTTCTCTGATCTCAGTTTTGTGGAGACTGTTGCGATATTAATTAATTGATGTATTCTGCAAGCCTGATATTGAGGACATCTTTCCTAACAGTTTCTTATGAGATGCCAGTTTCAATGAAGAGGCTCTAGAATAACAGAACACTTGATTATGGTGTCTTAAGCAATAACTCAATGGACATTTTTAAATGAGCTTCATTCAAACTTAAGCAATTCTTTAACCCGAAATTGAGGGCTAAAAACCAAATCACTGGTGTGAGACCAACACTGAAGGCAAAATAGCAACTGAACCTTTTCAGGGTTTTAAAAATGAAAAAATAAATATGTAGAAGTATTGGGGGGGGGGGGGCAAACTATATAAACAGACTGCAGCAAAAATAATATTCAACCATATTATATTATAAAAATATGATGGTGTACTAGGCTAAAGAAATTACAATATCATGCACACACCCAAAGCTATGAATTCCACATCTGGTCCCCTCTCTCCATGCAGGCTCTGTGAGCCTGGCCATTCATTTGAAAGCATGAAGAAAATGTTTATTCAAGGGAAATTATATATTTGTATCTATATATATTTTCCTTTCCCTTGCTTTTGTCAGTGTAACAGAGAGACTGAGAATAACAGGCAAGTTAATCACTATTAAGTAATTCCTATTGGCTGAAATGTCCCTATAAATCGATACCAACTTTACTTAGAGTTATACTCTACTTAAATCAGTTCTGAACAAGCTCCATATCTGGGCGCTCTTCCTGACATTAGAAGTCATAAGTCTTTCAAGTGCTAATTGCTCCTCATTTGGAAAATGTTCACACTGCAGACACAGCTTTAAAAATGCAAACTAATCACTAATCCAATCCAAGGACATCCATTTGAATGATGAGTGAATCATCAGTGATTTTTAGACAGTAATTCAAATTGCTCCATTTTGTAGTAGCAATCAGCTGTTATCTGTCTGACATTGATGGTGTTCACCCACATTGTAGGTTGTGATCTTGAACCCAAAGCCAGTATTTAATGCTATGCCCAAGAAGTCTGCCAGAGATGTCTCCATGATGATAAACAATGTGGACAGGAGAGAATGGACCAGGAGAAGCACACTGATTGGATGGGAGACAAGTTTAGAGGATGTCCGGGAGGATGATGATGAGGAGGATGAAGAGGAGGATGAAGAAAGTGGAGATGAGAGCATGATAGAAAACACGGTTTTAGAAGCTGGTGAAGACCAAGACTTGCATGAGGTATTGTCTAGAAGAATATTTTACTCATATTTATTTTACTTAATTCCTGTAGTTAAGAAATGTAAGTCGCTCTGGATAAAAGCATCAGCTAAATGCCATAAATGTAAATGCTTAAGATTTATTGAATGAGGCTAAAACTCTTAAGATGCTGTTACATATTTCAACATCAACTTTTCACCCATTCATACTTTTGAGGGCAGCTTCCAAATGAAACTTCTATTCCCCCAAAGACACAAGTTTTAAAAGTTTGGAATCACTGTTTGCAATATAATAAAAATATAGATACGTTAATTATTTTGTGACTCTACAGCTTCACAAACACATTTGTTTGAAAGTCATTAAAATATTTATGCCCAAACTAAAGTTGAAAAAAATATAAGAAGGTTTATTATTATACAACACCCTACACCTGTTGGCATCTAGCCAGTTGTATTTCTGTTTACACTGTTTTTCAATGAAATCCCAGTCATAAATTTGACAATTGATTTCAAAATATTGAATTCTAAAGTATTTGTCAAAAAGCAAAAGTATATAATGAGGGAATGTGTTAAACGACATTGCCATGTTGCATTTCTTGTGCTACAGTTCGACCATGTGTCATGAACTACCTGAAATGAGATTTTAAAAATATTGGCATCAAAATTTTGCCTAAAGATTTAATTTAGGTGTTTGTTTTTTTTCATGTTTCTTCACACTTTTATTTCTGCAGCCCATGGTTTGAATATTTTCTATCAAATTAAGAGTAGAGATCATCTAAATTATGGATTTAAAATACTGATGTAGTAGACTAGTGCTTTGAAGGTCTGCTATGCATTTTTTTTATTTATTAATTTTTTTTTTTCTGCAGCAGTAGAGTTGGAACGTCATTCCATTATAAAATATGACTACAAGTTATCAGACTAAAATGCTTTTATTAATCAGTTAAAACAGCATCTGCTGCCAGTAAATCATGCACACTCAGGGGAAAAAAACTTATATATAATTAATATTTTCTGGGTACAAACACTGTGAGTAGATATTTGTACATGAATGCATGTAATGTTTGTCCCTTCTAATTATTTCAGCTTCAGCAGAAGCTCAATGAGCTTGAAGAAAAGCTCTCCAAGGCAGACTCTGAAAAACTGGCTATGGAATCTCACATCAGAGAAGTAGTAACTTCTGAGTTCATGGAGCTGTTTTCCAACATGGAAAAGGATTACAAGTGAAGCAAATTTCCCTTTTTCCTCAATGAAGTTAAGTAACTCAATCTACCACACGTGCTTTACTGTGTTTTGTTTCCACAGTGAACGACTTCAGAGAGAGAAGGAAATTGCTGAAGAACGAGCTGAGAGGAGATTAGAAATCCTTAAGAATTTAGTCAGTACGAATGATTTTGAGTTGGAAAACGCTAGCCCTGCCTTAGACAAAACAAAGGTAAAAACGTGTTGTTTTTTCTCCACTCTTTCTGTTATTGACTCTGTTTGAAGGAACTGAATTCCTATAGGCAGGCTTATATGGATCGTAATTTTATTGCTGTTCAGCATTAAGAAGTGTTTCTGTCATTCAGGTGACTAAGATGGAGTTTTTAGATGGGATGATTGAAACAATGCAAAGTGATCTTGCAAATATAAAGAAAGATGCAGAGGCAGCGCAGACATGTCTACAGGGAGGGGCCCAATCCCCTGAGGCGATCAGCAGGCTGAGGATGCAGCTGGATGAAATGTCAGAAGAGCTCCTCAAAAGCCAACAACTCCTCAGTATCAAAACCAAGGGTGTGTTCACTCTCTTTGATCTTTCCATTTCAAACAGAGTGTGAGCGTATTTTGCTTGTTTAACTGCATTATCAATTTCATTCCAGAAGTGGAAGCTGTTCATGGACAGCTACAAAAATCCAGTGACCAGCTACTGGAGGCTAACAAGGTTAGTTTTATTCAAAGCAATTATTGTGTCATATTAGGCATGTAAAGCTACACACACTTGGATTCAGTTCATGATAATGTGTTAATGGTTTGATATTTTCATATTTTACACAAAATTGGACTGAACCCAGCCACTAGGGATGCACAAGCCAGTGTATTTCTTCGTGCCGGTCCCAAGCCCGGATAAATGGGGAGGGTTACGTCAGGAAGGGCATCTGGTGTAAAACTTTGTCAAATCAATATGTGGACAACAAAACAGACATCCCTACCGGATCGAGGCCCGGGTTAACAATGACCGCCACCAGTGCTGTTAGCCTACAGGGTGCTGGTGGAAACTGGGTTACTGTTGGCCAAAGGAGGAGAAGAAGAGGAGGAGGAAGGTGTGTCCGGAGGGAGGAGGAGAGTGGAAGTGAGGGTAGGGACTTTGAATGTTGGCAGCATGACTGGTAAAGGTAGAGAATTAGCTGATATGATGGAGAGAAGGAAGGTTGATATTTTGTGTGTGCAAGAGACTAAATGGAAGGGTAGTAAGGCCAGGTGTATTGGAGGAGGGTTTAAACTGTTCTGCCATGGTGTGGATGGAAGGAGGAATGGGGTAGGTGTTATCCTGAAGGAAGAGTATGTGAAGAGTGTTTTGGAGGTGAAGAGGGTGTCAGGTAGGGTGATGAGTTTGAAGCTGGAAGTTGAAGGTATGATATTGAATGTTGTTAATGCTCCACAAGTTGGTTGTGAGATGGAAGAATTCTGGAGTGAGTTAGATGAAGTGATAGCATGTGTTCCCAGGGGAGCGAGACTGGTGATTCGTGCAGATTTTAATGGTCATGTTGGTAAAGGGAATAGAGGTGATGAGGTGATGGGTAGGCATGGTGTCAAGGAGAGGAATGCTGAAGGTCAGATGGTCGTAGATTTTGCAAAAAGGGTGGAAATGGCTGTAATTAATACTTATTTAAGAAGAGGGAAAGCACAGGGTGACGAATAAGAGTGGAGTAAGATGTTCACAGGTGGATTATATTCTTTGCAGAGGGTCAGTCTGAAAGAGATTGGAGACCGCAAAGTAGTGACAGGGGAGAGTGTAGCTAAACAGCATAGGATGGTGGTCTGTAGGATGACCTTGGAGGTCAAGAAGAAGAGGAAAGTGAAGACAAAGTCGAGGATCAAGTGGTGGAAGCTGAAGGAGGAGGACTGTAAGGTGGCATTCAGGCAGGAGTTAACACGGGCACTGGGAGGTGCAGAAGTGATAAGGCAGACGGCTAAAAATGTACTTGGTGTGACATCTGGAAGGAAGAAGGAAGATGAGGAAATCTGGTGGTGGAACCTAGAAGTCCAGGAGTGTATTCAAAAGAAGAGGGAGGCAAAGAAGACATGGGACATACAGAGAGATGAAGAAAGTAGACAGGTGTACAAGGAGATGAACCGCAGGGCAAAAAAAGCAGTGGCAAAGGCCAAAGATAAGGTGTTTGGTGAATTGTATGAAAGGTTGGACAGTAAAGAGGGAGAAAAGGACCTTTACTGATTGGCTAGACAGAGAGACAGATCTGGGAAAGATGTGCTACAGGTCAGGGCGATTAAAGATTGAAATGGAAACGTACTCACAGGTGAACAGAGCGTGTTGAGCAGATGGAAGGAATACTTTGAGGGGCTAATGAATGAAGAAAATGAAAGAGAGAGAAGATTGGATGATGTGAGGAGAGTGAACCAGGAACTGCAGCAAATAAACAAGATGGAAGTAAGGGCAGCAATGAAGAGGATGAAGAATGGAAAGGCTGTTGGACCGGATGACTTACCAGTGGAAGCATGGAGGTGTTTAGGAGAGATGGCAGTTGAGTTTCTGACCAGATTGTTTAACACAATCTTGGGAAATGAGAGGATGCCTGAGGAGTGGAGACGAAGTGTTCTGGTACTGATTTTTAAGAATAAGGGTGATGCACAGAGCTGTAGTAACTATAGAGGGATAAAGTTGATCAGCCACAGCATTAGGTTATGGGAAAGCGTAGTGGAAGCTAGGTTAAGAAAAGAGGTGCTGATTAGTGAACAGCAGTATGGATTTGTGCCAAGAAAGAGCACTACAGATGCAATGTTTGCTCTGAGGGTGTTGATGGAGAAGTACAGAGAAGGTCAGAAGGAGCTGCATTGTGCCTTTGTGGACTTGGAGAAAGCATATGACAGGGTGCCTAGAGAGGAGTTGTGGTTTTGTATGAGGAAGTCTGGTGTTACAGAGAAGTATGTGAGAGTAGTTCAGCATATGTATGATGACAGTGTAACAGTGGTGAGTGGCAGTGGGAGTAGCAGATGCATTTAAGGTAGATGTTGGATTACATCAAGGATCAGCACTGAGCCCATTCTTGTTTGCAGTAGTAATGGACAGGTTGACAGACAAGGTTAGACAGGAGTCTCCCTGGATGATGATGTTTGCTGATGATATTGTGATCTGCAGTGAGAGTAGAGAGCAGCTTGAGGAGAACCTGGAGAGATGGAGATCTGCTGAGAGGAGAGGAATGAAAGTGAGCAGGACAAAGACAATACATAAGTGTGAATGAAAGGGAGGAAAGTGGAGTGGTTAGAATGCAGGGAGTAGAGGTAACAAAGGTGGAAGAGTTTAAATACTCAGGATCAACAGTTCAGTGTAATGGTGAGTGTGGAAGAGAGGTGAAGAAGAGAGTGCAGGCAGGTTGGAATGGGTGGAGAAGAGTGGCTGGAGTGATTTGTGACAGACGCGTACCAGCTAGAGTGAAAGGGAAGGTTTACAGGACAGTAGTGAGACCAGCTATGTTGCATGGTTTGGAGACGGTGGCACTGATGAAAAGGCAGGAGGCAGAGCTGGAGGTGTCAGAGTTAAAGATCTTGAGATTTTCATTGGGTGTGGCGAGGATGGACAGGATTAGAAATTTGTATATTAGAGGGACAGCTCAGGTTAGACACGTTAGAGAAGCAAGGTTGCGTTGGTTTGGACATGTCCAGAGAAGAGATGAGGATTTGTTGATGATGGAGCTGCCAGGAAAGAGGAGAAGAGGAAGACCAAAGAGGAGGTTTATGGATGTGGTGAGAGAGGACATGCAGGTGGTCGGTTTGAAGCAGGAAGACGCAGAGGACCGTAAGAAATGGAGACAGTTGATCTGCTGTGGCGACCCCTAAACGGGAGCAGCCGAAAGAAAAAGATGACTCAAAATTGAACTGAAGAAAGATAACGACTAAACATGAGGTTTTGCAGATTACTAAAAAGAGCTGCGAAGCAGGAGTGCTTCATTTTGCCTGGTATTCAAACAATGTTTACCACTTACCCCGGATGTAGTTGGTCGTCCAAGACCTGTTTGGGGTTGTTCTTTAGTACTGCATTGAAGGCCACTGATGCTGATTTGTAGAAGGAAACTATCCACTTACTGGTCACTCTTTTACACCCATCTAACCAGTTTATCCACCTTGCAGATGAAAACTTATTGATGACCATTCATCTGATGCAGCACAGTTTGTTTTTCCAGTTTCCGAATATGCTATTTGTTTTTCAATCATTTTTGTCAGTAACATTAAGCTGTTTTTAAATACATTAGTATAAACTCTGAGTGATTTACTGTTTCCAAAGTATAAATACAATAAAATTGCACAAATATGCTTATCCCTCACTGTGCTGTAGTGTGGCTCCTGATCACTGATGAAAAGGGTCTCTACAAGTTCTGCAGAGAAAGAGATTAACTACAGTCTGTGTTTGTAAAGTACGAAGTGTATGATGTGTAGGAAAATGGTCAATGCATGTTTTATGTGAACTAGTAAGAATAGTGACACATTTCTGTATTGCAAGCATGCAGTTTCACTTTTTTTTTTTTAAACATTGTATGGTATTAACATTTTTATTTCATTTCTTCCTAGGATTCTGAAAATCAGAAGACAAGGTGTCAGGAGCTCATGGCTATCTGCCAAGAAAAAGATGAAATTATCTCCAAGCTGCAGACTACTTTGGATCAAAATATTGAAGCAGCTTCAGAGGATGTAAGTTTAAATAAATTAAATACATTTAAAAAAATAAATGTTACAAATGTTGTGATATAAATTACTGACTGTTTATACCAATGATTGCTTCTTCAGAGGGCATTTATTGACACCATTAAAGAGGAAATTTTACACTATAGAAATAACTGCAAATGTATGCTCAAAGATGGCAAACAGGAGATGAAAGACCAAGAAATTCAACAACTTGAACGTGCTTTAAAAGAAAAAGAGGAGTGCTTGGATGAGATCAAACATGAGCAACTTTCACTGCATCAAAAGCTGAAGGATCTGACAGAGGATCTGACCAACCAGACCTGTGCATACAAAGCTGCTGTGTCCTCACTTAAGACAGAGAAAACCGCAACCATGAAACTCCAAAATGAGAACAACACTCTTGCCAGTGAGCTCAATGTGCTCCAGAAGGCAGCCAGTGAAATGACTTCCAAGCTCGAAGCCATGGAATCAGAATTAAGCACTCAGACTAGTGTGGCAGCCACACTTTCTGTGGAGCTCCACACAGCCAAAGCTCTGATCAAGAAACATGAAGAAGAGTGCAGCAAGCAGACCAGTACAATCACGTCCCTAAAGCTGGAGTCTGAGAACTTGCGCAACAAACTTGGAGCCCAGGGTCAAAAAATCAGCTGCGAGTTCCAGGAAACCATTGAGGCTCTCCGCAGAGAGTGTGAGGCAATGATGTCCAACACCCAAGAGAAGAGCAGGAGAATAAAGGTTCTGGAAGAGGAGATCAGTCAGAACAGAAAAGAAATATGCCACAAGGAGAACCATTATAATCAACTCAAACAAGAGCAAGATGCCCTGAGAGAGGAGAACAAGAGAACACTCAGATGTTACGAAGCTGAGAAGTTGTTGGTTGAGCAGATGAAGAGAAGTCACACTGAGCTTCAAACTGAGGTTAATGGTCTGAAGCAGCGTTCGGCACAGCTGGAGAAGGATCTTGCTGACAGAGAGGCCCTCTGTGCAACACTGCAGGAGAGGCTACAGTACACTCGGTGTGATCTGGGCCAAACAGAAGAGATTTTGCAGAAGGAGCAACATAGTACTGTGGAAGAGGAGGAGAAAAACACTGCTGAGATCATTAAAGTAAGAAATAATGAAGAGAGAAGAAGAGAAAAAGAGATGTTTGTTCATAAGGACGCAGAACTGAAGGCCAAAACTCAAGAGCTGTTGAGGTACGTCTTCAATATGTTTTGTCCAAACTAAGACAAAGAAACTTGATTTACTCTGTAAATCATTGCTCACAGGGTCTGTGATACTTTCTGTAATTTGTTTACATAGTAGGGTAACCAGTCGATGTTGGACCTTCAGAGGTTTTTTTTCTCCACACAGTTTTTGGTTCCTCTCCTCCGTAGTCGTCTGCTTTAGCTTCTAGCCTTCAGTTTTTAGACCATGCTATAATCTTTGTCTCCCAACTATGTAAAGCACCTTGGGGCAACTCTGTTGTGAAAGGCGCTATACAAGAATAAATTGAATTGAATTGAATTGAATTGAAAATAGCAGCACTCTCTGTAATAGTTGTCCAATTGGAATTTAATGTTTAATAATGCTGTGGGTGAAATGTTGACAAATATTGGCTGTATGTAAATATTTAAACAGGAACACAAAGTCAAATCTATGTTCTTATGGTAAAACAAATTAAGCAGGAATAACAGTAAAACCACCTGTCTAATATTTTATAAATTAAATTCTTGCAACAGAGCAGCTTCAAAAGAGTGAGATATTTGGGCCACACTGAAGTTGTGCCTGATGCCTCTCCTTGGACCACTTTTAGCAGATTATAGCCACTGCACACCAGGAACTCCCAACAAAATGTATTGTTTTTAAAATCCTCATTTGTGCTGCTTCCAATAGATCTTCAATAGAACTTCAAGAACTGACGCCCAGACTTTAAGACTATCTCATTACAATGATACCTGTCAAAGGGTGGAATAAATGAATCAATGTAATTCACTTCACTTCTCCATGGTTTTAATGCTGTGGCTGATTGATGGGTGACATCTTCATTCTTGAGCTTAAGCTGTATCCCTCCTGTGATTATTGTCTGCTCTTGACAGGTCTGAACAACAGGTGAATTGTGGACTGGAAAAAATAAAGAGCTTAAATCTTGATCTGCAGCAAAAAGAGAAGCTTATCTCTAATCTAAATGACAGGCTTTTTGAGGGGAGTGCAGAAACTGGACGATTACAGAGTGAGGTCAGTGATTTTATCTTGTGGTGATAATATATCAGAGTGGCTGACATTCTGTTGTTGGAACTGACAAGTAAAACCAATGTGTTCTCTCTCTCTCTCTCTTTTTCAGATTTCATCTTTAACTGAGGAGATCAGTAAGCTGCAACAACATCTATGTGACTTAAAGCAGGAGAAGGATAAAGCTCTGAGCAGTTTAACCAATAAGGAGGAGGTTATTGAACGGCTTGAGACTGTGAGCAGCTTTCTTTGGTGTTATTGACTTGGAGATCTTTATCTTGTTTTCGTTAAGGTTGTTTACTTATTTCGTGCCCCCCTTTTGATAGGAACAAGCCAGCAAAGCCATCCCACAAGAAAGTCTCCAGGATGTTTGTCATGGTAATGCTTTGAATCAGCATGCTCGGAGGCTTTCTATTATTTTGTGCTTAGAAATTCAGTGGCTCTGTGTCGCAGCTTCTAGATTTAAACATCTTTCATATGATGGCACTAGGCTTTGCACAATGGCGTGTTAAAGAAGGAGAAAAATCCTCATCTTGAAATTGATTTGTTTGTAGTGCTTCTGGCCAAGGAAAGGCTAATTGAGGAAATGCGTCTCATTCTAACTGACAAAGAGAAGACACAAACAGAACAGGCACAGGTTCTGGAGACTAGACTGAAAGAGATTGAATCCTTAAGGGAAGGTGAGAGTATCACTTTTTCTCTTGTCTCCACAGACAATTAAATATAATCATTTTTCATGTGCCGTTGACATTATTGTTTACTTTTGCCTGATGATTTCTCTCAGAGCTTGTCAGGCTAAAGGAGACGTGGCAGAGAGAGAGAGAGACTGATTCCGCCTCTGAAAGCATGTGCCAGGGCAAACAGAAAAGGGACCAAACTACAGGAGATCCAACAGTAAGCAATGCCACGAAGAGTCTTTGATCTTGCTTCATTTCCAAATCCTATATAGCCACTCTGCTGTAGCTGCTTTTCTGATCGAAAATGGATGGAAGTTTTCAGTAGAAGGAGAAAATAATTCCTTTTGATGTTCCAGGCAGATGAGAAGCTGGAGAGGAGCTTAGGAGAAAAGCTTATGCCCCCTGATCTAGCCAAAAGGCAAGCAGAGAAAGCAGACCAGGTGACAGGGCAATCACACAGCAAGACCCATGACACTGAGCAGCTTGAAGCGGTAAATTCCTTCTCGCTCTCTATCCTTTTTGTCCCCCCATCACTCTCTCTTCCTCAAAGCAGAATGTGACCCTCAGTAGTGATTTATTAACACAGCAGGTTTCTAAACTTCATAGGTCAACTGCTTCTGAACTTGTCTACCACTAGGAGGTATAGTTGAGCTGTGGCAAAAAAAAAAAAAAACAAGTCACCTCAAAGAGTATGTTAAAGCTGTGTATTTCAGCTGACAGATTGCTTTAACGCTGTCTACAGGTGAAGTGTGGATGAAACTTGGAGGTGGTGTGACTGGGCCAAAGTGTTAAGAAACTGCAGAAGTCATAATGATTAATTTGATAGATTTATTGACCATTTATTGATTTAATCATTTGTTGCTGCCCACATAAAATAGATTCAATTAATAATCCTGGGGCTGTTTTTAAATGTTAAACAAATGTTGAAAATAGTTTAAAGGTGTGAAATGAATGGCAAAACAGCAAATTCCAGTTTTTTGGTTTTTTCTTTACTGCCCTTAAAACTTGAACAAATTTCAAGAGGTAGGGTCTTGAGTTGGTGAATTGGCGGTGATCACCAGCACTGCAGCAATGGCTACAGTTTGTGATTTTGTTTTAGTCCCCCACCCCCCTTTTCTGTTTTAACCAACCAAATCAAGGGGAAAAAACTTTCTAATCTCAAAACTAATAACAGATGGTAAATCTGATGAGGGTTAAACTGCAGGAAAATCAATAAAATGCATGTAACTCAAGACACATTGTATTCATTTCATTTTCTCACGTTTTATGGGTCTGACCCTTTAATCAGCACTCTTGTTATTTTGTTACACATGCAAGTCTGCCTGTGCTTGTCCTCATTAATCCTTTTTCTGATTAATCTAAGCAGACTGCACTACGGGACTCCTCCTTAATCTCAACTGAGAACGTGAAAGAAGACCTACGTTTCCCTAAACCACAGCTGGAGTTGACCTACACCCCACTCAAGCCTGACCGCGTCAATGTCCGCAGGCCAGGAGACAAAGAGTCGGTCACAGTCAAAATCGGACGCACAACTAGGAAGAGGAAGAGTGCTGAGATGGAGGTCTGTAAATCACAATGCTGTGTGCTATTACATATAAAATTGCATCATCCTCAGGGTGAATTAACTGAATTTTGTTACTGTTAGAATTATTAATGTAATCGTTTACAAATCAACAATAATATTAAATAAATCACATGCTTATTGAATAGAAAATTCTTGATTGTTAAACTGTGGTTATCATTTTCCTCTTATAAAGTATAGTTCTTCCTCCAGTAATGCTGGCACATTCTCCATATTTAAAATAGAATCAATAATGGAGTGAGATTGTTTGTTTAGGATTTTATGATGCATTAACTGATTTTCTAAGAAAACAGGATTTCAGAAAAATCGTTGGAAAACAGAAACATATGTCTGCTTTGTTGTTAATCTAGAACTCTGTGCTGTCAGAGAACCGGAAGAACCTGCGGCTCAGGGGAAACTCCAGGGCCAACATAGTGTCTGTGGAGGTAATTATCTGTGTAGTCACTTGTGATTGTACTTGGGACTGAAAGTTGGTGGTAAAAATACTTTTTAAAATTCAAAATCATTCAAATTCCTTATAACAGCATTGCCAATAGAGTAGGTTCTGGGACAACCATGATTAAGTCTATGGTCTACCTGCCCTGTGCAGAGCCTTTGCAACATAAGTACACTGACCAGCCACAACATTTGAACCACTGATGGGTCATCTGCGGTATTCCCAGTATGCAGTGAAAAGTATCTACCAAAGTTCATTAATGCCATGTGTAGCAAAGGCTAGCCTGGCTGGCTAAGCCCACATACAGTTAGGTTCATAAATATCTGGATAGCTTTTTTCTAATTTTGGTTCTGTACATTACCACAATGAATTTTAAATGAAACAACTGAGATGCAGTTGAAGTGCAGACTTGAAGCTTTAATTCAGTGGGTTGAACAAAAAGATTGCATAAAATATGCTTTGGATCATGAGCTACTCCACGCCTTCTCCATACTTTTTTATTTTTTTTCTTGCCATCATTCTTTTTGATCTTGGTTTCATCTGTCCAAAGAATGTTTTTCCAGAACTGTGCTGCCTCTTTTTAGATGGTTTTTTTTTTTTAGCAAAGTCCAATCTAGCCTTTCTATTCTTGAGGCTTCTGAGTGGCTGCACCTTGCAGTGCACCCTCTGTATTTACTTTCATGCAGTCTTCTCTTAATGGTAGACTTGGATATCGATACGCCGACCTCCTGGAGAGTGTTGTTCACTTGGTTGGCTGTTATGAAAGTGTTTCTCTTCACCATGGAAATTATTCTGTGATCATCCACCACTGTTGTCTTCCGTGGATGTCCAGGTCTTCAGTTCACCAGTTCACCTTTCTCAGGATGTACCAAACTGTAGATTTTGCCACTCCTAATATTGTAGCAATTTCTCGATGGGTTTTTCTGTTTTCGCAGCTTAAGGATGGCTTATTTCACCTGCACGGAGAGCTCAGACTGCATGTTGTCTGTTCACAGCAAAATCTTCCACATACAAGCACCACACCTCAGAGCAACTCCAGGCCTTTTATCTGTTTAATTGATAATGACATAACGAAGGAATGGCCCACACCTGCCCGTGAAAGTCAATTGTCTGATTACTTTTGGTCCCTTTATAAAGAGGGTGGCACATGTTAAGGAGCTGGAACTCCTAAACTCTTCATCCAGTTTGAATGTGGATGCCCTCAAATGAAGGTTGAGAGTCTACACAGTATGTCCATGTCCAATATATAACTATAATTGGAATATGTTTCAGTAAACAGGTACAAAAACAAAACTTGTCAGTGTCCAAATATATATGGATATATGTAAAAGCTACAGAGCTAGACCATGGAGACAAGAAGCCTCAAATAGCAAAAGCATGCAACATGGGAAGCCAATAGGCAATGTGCCTTGTTGTTCTGGCAATGTTCTGTTGGGAGAACTGGTTTTGGCTTTCATGTGAATGTTGCTTTGACATGTACCAACAACATTCTACTGTTAATCAGAAACCTTGGGAGTTTGGCCAAGCCAACACTTTAAACTCTTTCATGTTCCTTAAACTATTACTGATATTAAGTATCTGTGGGATGCAATGAACAAGCTAGTCTGATCTGTGAAGTCCTTATAGCACTTAAAGAATCTAATGCTAATGTCTTGGTGCCAGGTACTAAAGCACATCTTCAGCGGTCTTGTGGAGTCCATGCCACAAGGGTCAGACTCATTTTTTGTTGACGCAAGTGGGACCTACCCATTATTAGGAGGTTTTAATGTTATGGCTGATTGATGTGAAGCAAACAATTACTGCTCTTACGCTTGTAAAAACTCCCTGTAATCTGCCTAAACCTTTCTCAGTCAAAGCCATACATTGTAAATGTGCTCTTATTGCTGTGAAATACATAGAAATTCTTTTCACCAGAACCATTTTATAAAGGGTTCAATAATTCCTTCTTTTTTTATTTAATTTTCAACTGAGTGCATTCATCACTTATTTGCACATCTGTTTTTATTCTGCAAGTCTCCCGCAGTGCTCCGTAAAAAGGCCAATCAATTAATGCAACAAGACACTCCTGCTAGCCCTAAAGGAAGAAAAGATGGAACCTTGCAGAAGATCGGTGACTTTATCCAGAGCTCACCGACCCTGCTTAGCAGCAAAGGTCAGTACTTTTATTTTAGGATTTTGTCAATTGTATTGAACTGAACTCACAGATGTCCATATCTCTATGCCTCAACCTTCTGCTCTGTCTGCAGCCAAAAAAATCATGGCAATGGTTGCTGCAAATTCCCCGGAAAGCCAGATCACTACAGACACAAACGACAAACCCAAAAGATCCAAGCGCAAGCTTTTTAAGACCCAAGTTTCTCTTCTTGATGCTCCATCTCAGCAGGTTAGTAGTGTTTCGTGATACGGACGTTGCTCCTTTGTAACTTATTTTTGTGTTTATTCATTATTTTTAATTAGTCTGTGATGAAAGAATCATAATCTGAGCAATTTTTCCACTTTGTTTAAAGACAAAAACGATTGTTTCCTTGATGGAAAGATTTGAAATGAGACTCTTCACAGCCATTTTGCAAAAGGATCTGCCTAGATACCGTTTGAGCAGTATGCTTGCTCTTGAGGCCTTCTGTAAGGTGGTTTTAAAACAGATTTCAATATTTAATATGTATGTACTCCTTTCTGTTTCAGGTCATTGGAATAGACCTTGAAGAAAAAGAAAGCGATCATCTCATTATCAAGAGAAAACTTAGGACAAGGCCAGCTAAAAGATGATACCAGTGATGGGCATTTCCATGAGGCAGTCATGTTCATTAACATTCCCGAATGTTCCTTACGGATCATGTGTAAATATAGATTTTTTTTTTTTTTTTTTCCTTTCCTTTTTTTCCCTTTTTCCTATGTTATCTGCTGTACAATGTGTGTATAGAAAAAGCATTATAGGTGATAGTGGGTTTTATACAAATTTGATAATTATTTTTCTTTTTGTAAACAGAGAGTATGATTAAAATGTGGATGGAAAAAATGTGATTCAGCAGAATATACAGCAGAATATAGCAGAAGTCCCTGTTTGATTTTCATTAATTGAAACCAATTAATTTAGTTCCCTCAGGGCAGGCACTCAGGTTAAAGCGCCAAACCACTGAATCTTCTGTGTCATGAGTGTTGTAGTCTGTAATTCTACCTCTTTCCAAGTGGAGGTGGACGCTTGGGGATTGTTCTGAGTGGATGTTAGGGGTCAGTGTGCAGTATGAAAGTAATTTGTTACCACTGTCAGTGGATAGGGGTGGTTGTCATCTGAGAAGAGTAAGTAATACATTTTCACGGGCACCCCTTGATCTCTGCCCACTAAGACAGGTCACAGTCACACTCTTCTGAGACCAGTCTCAGATACTGGAAACAAGCCATTCTGTGGTGTTTACTGTAGTTCCAACTTTAGCAAAGGTGTAATTTAGGTTTCCCAGATGAAGGTTCGCTGCGGCATAAAATCAAGTGAATGTTTAAAGTTGGCAGTGGGGCCGATTAATCCCATAACCTACAGAACTGTTAACCCTCAAAGTTTTATACATATTTTAATGTATTCATTTTAGAGGGGACGTCTAATAGTAAAGTAAACTAGTAAACTGTATTTTGTGTTTAAGCATTTGATAAAGATTACACCACAGCCATGGTGGCAAAGCATGTGTCAAAAGAAGAGAATCCATTTCATCATGGTTCACAGTGTTGTGCTGTACTTTAAAAATAAATTTTCAGTTCTATTACCATGACTGATTAAAATATCCCTCACAAGAGGCAAAATCATAACCTCGCATTAGATTATTTCACTTCATTGGTTAAAAGTCTCAATGCTTTTGAGACCTGCTGGTTTCTGAGTGGCTCCCTCTGTTCTGATGTGCTAATGAGCAAACTGTCAGTGGGTTGACTTTGCTCCCCGCGTCTGCCACAGAGTGAAGGATTGACTGACATTGTCTGTGTGTCGTGGTCGTTCATCAGAAGGCTCTGTGGACAGTGAGGGGGGAGCATTGAAACAGCTGTTAAGGTTCCAGCGCCGGCTCTGTCTGTCAGTGTTGAAAAGGGCATGAGCCTCACTCTCTGGAGTTTGGTAAACGTGGTCATTTGTGGAAGTGAATAAATGGGTGGTTGCTTCCTTATCTTAGACATTGCGGTGAAGAATTGGGAAAAGCTGGATCCTGCAATATTATCTACGGGAGAATCTAATTATGAACTCAATTTGAAAGTGTTTGCTTAAAGATTTATCTGCAACACAATTTTCCATCTAACAATTTTCACATCTTCCCAGATGTGTTTAGAGTCCAACGCTTGGTTCTTTGATTTAGCACTGGGACAACACACCTAATACAGCTAGCATATGTTAGAAATGTACCCAAACAATTTCTGTAAATGCATCACTACTCATTGTTCTTCGTTACAGTTAAAACTCCACAGAACATGCAGATGCCATGATAGACCATGTAGATAAGCGCAGCTGTTTCACACGGTCTGTTTTCACTGTTTTCAGGCCCGTTCTGAGGGCAGCGATGCCTTGACGTTTCGGAAAAACAGGCCCCATAATAGGAAGGTCTGGGGTTCAAGTCCAGGACTAGTAGGCTGAGGTAACCTTGAGCAAGGTATCGCTCCCAACACTGCTTCCCAGGGGCTGGATATGGCTGCCCAGTGCTACACTGTATGTGATTGGTTAAATGCAGAGAATGCATTTCGTTGTGGTTTACAGTGTGCTGTGCTGTGCTGTGCTGACCCTGGTGGTGTTTGTAGTGCCTCACTGGAAGTCACAGTGATTTAAGGGAAAGGGGATTATTATTATTTTTTTTTGTGAGAGAGAATGTGAACATGACTATTTATCATTGTGAAACTCAGCACAGCACACAGTGAAGCAAAACCTCTGCTTTTAACCCATACACACACATGCAGCAGTGGCAGCTGTTTAAAGCACCCACGGAGCAGTGATGGGGACGGTGCTTTGATCAAGGTTACCTCAGGGCAACCTACTGCTCTGGGATTTGAGCATGGTTTTAGCATGCACTCCTATGTGGAACATTTTCATGAATGAGATGAATAAGAGTAACCTGTTCTAGTTTAAAGAATCTCCACATGATGTAAAGTTTCTGATTCTTTGGAAGCTTTGTTTTTAACAGCGGAAGTCTTTTGCCTTTGTAATGCCTTCTTTTTGGGATGTTCTGAATGCATTTGTTAACTGTCAACATCAAGCCACTGAAGTGTACTTTGATATCTGGCTTCTTTTACTCGCCGATCGGTGTCTCCCTTTCCAATGTACAAGAAATACCAAAATCATTCTTAAATAAACCCTGTGTTCCTAAAGAAAGATGGTGTTGACTTTGACGTACCACTCAGCTCTGCATGACTCTAGAGGGCCTGTATGACTTATGGAAAGGGATATTAAATATTGAACTCTGCACAAGCATGTCAGCTTTCATTTTCTCCTTCATTTAATTGAAAATGAAAATCCCGCCCTCCTCCTTCAGACACAGTGTAGCCAATCATTTTTCTAGAAAACCACATCTAGCCTCATTACTCCTCTACAGGAGGGGTCACTGCACAGACCCCCTTCTAACAGTGCTCATCAACCTGTTATATAGCAAACAACTCATTATTCAAGTGAGGAATTGGTTTCTAAATGTAACTGCATGGGTCTCTTGAAGTCCCTGGGATTCATTTGTTCTTGCCAAGGGCGATAGTACATACAGGAACGACCAGCTGAAACAAACCAAGCAAATTTAGAAGGAAGATACACTCGAGTCTTGGTGTCAAAGCTTCTCCATTACTCTTTTCTATACTTGATAGAAAGAAGAATCCATTCTCTCTAGAAGCAATCATTTAAACTTGATGGAAAAGCTTTATAAAGCCCAAGAGTAGAACAAGGACAGTGCTTGAGAGGGTTATGCGAGCCAAACCGCATTAAAGGCATGGTACAAATATTGTGTAATCATGGCAGCAGATCACTATGACCTTAGTGATTTGATTTACGAGTGTTGAGCTGGCAGAAGGGGGAATCACAACATGACTTACCAGTGTCCTCCCACTGCTCCCTAACCTGCTGGCTGAGGCCTGCCTTGCCTACTGCAGCTACTTCTATTCCCATGATTAATGTCCCAGGCGCTGGGGATAATTGTACCATTCATGGGCAAGTTTAGCAGAGTAGGTGATTTCCATTTGTACATACAATAACAATACTTTTTAAAGTTATAGATTTAACAATGTACTTCAAAATGTTAAAAAAATTAAAGAAGAGAAGAACAATAACCATGTAATAATAATAACAATATTCATGTCACTGGCCATTCTACTCAATACACTAGACTCCAATAAAGAGGCCATATCTTTCCACTCCTAAGGACGTCCAGTGGTATTGTCTATGAGATCCAGAGGTCATATATACCAATCATTAACTTTTTTTTCTGTTGCTTTAAGAACACACTTTGTTGGAAGTAAAATGTATTTATTAACCATGACAAAACCAAAATTGTTGTTAAATTAATAATATTCAGTATAATAATAGATTAACATCAATTAACATTCCATATTATACAGTGGTGAAATTTTGTATTACAAAAACCATAAAACCAAAAAAATCATGCAAAGTATTTCTTATGGCATAAACTCAGTTAACATAACTAAAAAAAAAAACCAAATCAATCACTGAAACCAAATTAATCTTGAAGTTAAAAATTATGTAACAGATGGCTGAGACATTGTCAACTAATTGCTGTCATTAATAGTATGTCATTTTGTAGGCAAAATTTTAATACAAATCCAACAAGAAAAATGAATCCAGTTCAACTAATTACCCTCAAAATGTTAGGCAATTGCTAGGCATACTTTAATGAGAGGCCTTTTCAGTTCAGTAAACTGTTTTGGAACATGCAAGACAAACCAATCTGCTTGAATCAAGAATCACTTCTGTAATTCAACCTAATGGCCATGAACTCCTGGGCGAAGATTAATCTCTAACAAAGATTTTCAGGTCCTTAAATGCTGATAAAGTGATCATTCAAGGCTGCCTCAACAGCCAACAATAATGAGTAAACATTCATCTTCTATCTTGAGATGGCTGTTGAGTTTCTGACCGGATTGTTTAACACAATCTTGGAAAATGAGAAGATGCCTGAAGAGTGGAGACGAAGTGTACTGGTACCGATCTTCAAGAATAAGGGTGATGCACAGAGCTGTAGTAACTATAGAGGGATAAAGTTGATCAGCCACACCATGAAGTTATGGGAAAGAGTAGTGGAAGCTAGGTTAAGAAAAGAGGTGAGGATTAGTGAACAGCAGTATGATTTTATGCCAGGAAAGAGCACCACAGATGCAATGTTTGCTCTGAGGGTGTTGATGGAGAAGTACAGAGAAGGTCAGAAGGAGCTGCATTGTGCCTTTGTGGACTTGGAGAAAGCATATAACAGTGTCTAGAGAGGAGTTGTGGTTTTGTATGAGGAAGTCTGGTGTTACAGAGAAGTATGTGAGAGTAGTTTAGGATATGTATGATGGCAATGTAACAGTGGTGAGATCTGCAGTGGGAGTGACGGATGCATTTAAGGTAGAGGTTGGATTACATCAAGGATCGGCATTGAGCCCAGAAGAAAAAGACTGGGACTAAATTACTTGGCCATTAAGGTAGCAAATGACAGAAATTCTAAAGGACCATAAATAAAACCTAGGACAGCGAGGATGTCTCTTGGTGTTTGATGGGGTTTGATGTCAGCACTGAAAGAAAAAAAAAATCCTTTTCCACATTTTAACAATTTCCAAGAACTCTTTTCATTTATACTTGATATTGTTCAGTGTCTTTACAAGTCCAGCTAAGTCTGTCGCAAGAATAACATACAATCATACGTTCATTATCGACAATTGTTCAGGCGAAAGCCTCCTTGATAGCATTTCTGTAAGCCCTAGCAATAAAGTTAACTGCACCACTGTGTTAACAGATTTCAGACGATCAACACAAACAATATCAATCTCTTTCTTGGAATTGTAAAACTTGACAAAGGTGAGACTGGACAGGCACACAGAGAAAAAAACAACAGTTGTTCAATATTCACTCCAGAACAAACAGTTTAAACCCAAACAGAACCAAAACAGAAAACAAGTGTCCAGACAGAATCAAACAATTGTATCCTCAGGCGAACCAGAACCCAAATTCCAAAAACGGGTCCAAAAAAGGGGTGACGAGGCCCCTAGAACAAGGAGAGGGATGTGGCTACCATTCACAGATGGAGGAATTTCAATGAGGGTGATCTGTGACACGCTGGAGGAGGTGCGTCTGATTGCCTAACATGAATATTTATCC
The DNA here is from genome assembly GCA_017165825.1 of Hepsetus odoe. NCBI lineage: Eukaryota > Metazoa > Chordata > Actinopteri > Characiformes > Hepsetidae > Hepsetus > Hepsetus odoe. The sequence goes on from CM029378.1 coordinate 17,274,861, forward strand.
TGGTTGTATCAACTGTTTCTAAGAGAGCAACATTTTCTGTATTGAATTCTGTATTCAATAGGTTCCTTTTCAGCTTCACTGCTGGGCCAACAAAGTAACTGTAGGCATTTAAAATGCTTTTCTGCTACTTTTACTTGGTGGATCATACTTAATAATCAGGGTTTCAAAGATTTTGGAGAATTCACACCAAAGAGCAACTTAATGTTGGCACTTATTGTGTCAAGTTAACATCCTGGAGGCAAATTCTTTAAATCCTCTGTCTTAGAAATGATGTCTTTGTCACATGTATGGCCTTTTGTGTGAAAAAGTTTGGTAATTTAAGAAACAAATCAAGAGCAGCTGCTTCCAGGCCACAATCTCCTTTCAAATGAATCTCTGGTTACTCTCTCTATCTTGTAAACACTTTTCGTGCAGTTTATCAGTGTGACAGGGAAAAGCTGTCGTTTAGCAAACAAAAGACTAGATCGTCTTATAATAATACAGCTGCCTGCTCTGCACATTTTTACAATTAACCTTTCAGAACAAGATACAGTCACTCAAACTGGGAGAAAGAGGGAGTCTTTTGTGGTGATGTGAGTAAAAAGATGTCAACACACTGATGATGCAGTAGCATTAGATGGTAATTGTAAGTTTTTAATAGAAAGTGGTTGATTTAACTCATCCCCTTGACAGACATTTTTCCCATTTTTGCACCATTGTGTTATATGATATTTTGTTGTCAGCTTCAAGCAGAGTGGATTTTTTTTTTCCATCTTTCTGGTTGATAACTTTTAGAACCTTAGAAGTGACAAAGCCAATGTTACATGCCCTGCTTCATGAAGATAATGAATGGTTGGGCCGAGTTTTGATCTGTAAAGTGTAGGAAACCTCCGCGCTGCCAGGAGTTAGATTGCATATTAAATTGGATGCTGAGGATGCACCAGCAAAAACGGCTGCAGCGAGTTGAGAGGAGCATGTTCTAATTTGAAGTGCTGGAATTGAATTTTGTTAGTGGCTGCATGCTTCACATTTAATGTGGATGAAAATTTTTTTTTCTCTCCGTCATTTCATGGTGGAGAATCTATCTCAATTATGTTACCCCCTCACGTCAGCACAAACCGCACCCTAAATTAAGGCACAACACAGACAGATTGCTTAAGGGAGCCGTTAGGTCATTCCAGCAAGATGATGTTCTCAAGAAGTGACGAATATTGTTATGTAACAAGCTGTATCTTAGTTATCATAGCTGTATTTCATCCTCATCCTCAGGTAAATTCTTGCCACTTTTATGACTGACTTCAGTGGAGACTTGCCTATATTCTGCATTATTCAGCAGACCCGGCATGATGTACTGTCATTAATGCACTCATCTCCATTAATTACACATGATTGATTCAATTAAACATAATTAAGCTTGATTTATTCAGCTTAACAATGTGCAAATACAAGGTTTCTCTGTTAGCACGCATGTGAACAAATCAGTCAGTATGGAAGATACAGTCAACGTGCAGCAGATTTCTGAAAGCGCTGTAGGATCTGCATTAACTCCGTCTGCCCCTTGCAGAGATTGACTTACATAAGTGTCTTTATATTTTTTTTCCTTTTTGAATCACAGTGTGTGGCCTTGTTTCTGAGACTGAACAGCACTATTTAGCTCTATTTAAACGAGGCAGGATTACTAACCATAAGTCTTTCATTCCCAGTAAGTCTGCTCAGTATATCATTAGCTAATCAAACATGCTTGATAAAAACAATAAAGGTTTCAGACTTGAACCACGGAACTTAGCACATTCATAGAGTTTTACAATAAATGAATTTAGCCTTTGTTGAAGTGAAATGAAGGGCAAAATGTTCTCTTTCTTGAACTTGTAAGATCACATGTATAACCACGTTGCCATTCTCTTGATCTACAGAGTAAAATTATATTGAGTAGTCAAACTGTCATCAAACTGTCATTTTCCTGTATATTAATTATCAGTGTTAACACTTAATTTGGTTAATATTATCCTTTGTCTTCTGGAGAATGAGCCCACAAAAAGTTCAAGCTTGGTTCAGGATGGGCGGCTTCACTTCACAGCCATGTTCAGGTATCTCCAGAGATGCTCTGTGGGGTTCGGGTGTGGAGTCTGACTTGGCCAATCCAGGACTATCACGGAAGTTAGGACTGCACTATATTTTTCTGCATCTGGTATCCAACATTCAGAATTCTCTTCATCCTGATTAGTCTTTGCTACCATCTTAGGCATGTTCTGCTGCAGTAATGTTGGTGTTTCTCCAGATTTGGGCCTTAACACAATCCTAGCAAGTCTAAAGACAACACTTTTATTTGTAATAATAAACAAAAACCCAGAAAAAAATCAGTTTTTCCTTTATCATTGTAGAGCATTCTGTGTAGATTTATACATTTATATTTATGTTTTCTTGATAAATTCCTTAATTTATTGAATATTTTAAAATGATTCTGAAATATAACAAAATGTGTAACACTTGAAAAGGTCTTGAAATCCTTCCATCTACACAACAGCTTGTGAACCACTTAGCATCCACAGCAACCGCTTAAGATACTACAGCAACCATCCTTCAGTGCCTTAGCAACCATCTGGTAACACCCTAGCAACTATTTTCATACCTTTGCAAATGCTTAGCAACAATTCATTAACCAACTAATATACCATATGAACAATGAAGCAATACTCCAGCAACTTACCGACCATGAAATAACTGCCCAGGAATCCCCTTAGTAAAGCACTCAAATACCATAGCAACCACTTAGCATCACCCAAACAACCATTTTTGACAAACCAAAGAGAAGTTTCTTGAAACCCTATAGCATTATATATTCTTTATTAACCACCTAACGCAACACCCAGGGAACAACTAATGACTGTAAATAGCTGATAAAAAGAGACTCATTCAGCATTTTTAACAATGTTCATTTCCCCTGGTGTTTAATAAGGGCAATCAAAGTTAACATGTTAATAACACATGAATGCAATAAACTATTAGCAGCACTTTATTAATGCCGTTAACACTTTTTTTCAGTCTTCTGCAGTTCCAGAACTTCAACTAACATGACTGACCTTGTGACTTTAGCACAAGAGGCTCTTATCCAAAGCAATGTATTTTTGTCTCATTGTCCTAATCTTTTCTTTATTCCAGTAAACCTAAATTAAAGTCAGCAACTGCCATCCAGCCAAACTAATTACTGCCAGCTAAGTTACATACTTTATGAACCCTGTCAATGTACATGTCAGAGTTAATATCTACACAGACAACTAAATACAAACAAAGCAAGTGGGTAAGGGCCCAAGAAGTTTCATAATAATTAAAACGTTTTGTTTATAACCAGATAATACTATCTGAAGTATTGTTCATTAGAAAGCATAGTGATGATGCAGTCAGTATTAGCAATATCTCTCGACAGTCACAGAGGAGAATCATAGGCTGCATACAGTGTAAATGATTTAAAGCTAACTGGAAACCTGTGCTCACTGTTGTTCTCACTAGATGTGATGAAAACTGGGAATGTGTTGGGAAATGTGTTGAAACTCACAATTATTCTATTCAAATTGGCATAGAATTAATGTCCCCTCACATGTTCACATTGTTTTTGTCTGTTGTTATAAGAAAATGCAATTTTCAGATGGAAACATCTTTGTTTATGGTCTGATTTGATCAAAGAAGCAACCATTCAGAAAATAATTAAGAATTACTTAAATAATTTGATATTTTTTATTTGTAATGTGTATAAATGGCAATATTGTACAGAGAGTGTAGTCAAAGGTTCTGCCCATTTGCTCCTACAGGTTCATTATTTAAGGAGGCTCTTTATATTATTTAGGGCAGCTTTTCTTTTTCTTTCAAGGACATTTGATGTCCCTGTGTCTTCAGGTAAGTGTAAGAGATTTACACAATAGACCCTGACAGCAGGAACACTATATTGAAATGCTGTCACCTTGTCAGGTCTCCTCAGGGAGAGATTATATTTGTAAACAAGGAACTAGCGTGAGCCCAGCCGAGCTGTAAAACAGTGCAAAGTGGGTTCGTTCACCTATAAAACAACTCTTATTGGCTTCGGCTTACTTTTCAGATCTATAGTCTTGAAGTTTATTGGTGGAGGATGTGATGCAGTGTTTTGAAATGTTTCAGACATTTATTTTTTTGCCATGAGAAATACTAAAATGGATCTAGTGACCTGATGTTAAAGTAATTACCCATCAGCCCTCATTCTGTCTGCTCTCAATGGGCTCCTGCACCCAAACATGCAATGAGGACATTACTGCATATGAAATGAAGAAGAGTTTCATCAGCAGAGCTTAACCACCCTGTTATATATATATATTCCAACCAGCAACCCATGCTGTGTAAGGAGAGAAATGTTAGCAATTACTGTCACCTCTTAAACAAGTCTGATTTACTGGATCTAGCTGTGTGTAGCTGAAGAACGATGCAGGACATCTAAACCTACAAGACACAATGTCAATAGACAGGAGCTTTCATTATTAATGGAAGCTTCTGTGACCTGAAAGGTGCCCTCCATTGGTGAATTGAATGGTTTCATGTCTCAGAGGCCTGATAAATAGTTCTTGTCCTTTACCTAATTGCCTTAGCAAAGGGAAGAATTTGTGCATGATCTTCCCCACATGGCTTAACCACACTAACCTTTTAAACATGATCGTTTTTCATTCAAGTAGCTTAGTGTTATCCACTCAAATGTTTCATTTTGAAGACGGGGATGTGTTAAGTTCAGTAACTATTTAATTGAGGGTTCACCGGAGAGTTACAACCACTCTAACCCAGAGCCCCACAGTAAGGATCCAAAACCAGTATGGGTAAGACAGTATGGCTAAGACCAGTATGGGATTATACAAAACAAAGAATTTATTCCTGCTCAAACCAGCTGTTTTCCTTAACTAAGCCTGATTTTCCAGCAGAAAAACAATGATTTATTTATTCAACATAATTTACAAAAGTTGGCTAAACCTCCCAGTTTCAAACTATATATATATATATATATATATATATATATATATATATATTATATATATATATATATATATATATATTAGAGGGACAACTCAGGTCAGACGCCTTAGAGAAAAAGTTAGAGAAGTTGTTTATGCTTGGCTTGGACATGTCCAGAGGAGTATGAGATTTTATATATATATAGGATGTTGAAGATGAAGCTACCAGGAAAGAGGAAAAGAGGTTAATGGACATGGTGGAGAGGACATATAGGTGGTTGGTTTGAAGCAGGAAGATGCAGAAGACCAGAAGAAATGGAGACAGCTGATTCGCTGTGGTGACGCCTAAATGGGAGCCCAAAAGAAAAAGATGATATATATATATGTACAGTAATTACGCATACTTTAACCTTACCTTTAGGCAGGTGTGAAAAAATGCTGTAAACAAAGAATGCTTTCAGAAATGGAAGTGTTAATCATTTATTTTCATCACTCAACAAAATGCAGTAAATGAACAAAAGAGAGATCTAAATCAAATCAATATTTGGTGTGACCACCCTTTGCCTTCAAAATAGCATCAATTCTTCTAGGTACACTTGCACACAGTTTTTGAAGGACCTCGGCTGGTAGGTTGTTCCAAACATCTTGGAGAACTAAGCCACAGATCTTCTGTGGATGTAGGCTTCCTCACATCCTTCTGTCTCTTCATGTAATCCAGACACACTGGATGATGTTGAGATCAGGGCTCTGTGGGGGCCAGAAGAACTGATGCTGGTTTGAAGGCAAAAGGTAGTAACACCAAATATTGATTTGATTTAGATTTTTCTTTTGTTCGCTCACTTTGCATTTTGTAAATTGATAAAAATAGACAATCATTATTTATATTTCTGAAAGCATTCTTTGTTTCCACACCTGCTTAAAACTTTTGCACAGTACTGTATATATATGGTTCATGATATAACATGTATTTTTATATTCATTAAATGCTGTATTTAAAGAAATAGAATAACTCAAAGAAATATGTTTAATTCATTGTTTAGTCAGTTCACATCCACTCACATCTAACTGCATTTTCTATAATTTAGGAACTTAATGAAGGTTTAGCTCCCTCCAAATATATCACATGTATGGTTGGAAATATTACTGGAAATAATGGGAACTGTTCTCTGAGGTCCTCAACATGCAGTAAAATACACTTCGGCTTTCTTTTTCGTTTCTTGATAAACATATACTGACGGATTTACAAGAAGGATCTTCTAATATATTGCTCATATTTCAGTGTTTAAAAATCACCTGAAAAATGCTTTTACAGTCTGTTTTGTTTCCTTAATTAAATGTTTCATTCTAACAACATGTCATTTTTACATTTTGTGGTTCACAAAAATGACCAATTATTTGCTTAAAAATAATCACTTTAAATGATTTAACAATTTATCAGTAAATAATGGCTCATTTGCATATCCGTCATAATTTTTGTTACCCATAACACAACATTAGCCCATTTCTGCCAATGTTTTATTTAAAATGTCATTTTATTTCTATAGAAGAGAGCTTTGGATTCACTCTGTGAATATACAGTCATTTCATCAGGATCAGTTGTACTATTTTCTCTCTGAATCTAGTTCTCATAAAAATGGATAACTCATTTTTTGGGGGGGTGGGAGTTATTGCGTTAGCAACGGTAATGTAGAACAGTTTGTATAAGCCTTCAGTGTGTGTGCACATGTGCACATGTCACCTTCAAAAGATTCCAAAAATAGGCTGCGGAGAACAGCTCGATGGATACACTGGAGAGTCACTTCTCTGTACCATGTCTTTTAGCTGTTTCCTTCCTGTAAGCTATTCATCCTTGACATTCCACTAGTAATGAAGTCTGCTGAGATGCTGTTCCTCACGACGTACTCTGAGACTGTGCTAAACTTTTAGTAAGAATGTGATTTGACCGTTCCACAAGACCAGCTCTCTTACACCTCAGGCAATAGGCCAATGTGTTCTTGGTACAAGAATAGAGGAGGAGTAGGTTGGACTATATAAGGGTTGAAATTTTATATTTCTAGCATGTTTTCATAGGTTTAAAATCCTTACATTTTTTTCTGTTTGTAGGTATTTTTTTAACCAAATAGTGATAGATAAGATTTATTAGATTTATTATTATATTCTAATATATTGTTAGAATATAAAACATTTCAACCAAGGATTTTGCTGAATAAAATCAGAAGTAAGTGAAGTTCAGGGAAAAATGTAAGAATGAAAAATAGATGCTGTTCAGCAATAAGGGTGCTACAAAGGGTTTCTCAAAGAAAAAAAAAAAGATTTCTGCGTGGGGCAATAACAAAACTGACACAAAAAAATGTGTTCATGTGTTGAACCTTTTTAATTTTCTTCACATGGGAAAGGCTCCATACCCTCTTACTTGTTCATTTTCATAGCCACTTGTCCTAATTAGGGTCACGGGGGTGCTGGAGTCTATCCCAGCACTCACAGGGTGAAAAGCAGGGAACCACCCTGGACAAGTCACCCATGCAACACAGGAAACACACAGACAAACACTCACACATCTAGCGGGGAATTTATCATCTTCAATCCACTGCATGTCTTCGGGTGGTGGTAGTCTAGTGGTAGGATACTCACATATGGACCAAATGATCACCGGTTTGAATCCCACCTCCAGCACTACCACCATAAATACAAATCTTCAAAACCCACACAGACAATCTGGAGAACATGCAAACTCCACTCAAAAAGGACCCGGACTGGCCTTCCTGGGAATCAACCCCAAAAGCTTTCTTGCTGAGAAGCAACAACGCTACCCACTGCACCTCCATGCTGCCCTTAGGTTCTATACTGCACTGTTGAAATGTTTCCATGGGCCTATGACTCTTAAAAAATTAATAGGCATAGAGCTTTCCATAACAGGCTCTTTACGCTCAGTTCTTATTTACTAACAGTGGTTTAATTAATCACCTACTGAGAGGTTCCTCCAGATTCAGTTCTTCCAGTATTTCATGGACCAAATGTCCAAACCACAACTTATTACGAATCTTTTTTAATTAACATTAATTTTAATTAGCTGCATAATGAGGGTAACCACTTAGACTATGTATCCCATTTCTATGTCAGGGATCCTATTTTGTCAGCTAATAATACCCTGTCCTCTTCTTCTGTCCACTCTGTTTGTAAATGCCCTTCAGGCCTGTATGATTTATTAGTCTAGTGACTATTCCTTTTCAGAGCTACAGAGGCTTTAGATGTGCTTAGCTAACTCCAGGACTGTTGGACTTCCAGTCCTTTTCGGACATGTCCATGTTTCTGCAGCTTATTCAGCACATTGTGGCCATTTTTCCAAAGTCCAAGAAAGCAAGTTCATTGAGGCTATTTTTCAGACACAAAACCAGTTAATGCCTAGTACAGGCCTATTAAGCTTGGCCTAAGTATTTTTGAAGAGTGTCTGAAGACAGCCCCAAAGTCTCAAGGTCTGAGGTGAAGGACATGCCACTCTGATTTAGCCAATATGAAAGGTGATCTTAAATCTTTAATTCAGTTCATTCACACTTCACTGCTCACAGGGAATCACTTAACAGCTTTCCCCAAGAAGAAAAAATCACTGCTTCACTCTACGCTTGTGGAATAAGACACAAGCTGAATTGGCAGGACTTCATTGTCCAGTTAAGACTAAGAATTAATTACCAACCTGCAGATATTTTAAATAAACAATGTTGGAAGATATGTAGAGAAAATAAGAAACACAGGGCACGTGGACAAAACTGGACCAAGGAACAATGGACAAATGTGGTCTGATGTTGTTTTTTACATTATGTGGATGGTCAGGTGCATATACGTTGCTAATCTGGGGGAGACATGGCAACCAGATGCACAATGGGGAAAAGGCAAGCTGGTGGAGGCAGTGTGATGCTCTGGGCAATGTTCTGCTTTGAATCTGGTGTCCTGTTTTTCATGTAGATGTTACTTTCATGTACAACTTCCTTCACATTATTGCAGACTAGGTGATGTACATGGTAACAGTATTCTCTAATGGCAATTGGTGGTGTTGGTAAATGGTAAATGTTTTTTTTAATGGTAAATGGTATTTTTCAGGCCTTTGCCTTTGACCATTCCTCGGATCTCAATCTCAAATGAGCGTCTGTGGTAAGTTGTGGACATAGTGCACATGTATCTAACACTATAAAACACATTCATTAGCTACATTAGCTACAGTTACCTTGTAACAGAAATCATTGACCATTTGATCTATTTCCTTTACAATACATGAAAAATGAGAAGTTTAAAATGAGCAGGATCCCAGGGAAAAATGACACCTTTTCATTAATGTTTTAAAGTAAAACAGTAAAATTGAAAGTCTGGAGTCAGGACATCTTGAGGGTATCACCCTTTTACTGCAGTTCAGCAGCAGACTCAGCAGCAGCAGAGTTGCCTCAAACTCATTAATCAATTGTATTACAAACTGTCCTCAACTCTGAATGGCAAGCAAATTTAAAAATTAAGATTTAATTTAATTAATTTAGCAAAATTCATCAAATTAGTAATTGTGGGCAATATGTTATTAGGAAAAACCCAGGCTGTTTTCCTCGACTTCCGAACCTCCTTAAATGACAATCAGGCAGTTTGTTGAACTACTCTGTTTTGGAGACACAAGCCGCTCTTTAAATTGTTGGAACATTTTAATTGGCCGATGCTCTAAAATGTCAAATAATAAACTCTTGTTAGATTAGTGTGCACCAAAGAGGTTTTTCTCCCGGAAAGTTACCATTACCAAGGTTTGGCTCTAACAGTGATTATATGAAGAACCCTGTTTATCCACTCCTCTGACGTTTCTCAGTTTCCTTCCATTTTTCTGAAAGATTGCACTGTCTGCTCAGGACCATTTCGAAATTGAAAAGCATGGTGGAAATGGAAGCAAAAGTGAACACAGACCAGGGGCCTCTAAATCCTTTGGGAAAAGTCTCAAGGTTAGAGTTTATATGCTTTGATTTCAATACCTTGGCTGCCTTCCTGATGCCATTGTCAGTGAGCTTTCATTCACTCAGAGCATTCTCCAGTAATCATCTACAGATCCAAGCAATTGCAGCTGCAGAAACAGCATCCTGATCATTTCCAATGCCTTTTCACAATCATTTTATTGTTTTGTTTTAGAGAAAATGATCATTTTTAGCACAATTTGTATCATCTATCATTGCTTTTCCTGGACCCCTGTCCAGACTATGTTTTATTACCTCTTTATACTGAAACAGTATAAAGTGGGCCTTGATGCTATTTGTGCTACAAGACCAGTGAAAACTGTTAGCCTGTAAAGCACACCTACTTACTCTCAAGAAGGAGCTTGTTCTTGAGCTTATTTTTGATGCTTAGTTGGTTGTTATGGTAGGACCAGGAAAAGCACAAAATGTGCAGGACGAAGTTGGTGTAGGACAGGGTCTCATGGTATGAATGCACCAATATTAAAACTGATGGAGCTTTTTTCTCACCCAGTATTTGCCACCAATTTCTAAAAGCATATTAATGTTAATATCATCATCACAGATACGTTCAAAGTGGAACACTCTACCATTTAAAAATGATCCCAGTGACAAGATCCTGATTTTGAGAAACCAATTCCTGTGTAGTATATAATTTATGTTCGTTATATTTTGCAAAATATCAAAAACGAGATTGAATCTTGTCTCTGATGTAACCATCAGAATCGCACATTCATAATCATTTGCTTAAATGAATGCATTCCTTTCCAAAAACTTCCATTTATTTCAAGAAAAATGCAACACAATGTGTTTAAATTTTAGTTATACCTTAAAAGAACATGTATTATAATTTTTTGTAAAATAAAAGCATTGATTAATTTGATCATTTTTTCAGATTTCTTCAGATCTGTGCATTTGCATGCTGAAAGACCATATATACACCATGTTGGACATTTCAGATTTGGGCATTGATGCTTTAAGTGATCATTTTGAATATCAGTTACTCGGTAAAGAAATTAGAACCACTGCATTTAACATTTTGGTTATAAACCCCACATATATTTGATGGTGAAACTGAACTGTTATGTTATGTTATAAACGTTACCTTTTCTCTGAGAAACATATTTAATTTTGAATGGTGAAAATGTTCTTTTCTGTAGACCGTTTCTGTTGGTCCACTCATTGTGAAATTTTAACCCAGTCTAAAGAGCAACCTTTTCAAACGCTACCAAAATGACTCACTATTCTATCAGACAAGTTAGACAAAGACTTACCCACACGAAGTGACACTGTGTGAATGCTGTTGGGGTTTATATTTTATGCCTTGGTAGAAAACTCTGATCTAAACATATGTCCATGATATAACCACGTTAATGAGTGTGAAATATATTTTTCTCAGCAATAAATAGTCTCCCTCAAAAGTCTGTGCAGACATGAGTCTGGAATAAAGCAGACATGTGGTCAGTCCTCAGAGTGAAATTTGTTTCATAGTTGCTAGACTAAAGCGTCTAGACAGGACCACTCTAGCAATAAGCAATTCTTTTTTTTTTTAAAGCATCTTAGTGTAAAAGCATCACAAAGTCTCCTAAATGCTCACATGAGTCATATCCTACAATATTGACAGTGGTTCTTCTTTTTTTTCATTTAGTGTTTCAGTATTCCAACTTAACAGTCCATTTATCTTTCTCTTGAGCCAAATGTTATATCAGACCTTTTGTTACTTCTTTAAGGCCTCTCTAACATTTTGATGCACAAATAAGCTGTTTTACCATTATTTTCATTATAATCGTTCCTTGGTGAAGTATCCTTCTTCAGCAACGTCGCATTCAAATGTCAATTCAAATGTAAAAACTGTAAATGTGAAAGGGTTCTTCAAAGCAAGGTCACTTGCTCACAGAATATTCTCATTTTTCTTGTTGTTTTTCCCTGAGATCCAATTACAATGTTATTTGCAAGCCTGAAAGAAATTTGACTCAACCCTTTCCAACTCCTCTTTGGCACAAATGAATGTCTTTTGTTGTTGTGCCTTTCAAACGGATATATGTAAATGGCCTCCGTTCTGATTGGCTGCTCTTTATCGTGCCTTTTTTCAAAAAGCAGTGAAGTCAGAAACACCCCTTATACCTTCATCATGAATTGTCCAGGCTTAACTGTGGTAGGGTGAATATATGGACGTTTGAGTATAAATACATGTGTTGGTTTTTATGACATCACAAAAACAGCTCAATCCAAAACTGGCTGCTTTTTCATCTATTTTCTCTGTATGGACATCAGATTGTATTTAACAAGCAAGAAGAAAATTATTTTATTGTTTTAAATGAGTTTTTAGGAGCCATCCAGAAGTTCCTCCAAAGAACACTTTGTGGCACCTTTTTTTTTCACAGTATATCCCTAGGCAACCTACATTATCACGCCCGGCCTATCTGCCAGTCTGAGGGCCTCGTGCATGCTGGCTGCTGAGAGTTTGCGGTTGATGTTACGGTATCGACAGCAGATGATGTTCTGGTAGGTGGTCCTGAGGTCTCTGTTGAAGAAGGCGTAGATGAAGGGGTTGATGAGGGAGTTGGCATAACCCAGCCAGAGCAGGGTCCTCTCCAACCACAAGGGCACACAGCTGCACGTCACGCCACAGATGAAGGGCCGTGCAGTGGAGAGCAGAAAGAAAGGCAGCCAACACACGCTGAAGGCCCCAACCACTATGCCCAAGGTGGCTGCCGCTTTCTGCTCACGTTTGAAGATGGATATGTTCCTGCGGTCGGTTCTAAGAAGACGAGAGAAGCTCACGCACACCTCAGCGTCCCTCTGAAGCTTCAGCACTGCCGAAGCACAGTCCACACTTTCCTCCTCTGCCTTGGGCATGATGGCGATGGCATGCTTGGCCACGCTCACTTTGGCCGCCCTGTATATCCTGTAGTACATAATTAGCATGACGGACATGGGGATGTAGAAGGCCACGGCTGTGGAGTAGATGGTGTAGCCCAGGTCCTGACTGATTAAACACACGTTGTCATCGTTGACGTTCTGTGCCCATCCAAACAGAGGTGGTAGGGTGATGGAAGCAGACAGGAGCCATACGAATACCACTATTTTGGCCATGCACTTCCCACTCTGTCTCACAGGATACGTCAGGGGCTTAGTTATGCCGAGATACCTGGAGTCAGACGGAAAGAGAGAGCGGATTCAGTGCATTCACATCACGCAATACTTTCAACATATTTGTTCATCAACAGAGATGGTAAACTCATATCCAGACAGTCAAAACCCTCTCTTGGAATCTGCTCCAACAGCTTGACTTGACTGATTAATTCACACCAACAGCAGACACGTCTAGACAGTTGGATCTTTTTATCTCTCTAGTTCTCATCAAGATGAGCTGGTCTCAGATAACTGCTTATTTTCACTTATTTTATACACACAAAAAAAACGTTCAAATTGATATTCTTCCTAAATGATCACAGAGATTGTTTTCATCAAACAGCAACGCGATGCACTGAATGTACACTACCATTAGAGATCATTTCACATTTTAATTAAGATTAAGATCCCAGAACAAGCCTATAAATTATAATGTATTTTTATATCAGTTGTCTTGAAAGGTTTATGCAGCCCATATGAATAGTGCCTAAGGGTTTTACTGTTGTTTAACAAGAAGTGACAAAAAAAAACAGAATTTGTTTGAGGGATGCCATAGATGAACATGTATAATATTAGTTACATAAATAATTATTTCTGTAGAATAAGATTAAAGAAGAACATAACCTTCACGTAATGTCCAGGCCTTTTCCCAAATTAAAAGTCCTTTCAAGAGCCTTTATGTCACATGAAGAGGCCCAAATATTGTTCCTATCTGGCATTTTGCAAATAATTCATTTTGGCACCTTTATTTAAGAAAAATCTTTCTGGGGTGTGTCCCTGCCTTTTGCCCTGTGAGAGCTGGGATAGACTCCAGCACTGCCCGTGACCCTAATCAGGACAAGCGGCTAAGAAAATGAGTGAGTGCTACCATTAGCATAATTAGTATTATTGTTTGATTTATCTTATATTTTTTTCTCTATTCTGTTTTATAATCTCTAGAATTTGTATCAGCCATTGCACATTGGACACTGAATTTGTCTTAGGAGTAAAATATTGATTCCAAACTTGCGGTTTGACTCAGTTTATTTACTCGTAGAACTGATCGTGCTGGGGTATTATTTTATGTGTAACGGGTGTTTTGAATTAGAATCAAATATACATCTGCACCAGGCATTTTTCAGTAAATGTTACTTGAGCACTGGAGATGAAATGCCCAATCATATATTTGATCAAGTGATTTCCTGTTTACTCCGCTCACTGTGTGCAAAGATGTGCTCTAATATATTGATAGCCAAATCACCAGTGTTTCAAAATCCTCACGAGTGTCCGGCAGGAAGTGAACCCACTTTTTGTGCCCCATCTCGAGAAGCTGAACGTGTTGTGAGATTCACCTGTCAATGCTTATCACACAGAGGGTCATGATGGAAGCTGTGCAGCACATCACGTCCATGGCGATGAAGACGTTACAGAAAAGGCGCCCGAAGATCCACTGTCCTCCTATAAGATCAGTGATGCTCACAAAAGGCATCACAGCCAGAGCCACGGACAGGTCGGCCACGGCCAGAGACACGATCAGGTAGTTGGAGGGCTGCTTCAGCTTCTTCACAAAGCACACCGAGATGACCACCAGCAGATTGCCACAGATGGTTAGGAAGGTGAGCATGGTGAGGACTCCTCCTATCAGCACTTTCTCAGTCCTGCCGTAGTTGAGGATCTGCTCCGCGCAGCTGCTCTCGTTCTCCATCACACTGGACGCTGGTGCTGATGCTGCGTCCTGCACTTTCCCCACGCGCAGATCCAGGATCTTGGACGTGAGGCTGGACATGATGAGTCCCCGCACGTTGTCCTCTCTCTGGGAGGACCTCATGCTGAGAGCCGAGCGCTGTCCCCGGTGCTGAAATCACCTCATCACCGCTGCAGTCCTGCGGGAATATGGATCACAGCCTTCCGACAAACTTTGAGGGTCATTTCTCTAAACAGGGCGCGCCGTCTGACCCTCTGATCTCCTCACACTTCATCAAGTGCTCTCGACACAACAGTCAGCAACTTCCCACACGGGACACCTCGCTGCTGCTCGCGCCTCTAAACCTGTTACCTTTATACACCGCGTGACGTCACCAGCACCCCCCACCTCGCCCGACTTTCAGCGGACACTTCGGTTCAGCTGTTACCTAAACCTGGAAAAAAAAAAAAAACATCAGGGAGACAACACACCGTGAGACAAACACTTCGTCTTTAATGAACTCTTGCGTCTCTAATGCATCCGTTAATTTTTTCTGGTCTTGTAGTTTGTTTGAGTACAGTTTTAACTAATGGCTCTACTGCCATCTCCTGGCCGTGAAGGGAATCGCAAGGTGTCCTTGGATCAAAGATGCTAAAGGATGAACCTCCCCAACCGCCCCATCACCTGAGACCTGAAAAATGAAATGGAGTAATGAGTCACAAAATAAGCTGATGATTAATGGAAGATTTGAGCTTTACCTGAAATAGGACTCTGTCTCTACTCTATAGTAGATAAGATTACTCCACAGCATTTCCCACAATAATTCAATAAATCCAGGGTGTTTCTTCAGGGGTGTTAAGAATAGGGGAGTGAGTTATTTATTTATTTATTTCACCTATATATATATATATATATATATATATATATATGATTATTAAGATCGTAAAAGTATGATGACAGTTATAGTGCTACCAGAGCTCCAGTGCTCACACAGACACATAAAGTCATCATTGTCTCAACGGTGAAAGTCTGCATTAATCTGTGTGGATGGATGAACTGAAACATAAAGTTCTTATAGTTTAAGCATTATTTGTATACAAGACAAACCCCACAGTCCTCTTCACCATACTGGAAGTGCTCTTCTATCACTTAAGTAACCACCTGAGAGACCTTAACAAACACATGCCAAACACCCTGGCATCCACCTGGAACACTATAAGTAATTATATATAGGTAATAGCAACCAATAACAACCTGGAATGCTACAGCTACCTTGCAGCAACAGCTCGGCAAACAGATGTAATATAGCAACAACAACAACAACATAGCAACCACCAGGAATGCTATATCTACACCTTAGCAAGCACCAGACAGACCATAGCAACCACCATCTAACTTACTGAGATGCAATTTCAAACACCTTGCAACACCTATGATATCACAGCAACCATCCATTTCCCATCTTTACTTGATCTTTTTAAGCTCTTTTAATCATACTATATACAGTTCTGCCGAGTGCAATGCGTGTCATCACTTATGACTTCTGGATACTTTGAAGGTTATTAATGTTCCTTCAACCAATCCTTAATCATCTTCTACCAGTCTTGCATCTCTTATTTAGTGTTCAGGTTGAACAAGTGTAGAACTGGTTTGCTGCTTGATGGTGAAAAACACTGGTCAGGATCCTTAAACTGATAAACTCTGTTGAAAGAGGTCACATGAAGGATACTCCTACTGTTTCATTGTTTTACTGTGCAACAAAAAGTTCTTTGATCAATAGTCCTATTACCCCAGTTTGGTTAAGAAACCCAAGCTCATGAGAAAAGTCCACACCGCTGGTAAATTTCCACACAAAGAAGGAGCACAAAAGAAGAAGAGGTTTGTCTTGGTTGGATGTTCCATAACACAAATAGCACCAGGACACATAGACATTTGTCTCTAGCTGATGCTTTTACTTCTGACTGAAAATATAAATTCATAATTTGTTATTTTATATTTGAAACATGATGATAGCAGCTGCTCCACCGAGTTGATGAAACTAATATCAACAGATTTCTCTCCTCACCTAAACTGCATTTTAGGTGCATCAGACTGGATCATCTGCATGAGGTGCTGCCATTAAGATTAGCAAAAGCTCCACTCTAGCAGAACCACCACTATTAGCACACCAAACCTCCAAACACAGACACTAATGGACTCTTTTACTGTAACTCATGCTTAACGGAAGTCATTGCTAAATTGATTAATTATGAAATGCACTTTCTCTATCTTTCTTTCCTTTTTTATTTCCGGTGTGGACCAGAGGAGGATGGGTTCCCCTTTTGAGTCTAGGTTCCTCCAGTTTCTTCCTCAAGTTTGGGGAGTTTTTCCTTGCCTCTGTCGCCCTCGGCTTACCCAATTGGGGCTCGGATCCGGTTTCTGTAAAGCTGCTTTGTGACGACAACAACAGTTGTAAAAAGCGCTATATAAAAAAACTGACTTGAATTGAATCGATTCTCTCATTAAATTCTGTTTTTTATTGTACAAAACCTTCTGCGGATGTAGTGGTCCTCATTCCAAAGCATAAAAAACAGCCTGAATATCTCAACACACTGGTCATTTTTGTGTCATATTATTTATTATGTGACAATAATTAAGTGTTCAATTGGAGTCCGATTCTAATCATTTGTACCTGTCCAACTATTGGTCAGGTTTAATATGAGGACTGAGGGTTTCTAAAGAACTAGACCCAAAAAATCTCTTCAGAAGTTTGTGGCCTAAACTACTTTGTTGATGCTGAACTTGTTTGTTTATTAATTTTTTCTCTTATGAGTTTGTCTTTTTGAACTGTGTAGAAGTACCTCATTTGAACAAGATATTCTCTCTCACTCACTCATTTTCTCAGCCGCTAATCCTGATTAGGGATACGGGTGGAGCAGGAGTCTATACCAGCTCTCACAGGGTGAAAGGCAGGGAAACACCCTGGAAAGGTCACCTGTCCAACATAAGGCAGAGATGCAAGCAGATACACTCACACACACAAACCCAAACACACCTTATCATTTTAGCATCTCCAATCCACCTGACATGCATGTCATGGATGGTAGGAGGAAATCAGAGCATCTGGAGGAAACCTATGCACATGGGGAGAACACTACATTACCTGGTGCACCACCGTGCCACCCAATAAAAAATTTTGGTATTAAATTTTGCCAGAAGACTTTACATAATTTCACATGGTCATCGCAGTCCAAAGCTTTTTTTTTTTTTTTTTTTATCTTTCCTGAATCCTGCATGTATCTGGGCCAGGCTGTTTTTGTTTTTTTTCTAATCAAATCATGCCTAATGACACATACTAGCTTGGATTCTCCCGAACACAAGACATTATCAACATTTTGAGGTTGAAGCCTAACATGTGCTTCCTCTGAGTCACGTGAAACCAGCCACCATTTCTTGCTGCTACTTAAGCAACACTATTAGCTAAGAGGAGAACACTAACTGCCATTTCTGACAGCTAACAGGCAGCTGTGCTGTTTCGTGCTGAGTGATAGGGAAAAAGGTGGGTACCCTGCCCATCCGGAGAAAGCAATGTTGTGCCTCTTCAGTCATACCAGACTCCATTTCAAATTCAGAGCGGAGGAATTTTGAAAACTGAAACCCATACATTGGACTAATAATAATTATTGTAATGCTATTATTAATAATCAGTGTGAAACAATATTAATGAAATCACTCAAAGGTGAATGATAGTACACAAAAGACAATCTGATAAAGCATATTTTTATCATAATATCTCTTAGACTTCCAGCTATGGGTGGCTGTTGCATCACCATGAATAACTGAGGATAAAATTTCCAATATCACAAATAATAGGGCCAACATAGTAGTAGCAGCAGCAGTAGTAGTAGCAGTAGTAGCAGCAGCAGCAGCAGCAAAGCAGCAGCAGCAGCAGCAGCGCGTTGGCAGCAGCAGCAAAAGCAAAGGTAGCAGCAGCAGCAGTAGCAGCAGCAGCGTTGCTGCAGCAGCTGCAGCAAATAGCAGCAGCAGCTGCGCAGCAGCGCTACAGCAGCAGCAGCAGCAAGCAAAGGCAGCAGCAGCAGCGTTGCCAGCAGCAGCAGCAGCAGCACAGCCTGCTGCTGCTGCTGCAGCAGCAGCAGCAGCAGCAGCGGGCAGCAGCAGCAGCAGCAGCAGCAGCTGCTCCAGCAACAACAGCAGCAGCAGCTGCTCGCTGCTGCCGCTGCTAAGCAGCAGCAGCAGCAGCAGCCAAAGCAGCAGACAACCCAGCAGCAGCAGCAAGCAGCAGCAGCAGCAGCAGCGCAGCAGCAGCCAGCAGCAGTTGCCAAACACAAGCGTTGCCGCGCCGGCAGCAGCAAGGCAGCAGCAGCAGCAGCAGCAAGCTGTTAGCAGCAGCAGCAGCAGCAGCAAAGAATCTGTCGGGCAAGCGCCAAGCAGCAGCAGCAGCAGCAGCAGCAGCAGCAGCAGCCAAGGCAGCAGCAGCAGCGCAGCCGCTGCTGCCGCTGCTCGCAGCAGCAGTAGCAGCAGCAGCAGCAGCGTTGGCAGCAGCAGCAGCAGTTAGCAGCAGCAGCAAACGGCTGCTGCCGCAGCTGTTAGCAGCAGCAGCAGCCATAGCAGCAGCAGCAGCAGCAGCAGCAGCGCGGCAGCAGCAAGCTACAGCAGCAGCAGCGTTGTTGTTGAGCAAGCCGCCGCTGCTGCTTGCCGCAGCAGCAGCAGCAGCAGCAGCAGCGCCGCCGCAGTTGTTGCTGCTGTTACAGCAGCAGCAGCAGCAGCAAGCAAACGGCTGCCGCTGCTCTGCCAAGCAGCAGCAGCCAGCAGCAGCGCCGGTTGCCAGCAGCAGCAGCGCCGCCGCTGCCAGCAGCAGCAGCAGCGCCGCTGGCGACAAGCAGCAGCAACAGCAGCAGCAGCGTTGCGCCGCCGGCAGCAGCAGCCAGCAGCAGCAGCAGCAGCAGCGCGCTGCCGTTAAGCCGCCGCAGCGCGTTGTTAAGCAGCACTACAGCAGTACAGCAGCAGCCAGCAGCGTTACAGCCAAGCAGCGTTGGGCAGCAGCAGCCAGCGCTGCTAGCAGCAGCAGCAGCAGCAGCAGCCAAGCAGCAGCAGCAGCAGCAGAGCACAAGCAGCAGCTACAGCAGCAGCAACCAGCATGTTGCAGCAGCAGCAGCAGCAGCAGCCAGCAGCAGCAGCAAGCAGCAGCAGCAGCAGCAGCAGCGAACCGCAGCGTTAAGCAGCAGCAGCAGCAAGCAGCAGCAGCAAGCAGCAGCAGCAACCAGCAGCAGCAGCAGCAGCAGCAAGCAGCAGCAGCTACAGCAGCAGCCAGCTAAGCAGCAGCAGCAGCAGCAGCAGCGTCGCTACAGCAGCAGCAGCCTGCTGCAGCAGCAGCAGTGTTACAGCAGCAGCAGCAACAGCAGCAGCAGCGGCTGCTGGCAGCAGCAGCTGTTGCTGCAAAGGCAGCAGCAGCAGCTGTTGCCACCAGCAGCAGCAGAGCAGCACACTCTGCCGCTGCTAAGCTGCTGCCAGGCAGCAGCAGCAGCAGCAGCAGCAGCAGCAGCAGCAGCAGCAGCAGCTGCCAAAACAGCAGCAGCTGCTGCCGCCGCCGCGCCGCAGCAGCAGCAGCAGCAGCAGCCAGCAGCAGCAGCAGCCGCGCTGGGCAGCAGCAGCAGCAGCTGCCACCGCTGCCGCTGTCGCGTTGCCAGCAGCAGCTGGCGCAGCAGCAGCAGCAGCTGGGCCAAGCAGCAGCTGGGCAGCAGCAGCAGCCAGCAGCAGCAGCAGCCAGCAGCAGCCAAGCAGCAGCAGCAAGCAGCAGCAGTCAGCAGCAGCAGCAGCAGCAGAGCTGAGCCGCCGCCGCGCCAGCAGCAGCAGCAGCAGCTGCCTGCGCAGCAGCAGCAGCAGCAGCCAGCAGCAGCAGCAAGTTAAGCAGCAGCAGCTGCAGCAGCAGCTGCCAGCAGCAGCAGCAAGCAGCAGCTGCCAGCAGCAGCGTTGGGCAGCAGCAGCAGCCAAGCAGCAGCAGCAGCAGTAGCAGCAGCAGCAGCAGCTGGCCGCTGCTGCTGCCTGCAGCAGCAGCAGCAAGCTGCTGGGCCAAGCAGCAGCTGCTGCTGCTGCTGCTGCTGGCCGTTGCAGCAAGCTGCTGCTGCTGCAGCAGCCAGCAGCAGCTGCTGCTGCTGCCGCCGTTGTTGCTGTTGCAGCAGCAGCAGCCGCCGCCGCTGGCCGCCAGCAGCAGCAGCAGCAGCAGTTGCTGCCGGCCGCTGCCTGCTGCTGCTGCCGCCGCCGGCAGCAGCAGCAGCAGCCGCAGTTGCCGCCGGCCAAGCAGCAGCAGCAGTTGCTAAGCAGTAGCAGCAGCAGCAGCAAGCGTTAGCAGCAAGGGCAAGGCAGCAGCAGCAGGAGCAGCAAGCAGCAGTAGCAGCAGCAGTAGCAGCAGCAGCAGCAGTAGTAGTAAGCAGCAGCAGTAGCAGTAGTAGCAGTAGTAGCAGCAGTAGTACAGCAGCAGTAAGTTGGGCAGTGGTAGCAGTAGCAGCAGTACAGCAGTAGTAGCAGCAGTAGCAGCAGTAGTAGCAGTTAAGTAGCAGC
>CM029378.1:17301132-17558632 GCA_017165825.1 Hepsetus odoe
CATGGCAAGCAGTAAATCCACCTTTCACCTACATGTGCTCTTGCCTGGCAAGCTGGCTTTTATAGACAGGTTAGGGTTCCTTCATCAGATCAGTGAGGCATTGTTTATACAGCCTAAAGTGTGGCACATTCACTCTAAAATGCTGGAAGAGATAATCCACCGCAAAAGTAAGTATAGTGACATGAAGACCTGGGAGTGAATTTGACCTAAACAGTACGTTAGACCTTAAATCTTAAACTGGATAAAAGTAGATCAATCATGCACTGCAAACATTATCATTATAATTTGATGTGGGAAAGTTTCCTGATTCGGTTCATCTGAATTTTGTGCATTTTTCTCAAAATAAAAAAATGCACTCAAATGTTACCCTGTAATAATAAAGAGGACAGTTTGAGCTGTTGTTTGGGGTTTATGCAATAGTTCCTCTGTTGCTTAAATTATGTCAAATGTATCTAAAAAGGTTATTCTTTAAGCCTTGAAATCTAGCCATTCTGCCTTTCTCTTTGACAGCGCAGACTACATTTTTCAATGTTCATAACATAATAATTGACGTACAATTCTTATTCTTTGTTCCTGAATTTATCGGTTGAATCTTGTTAAACTTTGACTGCTTATGGAAGGCTGTACTGCTATGTTGCAGGGAGCTAGGAAACAAAACCAGCAGAGGGCCAATACTTGTAATGTAAGAGGATTACTTTAATAACCATTAATCAACACATGAACTAACAAAGAACTTTTACCCCAAGTAACACTGCCCTGTCACGCATGGCTCATTCAGATTTATTAGACATTTGGAGACAACACAATGAATGTGGACCATTTTTTGCTGAGAATCTTATTTTTTTATTTATTTTTTTATTTTATTTATTTATTTTGGTCCAAAGAGATTTTCAAATTTTCAGGATATTCTCTAGAGGCAGTATTACCATTACATTATTACATTACAAATTATCAGTTTGCATCAGAGGCTTTCACATGTTTGGAGATTTATTGGCACTTTGGGCATGTGAATGAATGGCTGTTTACTGCTGTAAAAATCATTCAGGTCAGCTCAAATAAAAAAAAAGTGATTAGTTGGTTCTATTTTGATAATGCATATAGTACATAGTACTATTACTATTAATGATCTGAATTTATTAAAAAGAGATAAAAAAGAGTTCAAGAACAAATTTTCTTACTCCAGGGACTACTGGGAAACTTGGTAAGTGGCTATTTGTTTTGCAGCCTTCCCTTGGTTTGGCATGGACATTGGAGGCACCCTGGTGAAGCTGGTCTATTTCGAGCCTAAGGACATCACGGCCGAGGAAGAGCAGGAAGAGGTGGAGAGCCTGAAAAGCATCCGCCGATACCTGACTTCCAACGTCGCTTACGGTAACACTGGGATCAGAGATGTGCACCTGGAACTGAAGAACCTTACCATGTGTGGCCGCACAGGCAACCTGCACTTCATCCGCTTCCCCACACACGACATGCACAGCTTCATTCAGATGGGCCGTGACAAGAACTTCTCCAGCCTGCATACCACGCTGTGTGCCACGGGAGGGGGGGCCTACAAGTTTGAAGAGGACTTCAGGACGGTGAGCACCAAAAAGCACGGTGACACAGGAGCAGGGCTTTGTAAAATCAACCACTTGATTTTAATCTTTTTAATCTCTTTTTGTGTTTATATGGTTCATGACCATCTGCAGTGTTATGTTTTTTTTTAAATTTTTTTTTAGATTAATTGGATTGTGTGTTTTAATACATTTTTGATGCTGTCGAGCCTAAACCTGTATAGTAACCAGGTTAGCTTAATGGTTTAAACTATGCTAAAGCTTTAGCCTCAGGGCTATCAAGGACACAACATTAGATGGCCTTTAAAACAAAAAGGAATAATGCATGTATTACATAGTCATGACAGATCCATGTGTTTCATAAAATGTTTTGTTTCCCACAGTAACTGAATATGCTGAACTTTATAAATTGGCTGAAATTTTATTAGGGCTTAATTAAAAAACTTTTTTTTTTATAGTGAAATCCCAGTTTGAAAGGGTGCTACTTTCAACTCTGCAATTTGTATTTTATAAATGCAACTGCAATGTCAGTTCTATCCTACATTCTCTGACAAGGTGGATTTGTTTATTAATAATCTGCTCATGCATGTAAATTAGTAGTCTGGCACAGTGCTTTTAGTACTCAGTCTTCAGCTGTGTTCCCTACAGCCCTCCATCAACTGTTCATTTTATAAAAACGTGATTCAATCAATCATTTTCAAGAGTTTTTTCCATGTTATTTACACCAAATTTTCATACATGCCTGTACTTGCAGACTGCTGTCATAATTGTAGATTTAAAAAAAAATCAGTTTCACAGATTCACACAGCGGTTTCTTACTTATCGAGGCATGACCATGTGGATCTGTAAGGTTGTAAATTTGCAAATTTTGGAGTGTAAGGCATAAGCTAGGCTAGGAGCATCATGGGAACATAGTGAGAGGATGCAAAACAAGGCTTGGCCAGTTAAATCTGTGTGTGGAAACAGCGAAGGGTTTTCCTCAGGGTCCTCACATTGTCTTCCTTGCTCATGATGCTCTCTCTATGTGTTTTGCTGCAGGTGGCTAATCTGGAGCTGCAGAAATTGGATGAGCTGGACTGTCTGATTCAGGGTCTGCTCTATGTCGACTCAGTCGGCTTCAACGGCCACCCCGAATGCTACTTTTTCCAAAACCCCTCTGATCCCGAAAACTGTGTCAAGCAGCCATGTTGCCTTGACAACCCTTTTCCCATGTTGCTGGTAAACATTGGCTCAGGGGTCAGCATCCTGGCAGTGTACTCCAAAGACGATTACAAACGAGTCACAGGCACCAGGTAAATGATGTCTTTATGCATAAACACATTTACTTCATGAACTACCAGAGGAAACCACAACTACCACTGTTGTGGTTTTCTTTTTTAAGCAATCAGGCTTCTGAAATTGTATACATAACACTCTGGGTTCAGCATGCTTACTTCCTTTTAACTCTATTTTAGTCTTTTTTCTTGGTTATACTCATTACCAAAAAGTATTTTGTGTAAAATGTCCACATGACTGAGTCAGCTTCATTATTGTGACATTACTGAAAACCTCATGTCCTGTAAGGAGGGGGGAAAAAGACATAACGCTTCACTGAAATGTGAAAAACTTGCCCTTATCAATTAGACTAGTACATAATTTACAGGAGAGGGAGAGAGAGAAAGAGCGAAAGAGCGAGCGTAGGCGAATACCTGTATCTGCAACAAAGATGAGGTAATATGCCATATTAATCATTCATTTGAAACTAAACACTGATCTGATATGCAAACCAAATTCAGTGAAACTTTGAAACAAATCTTGAATACCATGTAATTGCTTGTAGTGAACCATAACAGAAGTACAGCTACAGCATTACATATTAATTGCAGTGTTGTGTGGTTGCAACATGATAAAAAAATGAATTTCAGTTTTCGGTATGGTTGTGTTTTATAACAGCGTAAGCAGAATGCTCTAGCAGTTGGAACTCGTTGAGGCATTTCAGTTAAATGGGCTCATTTGAAATCTTACTAATCTGGAGAAATAAATCTGATCAGGATTGGCCAGTTGGCCAAAAAACACTGAAACCTAGCAAAAAACATACAGTAATGTAAGAAATGAAACGATTAGTATTCTCTTAACAAGTGTACAGAGAAATGTAAATGTTGCTGTTTGGCTCAAAAGATGCAGCAGTTTTAAACATCATTAAGCATGTGGACTCTGTCACTGTTAGATGCCACATCCGTGTCCATTGTGTGTAATTATGCTGGGTCAGATAAGGCAGAGAAAAATATATGAACCCCATTCAGTCTTTTAATAGCACACAGTCACATTAAGAGGATGATCCTGTGTTAGTTTGAGCATAATGCTTATTTTAGTGAAACCCTTTAACTAAAAATAGTTGAAGCTCCTTTAAACCTAAATTATATTGAAAGGATAAGTAGTTGGTTTGATATTGACTATACTCAAGGTTTTTCTGTTGTATTGGGAAGGAAAATGTGGAATTGTACCACCTCTAGTTGCAGCAAGAATAAAATCTGAGCTAGATTTGGGGCTAGATCAGATTTGGCAAAAATAAATTGGAGTTTATGTTAACAAATGACAAGAAGAAGCCCTTTCTTGTGTTTTGAAGAATACGTTCATCACTTTGTTACAGTTTGGGAGGGGGCACGTTTCTTGGCCTGTGCTGCTTGCTGACTGGTTGCGAGACATTTGAAGAGGCCTTAGAGATGGCAGCGAAGGGGGACAGCACTAACGTTGACAAACTGGTAAAGGACATTTATGGTGGAGATTATGAACGCTTTGGACTTCAGGGATCTGCTGTAGCATCCAGGTACCAGACAGTTTCATCTGCAATTGTATTGATTTTCCACATGTTTTCATACAGAAGTGCTTAAGAGGTCCTTTTTTTTTATCCTTTAGTTTTGGTCATATGATGAGCAAGGAGAGACGTGATAGCATCAGCAAAGAGGATTTGGCCAGGGCTACTCTTGTCACGATCACAAACAACATTGGTTCCATCGCCCGCATGTGTGCTGTGAATGAGGTTTGACACACATTTTCTTCCTTCATTAATGAACATCACGCTATGAAAGCTTGAACAGTGAACTTTTATTATTGGTGCATTTTACTTACGACTATCAGTAGCTAAGTATTAGCGATTAGCACCTATTATGTGATATAGAATACCAGTTGGAGCGTATTTATCTTAAATTAAGTTGAAAATATTAGAGTGAGTATTAAATGTTAAAATGAGGGCGCCCAGGAACAATTTCACCAGTAGGCACCCCGAAAAGAAGATGTCGTGGCTTCAGGAAACACATTTTGTGTGCTTTCAGCTTCTTTACAGTGTTGCCTTGTGCCATGGAGATCAAGCAGCATTGTACAGGGCTATCAAAGCAAACAGAACCACAACGTGAATGTGTAACAACTGTGAATTAAATTCATCTGATCCTGCACGAAAAACACTTCTTGTGTTCTATGTGTTAACTCTAACTTAAAAGTCCTGGGGTGCTGGTGTGCAAGACATTTAAAATAATTAAACATAGAATTACAATATATTAAAAGTAATATGTGCAGCTTATTACAGTGGAAGGAAGTGCTTTCTTTATGAGGAAGCTGACTTGAAAAATACTGAAATACTGTGGTGATGTGTATGTGCAACTTACAGTGCATAGTTGGGTTTCCTCAATCATCAATCATCAAAAAAATCATTTTCTATTAAAACTCTACACCATCAGTGAAGGGTTTCCTTCCTTTGTGGTTTAATTCTATGTTTACACCAACAGTGATTTTAGGGTTAGTTTCTTTTTGCTGTTTATGGATGTTATTAGTACCTATATTTGTTTCCTACACAGGTCAACCACTCACAGCTAGGTGGCAGCCAAATCATGATTTTTCCAGCTTAGTTTTTTCCCCCTTTGTAATAGTAAGCATGTTAAGTAGAGTTTGTTTGTGTCTCCCTTATGTAACTAGGCTCTAAAAAGTTTCAAATGTTTTTACTAATGTTTTTGTTTTTAGAGAATTGAAAGAGTTGTATTTGTTGGGAATTTCCTGCGAATAAACACAGTGTCAACAAAGCTGCTAGCCTACGCCATGGACTTTTGGTCAAAAGGACAACTGAAAGCCCTGTTTTTAGAACATGAAGTAAGTCATTTCAGTAAATGTGCACAACTTCAGTATCATGTCTTACATAAGTCAACTTTAACTGACCTACTGTTCACTCTGAAGTAGGTGTGTATAAGGAAAATTTGCATTTAGGACAAATGGTAAGTCACTAATCTGGTTCGTATTCCTGTGTACAGGGTTATTTTGGGGCTGTTGGTGCCTTCCTAAAGCTACTGAGGATAACTGAAGATCTCTAAGGGTTTGAGAAACTGAAAAAAACAATTACTTTCCAGAACCAGAAGCTGCTGTAAAATGTCAGGAAAGCCTCCTCCCATAACAAGGAAAAGCCATCTGGAAAATGTCAGATATTTAAGATGATGCCTGTATTCTCCTTCCCTGTGTCTACGCTTATTTCAAGCCTGTTTTCAAGACTGTAGGTCTTGTTATATGTATGGGGTTTGGAGGTGAGTGCTGTGTGTATTTACCACTAAGGAGAAATACTCTCATGGTACAGTCTACTGTAAAGGAAAATGCAGATGTTGGTGTTAGTGGACCCTCCCCTATAAGCCAAAATCCACTCGTGTTTTTAGACTAATGTTTTAGACGAATGTGGCACAACCATCAATCACTTTTTGTTTTGTATGTTTGAAATCTTTGGTCTAGGAAATGATTTAAAAGGAATAGACCCAAATGCAACTGCAGATCATCCTCCCCTTGTTTTTTCAGATGCAAAGCCTATGTTAACCAAGTATCAAAAGTTTCAGTGATTCTTGCCGGAATTATCTGAAAAGTCCTGTTAAAACTTGACAAAACGCAAAGGAAAAATGGAGATTACCTTATGCTCATAGGTATTGAAGGACCCTGGTAATGAGAGATGGTCTAACTGCTGGGTCTCCGCACCATTTGGTACAACAGCAATGGCAAAACTGAGATTACTTCCAGTTAACATGCTGTACTATGGATGTGAGCTAGCATGTGAACTAGCAGTTACTCAGTAATGTGTAGTATAAAATAGGCAGGTGGTTCTGTAAGCTGTCAGCCATGGTGTTCACACGAGACCTGGTTTAGATCAGGAAGCAGAAATTAACATTAACATTATTAACTCTTAAATGGACTATTTGACTGATAAATTATAAATAGGGTCAGGCAATGGCCTGTATATTTTAAGCCTAAAATTGTGCAGTATTGGCCAAATAATGAGCTCTTCTTTAATATCCAACAACTGTTGTTCTAGTAGCACAGAGACACTTTTGGGTACCAGAGCTTTCAGTGTTCCTGATTGACAGCATCTCAAAGTATTAGTTGGACAGTTGAGTGCTGATTTATTCCTGATCAGACGGGCGTAGTACGCTTATCATCCAGCGATGCGAATAATAGTGAATAATGAACCGCATGCCGAATGACTACTTCACTCACAACAGTTTCTTTTAACCCTCGAGGTGTACTTACACTGTAACAGACGTTTTTATTTTTATTTATCCATATTTTGCAGATTGTGTCATATTATTGATTGTTCTATTTGTGGCATTATATGATGGCATTGTGGTTTTGATTGAAGCTACAAATCGAGCCTGTAAACCTGTCTTCTGCCTTTCCTCCTGCCTTTTCAGCAAATGCCTTCATCATTATCTCTTTATGTCTCCTATATTTCTCGTAGAGGCCCCGCATCTCATATTTTCACACATACCTTTAATTTGCTTCTCCCGGAGCTGCATACAGTAATGAGTTGCAACTTCATGGCTAAACACATCAAAGGAACACTTCACCACTTTTTTCACCTAATCTGTTGGTCTGTCGGTTAGCACAGACGTCTTTATTTTGAAATGAATTCCACTTTTGCTTTCTATTATTTTGAGCCAGCTAGTGCAGATAAATAATCGAATCACCACATGCGACAGATGACCCCCCCCCCAGCTATATCTAAATTAGGCCAAATTGCAGTCACTTTTGCTATGCAGTGAAATAAACACTGTTGCCAGTTTGTGCTTTAAATATGACTTTTCATGTAGGTTTTTAGCCTTGTTCAGTTAATGTGTAATTAATTAGTTAATGTAAATAATTTGTCTTATGAGGGGAAAATTGTTCTGAACATTAATATAATATTTCATTCCAAGTAAAAATGGGCCTTAGGTAATGTTGCTCCATTTGTTCACATTTGTACATGCTCATATGGCGTAAAGATGTGAAAAAGAAAATCAAGGCTTGGGTATTACAATAAAAAGGAGGTCTTGCAGCCTGTCAACTGGACATTTCCATGTGAAAACTAAGGAATCCCAGCCTTTATGTATAGAAATTTGTGAGTGTATATGATACTGGAGCTCTTCCAGAGAGTTTGTACCTTCTTTTAAGCCCCCCAACACACACACACACACACACACACACTTATTCTCTCCTTAGACATCAGAATTGCCTTAGGCAGCTGGTTGCTGTTCTGACTTTGAGGACCTGCATATGCACTCAAACAGCAGTTCAACCCAACTCTGAGCCACTACAGCAACTTTCATAAGGTTAAGGGGTGCCTTTTACTAAAGTCCAGACTTTTTCCTGTGCATCTTCCTTCTCGTTATACTACTAACTTCAAACGTCAGTGTAATTGTGTTAAATGTATATGTTGTTTTTGGGTTTTTTTGGTGGTAGGTTTTGGAACATACTGTTTTAAGTGCTTAGCTACTCCACCCTGTAATAACCAGGAAGATGCATGAACACAAACAGGACAGGACTAGTTGAGGCACTGCTTGCTCTGCCATTCATGTTTTATTCCAAACCCAGCAGGTTTGGTCTTTTTTTTGTTTGTTTGTTTTTGTTTATTTGTTTGTTTCTCAAAAATCCCATTTAGTGGGATTTGCTTTATCAACATTTTCTATTTGTTAAATCAGCCACACTAAAAATGTTGTACCGTAAGTTAAGCTGATTCACAGGTGTACATCATTTTCACATCAGTAGCATCTAATACTATCAACACAGTCACGGTCAGTGCATAAACTGAAAGACAGAACTGGGTTAATTCACGTTCATGTGGAAATGATGTGCACACTTGAATCTTGCAGGTTCTTTTTTTGTTTGTTTTTTGTCATACTTTCTGCATGTTCATTATCTGTAAGCATTGAAAGATTCATTTTGAGTCTTAAACTCCTTCCTGAGCCTGATGTTATTTCTAATAAACTTTCATGTTACTTGTTCTGAGGAAGACATACTGAGGGGGTGGACCAATGGGCTTAGCCTCTATTGTTTGGCACATGTGGGTGTTTGCCAACGAACACGGTGTATAACTGCAGTGTAATCGTCTCCATCAGTGTTGTCATTCGCTCTGTTCTTGCAGGATCACTACGTCGAGGTTTTATGTTTACATGTTCTAGAAGAGTCTATGGCTCATTTATGCCCCCACTAACCCCTGCTCTGAGATTTTTCCATTCATCCTGCAACTTTTTCTCTGTTACCAATAAACCTTGAATACTTATCAAATGTGGGACATGTGTTTTCTGCCTTCTTTGAATGCAGCTTGAGGTGTAAATGAGTAAAAAAGAAAAAAAAAATCCTGGATTTATGGCACTTTCTTGAAGAACAAAAAAACTGGAATGGCAGAACCTTATTCTTTGGTTAGTGAGACTAACTTAATTATAAGAAACATACTTCTGCATACTGATATTTGCATAAATCCCATTATTAATATTATTTGAAAACTAGAGCTGCCCTGTATGCCATGTCAGAAGTTCATGATGAATGGACCAGTAGAAATAGTCCAAACAACTTATAATAACATACATTGTACATGTCTTTACATAGTAATGCATAACAAAAATACTGATTTTATACCATACACACACACACACACACACACACAAAAACTGCAGTTATACCCTCGAAGGTACACCTTCCACAGCTTTAGTTAGGAAACAACTCCACCATGTTTCATTCTATTTAGATGTTTTAAGGTGGAATGGCTTAGTAGACCCCATTTGATTCCAGGCTTTCTATTTTACTGTTCTGCTTTTAAACTTAAGAATAAGGAAACATATCTCCCTTTTTCTGAGAAAAAGTATATTTTAAGATAAAAAAAAAAAAACTGTCTCATGGAACATGTTGTTTTGAAGGAGTGTTACACTCTTTGAACTCTGATGAACCAAATACCTTCATGTTACCATTTTTTCCTGGCAGTGTATGAATAACATCTCATTACAATACCACTTAGTGGGCTTTTTTAGGCAACATGTGAACAGTTTTTGTGTTGGAAACAGGAAAAATGGATAAGCATTAGGATCTCAGTGATGGGTCCAGCACCTCCAAAACAACAGGGAGGGCGTTCATGATATTCAGTGGTTGGTATCTACCAGTGGTTGTCCAAGGAAGGTCAGATTCGAGGCTCACTGATGTGTTTGGGGAATGAAGTTAGCTCTTCTGGTGGGATTCCCAAAGAAGAAGGTCTAGTCTCAAGGTGCATTTTCTTTCACCTCATGTGAACAGGCGTATGTGTCATTAATAAGTGGAGGGCACCAGGCCCCTGGATGCACTATAGAAAGAAGGTAACCGGCACAGGCAGTGTAATGCTCAGGGCAGCATTCTGCTGGGGGATTGTAGGTGCAGTTATTCATGTGGATGTTACTTTGACACCTACGGTCATGTGAAAAAATTAGGACACCCTATGAAAGGCTGTGTTTTTTTCTAACATTCTTGGACATATGGATGTTTAATCTCAATTGTAACAAAACTGGGAGATTAAGGTTATATAACTAAACAATTAAAACTGAAGAAAATACTTTTCAAAATCTTCTGTAAAATGTAATTCTACAAAAATGTGATCTCTGGTGATCTAATCAAGTGCACATGATTAGAACATTGTTACTCAGCATTCTGAAGGAGGTTTGCCCTTTTCAAACCACAGACATCTAGTTTGGTGCTCCTGACTGTTGAGGTGAGACTGAACACCATGGTGAGATCAAAAGAGCTGTCTGAGGCCTTCAGAAAGACGATTGTAGCAGCTTATAAGTCTGAAAGTAAAAAAAAAAAAGTGAAAGTGACAACCCTCGTCATTGCGAGGTTACAGCACACCACAACAAAATTGGACCTCTGCATTTAACCCATGCAAAGACCATGCAGCAGTGGGCCGCTATTGAAAGCACCCAGGGAGCAGTGACGGTACCTTGCTCAAGGGTACCTCAGGGCAACCTACTGGTGAGGGAATCAAACCCACAATCTTCCAATGCAGGGGCAACTCCCTAACCACTAGACCACCACTGCCCCTTAGATAAAGGGGACAAAGCAGGGGCAACTCCCTAACCACTAGGCCACCGCTGCCCCTTAGATAAAGGGGACCTTGGAAAAAGTCTGGTAAGGGTTTTAAAAAGATCTCAAAAGATTTTGCATTCAGCCAATCCACTGTCTGGAAAATAGTCTACAAGTTGAGGACTTCCAAAACAACTGCCAACATGCCCAGATCTAGCCATCCAAGCAAGTTCACCCCCAAGAGCAGACTGCAAGATGCTTAAAGAAGTCTCCAAAAACCCTAAAATGTCACCACAGGACCTACAGCAGACTCTTGCTACTGTTGATGTGAAAGCGCCTCTACAATCAGAAAGAAACTGCACAACTTTAACTTGCAGTGTGCAAGGAGGAAACCTTTGCTCTCTGAGAGAAACATCAAGGCCAGACTGAAGTTTGCCAAAGACAACATAAACAAAGTTAAAGATAAAGTTCTTTGGACAGATGAGTCTAAAATTTTATTATTTGGACACCAGAAAAGAGGACATGTCTGGCGTAAATCAAATACAGCATTCCAGGAAAATAACCTCATACCAACTGTGAAGCATGGAGGTGGAAGCATTTGGAGATGCTTTACTGCAGCAGGAGCTGGTCATCTTACCATCATAGAATCCACCATGAACTCTACCATGTATCAGAGGGTGTCTGAGGAAAATGTGAGATGATCTATAAGAACATTAAAGTGGAACTGGACCCTGCAACATAACAATGACCCAAAACATACCAGTAACTCCACCAAGGACTGGCTGAAAACTAAGAAATGGAGAGTCAAAGCCCAGATCTTAATCCCATTGAGTTGCTGTGGGGTGACCTGAAATGGGCTGTACATGAAGAAATCCCTCAAACATCTCACAACTGAAAGAATTCTACATTGAGGAGCAAACTTTCCTCAGACTGATTTCAGAGACTGGTAGATGCTACAAGAAGTTTCTCACTGCAGTTATTTAAGGGGGAAACATTATTATTATTATTATTATTATTATTATTATTATTATTATTATTATTATTACGGGGTAGGATGTCCTAACCTTTTCCTTAGATTGAATATACATTTTTGTTGATATCTTTTGATATATAAAGCAAATATGTAAGCAAAGACTCTCATCTCATTCATCAGGGTCACTGAGGGAAAGGTCCACACAGACCTCCCCTCTTCACTTTAAAAAAGAAAAAAGTAGTTTTTCTAGGAATCAGTTCCACGTAGGTCTTTCTAGTTGCTGTGATTGGCAGGTACAGTGTCTGCTGGATGGACCGGTCCAGACAGGGGAACTCTCACATGTAGTTGCGTAATTTGCCTTCACGTGTTTGGGGGTGGAGAGCAGAAAGGTGCCTGAGCCTTCTGAAAACACACACACATGCACAGACGCGCGCGCGCACACACGCGCACAAACACTAGGATGGTGCTGCAGCTGGGAGACTTTGGATGCTGATGGAAAGATGCGGGCTCGACCTGGTGTGAGAGAAGGTTAGTATATATAAGTCTGGGCCTAGATTTTAGGCGCAGCACTCACGCACACACGCACACACACACACACACACACACCCGCTGTAAGAACTAGATCTTCTCATGCAAAAATTGGGAAAGTTCTTAAAGCTCCTCCAGTTTGTACAAATGTTTGTAACTTTTCTGAGTAAGCAAGAGAACTAATGTTCATGTTTGCATATCTAACGTGCACGTGCATAGTGTGCAGGTCATTATACAGGCTTTAGTCTGAACTGCAGCTGATTTGCCATCTCTGCAGCACTGATAGCATGCGAGCTGATTATTAACTTCAGCAGGGGTCCTCATCTGCTTGCACAAGTTAAAGTATGTCCCACAAAAGTGGAAACAAGTGCTGCACCTTTAGTGAAAAAGGGTGAAATGCTCAAAAAAGATGCATAACCTCCTTTAAGGAGTCCCAGGGTTCCCCCCCACACCCCCTACTCTTATTATAAGTGACCAGTCAGCAGAGCACTGCAAGTCCTTGCATGTGACCAGATCCAAGATTTTAGATGAAGGTTTCAGACATGCATGTTACATTCTTATAAACCAGTCAGGCATGAAAAGCGCCTAAAACAGAAGCTCAGTGTATCGCAATAGTTTAAAAGTCATGTTGAGGCTAAAACCCCATACTTTTTTGGTCGTGGATACTGACACTGGTTGTTTAGTGCACTGTTTTCAGCTTTTTTGTTGTTCTTGTCGTTTTTTGAGGGATTGGAATTAACTAGCTGGGATGCTGGGAGTTAATACAGCTTTGAAAATAAATAATAAAAAAGACTTCATAGATAGCAACATCCTTCAAATGTTTTATGTCTGATTAAGTTATTAATCTGATGAAGTTTGCAATATTGTGATTAAATTTGTGGGGGTTTCATTTTAGTCTGAAAGAGGGTTAATAGAAGTTAATTAATTTTTTTATTTTTTAAAAAGGCACAAAACTTTTTACATTAACTGAACAACACTGATGCCTGAAACTGCTTGATTTCATTTTGATTTCGTCATGTGGAAATGATAAAAACTGTCAAGAAAAGTCCATTTATGCCATTTTTCCAGTTTCCCACAGGTTTGTCGACTTCAAAAGCGGTCCGAGGGAAACTTGGAGCTTGTATCATCTGCAGAAAGCCGGCCCTTTATCCATCGGGACGGATCATTTGCATTGATTGCCAATGTGTTTTCCTGTGTACACCTGTGGTGGAAGAGAAGTGGATCAGTAGTGGGAAACTGAAAATGCTTGTTCCAGGAAGAGCATGTTAAAGCATGCCTCAGCTTTTCAGCAGGGTGAAGGAGGTCAGGGAGGCAGGCTGCAGGCTCCTGAGTTAATCTGGTAACTCCTGAGTTAGCACAGCTTGCAGGCTCGTAAACACCTCGGCTGTCATGAGCAAAAAAAAATGCCATCTCACTCCAGCCAGCTGTGAATCATTAGTGCACACACAACCCCAGGTCCAGAGAAATGCCTAGCGCACACAGGACCCCAGGTCCTGCAAAGATGACCTACAGGCTACAGGTTAGGCCTGGTCTGCTGTTTTTTCATAATTTCAGTTGTTTCACATTTCTTTTATTTTGCCTGTAATCTTGTGGCCAGGTCCTCACGTCTGCAGTGGCAACTCCCTGATCGGTGCGAGTGGAAGAAGCAAAGAAGAAAGTGTGTGTTGGACTTGCAACTGAAGACGAGTAGCAGAGGTGGATGCAGTTTCCATGGCTCAGGAAAAGAAAAAGCAGACAGGGGTGCTTCCTCCAGACGGAGGCTGGGGATGGATGATTGTGGCTGGCTGTTTTGTCGTCACCGTCTGTACTCGCGCTGTAACCAGGTGAGTCTCATTCAGGCCTTGTTTATCGAGGATGATTTGATTTTATTGTTTACCAGCACCAATGGTCGCCTCTAGAGTTTCATCTAGCTTCTTCTTCCTTTTGAACTCCACACTTGACTGAATCATTTACACAGTTGTCTACTGTGTGCTGTAGCAGCCTGACCAATCACAGGCACTTCTGCTTTGATTAACCCAGTTAATTCACACACAGTGAGGAAAATGTTTAAAAAGCAGGTTTTTTCGAGGGGTGGGATATATGATGATATTTTTTGTGACTGTGATATATTATGTCATATGTTAAAGTATTCTTTGCTGAGCAAATGGTAGAAATCAACATCAGTGCCTAAAGAAAACTGACCGACTGCATGTTACATAATTAGGCCAGCAGTGTAGTGTGCGTTAAACATAACCATTGTACTTTTGATAGTACTTTTATATGCTGCACTACTACTTAATGCGTTTCAGTGTATGAAACTTCTCTAATTGCTCTAATTATATTTTCAGAGGATTTATTTTTGATTGCACAGTGACATACAGTACTGTGCACCTCAGAAAAATCCATTTAAAAAGCTTTTTATAAGGGCAGAAAGTTTTTATTTAATAAAGCAAATGAAATTTAATAAAAATAAAGTTAATAAACACAAATATTCAATAATATGTAGGAAATTCAAAAACTTCAAAGAATAAAAGAGTAATTGGTAATATTGTTTAGTGTGTTATTTATACGGGTTAGAATGATGTCATTATTTTAAAAATGACATTGGTCTTACTTTTTTTTTTACTGAATTTATCTTTATTTGAATTTCTTCAGCTGATGAATTGTGTATTTTGTCAAGGAAAGCTTGTCTAAGATTTTTGCACAGTACTGTATGTGTGAATCATTCAAGAAAAGCTAAGCCAAGCTAAATTAAACTAAACTTAAGGCATGGAGCAGTGAAGTAACAACTGCAGGTGATTGCAGAGGATCAGGCTGGTGATTAGTTTACTGGCGATGCTGGTTGTGAATTTAAATGTACTTATAAAATGGCAATAATATATTATTTTCACATTGTATCATATGTTCTGTTTAGGCCCAGTGCCTTTGCTTATTTGTGTTATTGGATTTAAAATGTATACATGAAGATTTTTTAAGTCTAGAAAATAGGTCATGCAGT
The DNA here is from genome assembly GCA_017165825.1 of Hepsetus odoe. Taxonomy (NCBI): domain Eukaryota; kingdom Metazoa; phylum Chordata; class Actinopteri; order Characiformes; family Hepsetidae; genus Hepsetus; species Hepsetus odoe. The sequence continues at coordinate 17,316,464 of CM029378.1, forward strand.
AATTATACTGCATGCAGTAATTGTATTCATTGCTGAATACAAATCCACTGGCATCCGCCTAGTGACAACAGGTATGTAGTGTTTGTCACGATCTTTCAGTTCAGGTTACATCTGACACGCTGTGGTAAAAAAAAAAGTATTGACACCAGAGGCCAATTTGGACCCTTTTTAATGACTTATACTGCTTTCACCTGAGAAGAATAGTGGATTCTGTGCTTTAGTTTGTGCAAGCATGTCAATAACTCTGTACATAAGAAAAACTGCTATATGGTGCTCTGTCTTTCGTCAAAGGGGAAGCGCTGGGACATTGAGATAGTGTTATCTGTGCCTTATCTCCTGCCTCTGATAATGTGTGAACCATAAATAATGATGCTTTAGCAATTAAATAAGTCCACTGGGATTTTATCAGTAACATATATGTTGAAATTTCCATTCTTTCGACCTCTGAAAAGTGCCAGAACAATGGTGGAAAAGAAACAGGTTGGTTCTTACCATCATCTCTCCCAAGAAGTTTTTTACAAAAATTTGCACATTTTTGTTTGTTATTACTCCCTGTCCTAGTTTCAGAAGGATAATAGTTTTGAGTGAGTAATTAAAGGAGGGTGGATTAGAGAAGCACTTGAAGCATGCAGTCTGGTGAGTGAAAAAGCTTAGTCACTCAAAAGGCAAAGATGAAGACAAAGGCACTGATCTGTGAGCCAACAATGCCAGGGAGTTTTGTGGAAATCATAACTTGCACAGCAGCAAAGATGATTCGAACTAGAAGTAACTAGATGTAGAAGAACGGGCCGATGCTTTTAGTGTGCTCTTTTTTAGTGTTTTTTTTTTTTGCTCAGTCTTGCAAGTACAGATGGGTGCGGTTCAGAGCCTGAAGAGCTGTTTGAACCCTTTGGCCCTAATTTGTCTGGCTCTGCGCAGCAAGTTCGGGTTGATTAGGGCACAGCAGACTGAAGGACATATCTCCCTCCAATGGCCCCTGGCCAGCATTGCATGTGTGTTCTCTGGCCAATGACTGAGTATGTGAGAGTCACTGGCTGTCATATCCTCTCAGAGAGTTTTGACCCTTCTCTCCAGCCCGGTGCCTTCTCTGTGTTTGTTCAGGTGCAGACAGGCTGGGTTAGGGCTTGTGCCTCATTACCCCCTTCTCAAACCTCCCACCCACCCATAAGCCCCACTGGGCTGTCGCTTGTCTTTCTAGTCAGCAATAATGCCTGAACCGCAAGCCAGTGTCTTCTCTTATCTGCTAAGGACTGATTGAGAGTAAATTAAAACAAAATAGCACGGTGTGATTATACTGCTGCATGTTGTGTGTATTGTAATATAGCTTAAATCTGACCTGCATTGTTTTGTTTGTTTAGTTTCTTTCACATTTTCACACGGAAAAAGACAGAACAACTAAAATACAGTACTCAATATTGGCCTATATCTTTAATATTTGAAGACAAATAGTTCCTCCTTTCAGAGAGCAGTGCATCCCTACTTCATATCACATAATAAAATAAAGTGTCGTTTCCCTGAAAAGTCTATTGAGATTCCCCATCAAAAAGGAAACAGATTCTTGGCCATTTGTTATCCTGGATGATTTCAGCTTTACAGAGGTACAATTACCCAGTAAGCCAAAACATTTTGATCACTCACAGATTAGGTTAATATCAATTATCTTGTAAGATGGGAGGTCTGAGATATATTAAGTGAACAGTCGGTCCTCAATAATCAAGGTATTGGTAGAGAAATAGGAAGCCTGAAGACAGAAGGGCTGCTGTAGCAGAAGTCACTAAAATTTTTAATGCTGGCTACAGGTGGAATGAGTCACAACACACACCCTGCTGAGTGTGGCCTGCATAGCTGCATAGCAGAGCGATCAGAAGGCCTGAGTTAATCCATCTACATTCGAAAGCATTTACAACAAGTTTTGGAACTGGAATTTGGAGTGACTGTGGAAAGATTGAAGAGTGTTCTGTAACATTGTGTGGACGTATGGGTGTATATGCGCTGCTAACATCTGGTTGCCAAATACCAGCGTTCACCCAAAGAGGTCTTGGCTAGTTGTAGCTGCTTTGGTGGCACCGGGGCAGTGGTGGTCTAGTGGTTAGGGAGTTGCCCCTGCATCAGAAGATTGTGGGTTCAATTCCCTCACCAGTAGGCTGCCCTGAAGTACCCTTGAGCAAGGTACTGTCCCCGTCACTGCTCCCTGGGCGCTTTCAATAGCTGCCCACTGCTGCACGGTGTTTGTGTGTGTGGGTTAAATGCAGAGGTCCAATTTCATTGTGGTTCACTGTGTGCTGTGACCTCGCAATGATAAGGGTTGTTTCACGTTGGATCAACTGTGTATTAGGCAGGTGGTCTGATCGATTCGTATGTTGTGTAGCCTTAGAACTATAAAGAATATAAATATAAACAATATTGCGTTTACAGTGCTTTGTATATCTTTTTCAGATGCATCTCCATTTTCTTTGTTGAATTTCAAATGCATTTTGCACATGATTACTCTGGAACGGCTTGGATCCATTCGTTGGTGGACTGCACTACAATGCTCTGTGGTAGGTCTTTAATTTGGTCTCAATGTACTTTACATCAAACCTTTGGAATCTCAAATTTGGACCTCTGTGTTGAAAAGGCATTATGTTTTTGTTTTGTATTAATTAGCTGACAATTTGTGGCGCATCTTGACCAAGGTATTTGTTATTGTAGACTTGCTTGTGTTGTGTTTGCTTTGTGCACCAATCTGTTCTGAATGATTTGTCCTCCATACTCAAAATAAACACATACATTTATTTCACCCCAAATTTCTATGCAGTCAAAAAGAGGAAAGTTTGATGTACAGGATTTTTTGCCTCAACATTAAGTGCATTTGCAGATAATGTCAACAAGTTCAATTTGTAAGACAAAACCTGGTTTATTTTTGAGTCTAGCCCAAAAGCAGTGGCACAGAAGGCACCGTTAGCACTATTAATCCAAATCCATTTGCCACATTTGTTTTTTTTGCAGTAATTTGCATAATTTGCCTGAGACGTCGTGACTTCCCGGCTGAATGAGGCGCTTAAAAGAGCTGAAGTCTGTGGGAGGCTTGACCCCCTCTGTCTTGAAAGTCAACAACACAGTGAACATCTTGAAAGGACATGCCAGTGTCATAACAGCTGAAAACAGCATGCCTGTTTATTTATGCCTTACTCACTGTGATCTGCTGTCACGAAAGCTAGCAATTCAGATGAAGTCTCGTAAAGACTTGCATGACTCAGGAAAGACATTTTTGGCTTGTGCTTGCTGAAAAAAGGAATACATTTTTACACAAGGCTTTATCAATGCTATTGATTTTACACAAATTCTTCCAATACTGCAGTTAGCTGACATGTTAACTTTCTTATCATGGGAGTGATAGCAGAGCTTAAGCTGGCTCCGGTCCACAGCAGTTCAGAGAGTTGCAAAGATCTGTCAGTCTTGCCGTATTTTATAGTGAATGAGACATTTGCCTGAATGTTTGTAATTATCATGAAATCTAAAGCATTTGATTATTTTACTGTAATGTAAAAGTTTTTATTGAATCTTATTTTGTTTGGGTTTGAATGACAGCTCCTCTGGGAAGCCTGATTGGGAATCAGCTGTCGTGTCGTGTAGCTGTGATGCTGGGAGGATTTCTGGCATCAATTGGCTTGGTGCTTAGCTCTTTTGCTACCAGTCTGGAGTATCTCTACCTCTCTCTAGGGGTGCTAACGGGTAAGACAACTAAAAAAGCAAAAGCTTTTGTTAAAAGGTCTGACTGGCTGACTACATATGGACTAAGTGGGAAATTGTGTAAATTGGATTTTTCCAAGCAGTTTTAAGCATTCTTTTTAAATATTGATACAGACATGTGATGAAATTTATTCCACTCATGACAGAAAGAAGAAAGGCCCAGAATAGTGTCAAAGATCCCGTCCATCCTTTTCATCAGTCAGTTAATTTCACGAGCAGACTTCTCAGAAAAACTCAGGAAATTAGCCTTTTTAAAGCTTTATTCCCCTCAAACTTTGCCTGTAAGTTTATGTACAAGGAATGACAGTGTTACCAGATTACATATTTCTTTTCTCCACAGGGATGGGCTTTGCTCTCTGTTACACCCCAGCCATTGCTATGGTTGGAATTTATTTCTGTGAAAGGAAGTCACTGGCTTATGGCATTGCCATGTCTGGCAGTGGCATTGGAACGTTTATCCTGGCCCCTGTGGTGCAGATGCTCATTGAGCACTACTCATGGCGAGGGGCCCTCCTCATCCTGGGAGGTCTGGTGGCAAACCTGTGTGTGTGTGGAGCTCTGTTACGACCCATCACTCTGAAAGAAGAGGAAGCCTGCCCCCTTCCTGTAGATTCTGAGTGTGGCTACAGCACTAAGCCCCTGGCAGCCATCAGTGCTGCTGAGGAGAAGCAACTTGTTGCCCAAAAACAGCAGGGAGACACCAAGCAGCGCTGTCTGCGGTCCATGCAGGAGTACCATTTCCTGCTCATGCCTGACTTTCTGGTGCTGGCGGGCTCTTTTCTGTTTCTGGCCAGTGGCTGCAGCCTGCCATTTGTTTACCTGGTGCCTTATGCGCTGGATGTAGGGGTCAGTCACCACCATGCTGCTTTTCTGATGTCCATCTTAGGCGTCGTTGATATAATTGGCAACATCACCTTTGGCTGGCTCACTGACAGGAGGTAGGCTTCTTTGAATAATACCATCATTTGATACTAATGGAGGGTTATTATTCTTTGATGTTAATTATTTTAAAAATGCTTTCAAGGCCTGGGCATTAAATAAATGTAACGAGTTCCAAGCTTCAATTTCTCACACCTGTACATTCTTAACCAAAAGAGGCTTGCACCCATCAGCCACAACATTAAAACCACCGTCAGGTGACGTGAATTACGTTGATTATGTTATAACTGTGCTGCATCTGATGGCGTGGGATATATTAGACAAGTGAACAGCTCTTTATGCTGGAGGAGTAAAGGTCTGGGAGGAACCAATTCTGATGGCTAGATGACTAGATGTTTATCTCCAGCATGGCAGGTTTTGTGGCATGTACTTCGTATGCAGTAGTTAGTACCAAAATTGCTCCAAGGGTGTATAACCAGTTAATGAGCGACAGAGTAATGGATGCCCAGGGCTCATTTACATGGTGAATAACAAAATGGCCCAGTCTGGTCCAATCTTACAAAAGAGTTACTTTAACACAGATTCCTAAACAGCTTAATAAAGCCTATTACAGAAAGTTACAGAAAACGAGGCACCTTGCTGTGTGTAGTCTGTACACAGACTTGTCAGACTCCCCAGACTTTTCTTGTTCAATGCTCTCTCAGAGCTAATCCTCTGGCAGAGACAGTGTGATACTCTGGACAATGTTTTGCAGGAAACCTTGGGTATTGGCATTCATGTGGCTGTTACTTTGAAACAGCATCTACCAAATCATAATTGCAGACAAAGTACACCCATTCCTGACAACCATGTTCTCTAACGGCTTGTTGTCATGAGGAGGACTTACACAACTATAATGCTATGACTAATCAATGTACACTGTAGAGCAAAACTGTTTTTTAGTACAAATAAGGCAAAGTCCAGACTACCTTACAATTTTGTAAGTTCAGACTTATCAGACTAGGTGTGTGCAAGGGCGGTGAGTAACACCTGACAAACAGCTCAACAACAGCTCAACATAATTAAATCTCTTAATATGTAGTCTAACTTGCTTTAGCTTGTTTTCAATCTTCCTCATCATTATGAGAAGCAGCATACAAATAGCAATAGGACAGCTTTAGGACAGGTGTAAGCCATCAGTAACACATAAAACTTGTCCACTTCTTATCCTTTGCCAACACCCCCACCTCCACTTAACCAGTCCCTGTTAATGTTGCCCCTATCCACCACAATACATTTAACAATCAAGTGTATTATTTTATTTTTGCAGTCTTCTTCTGCTTTCAATTACTACCTTTTAGGGGTCGCCACAGCAGATCATCCGTTTTCATTTCTTCCTGTCCTCTGTATCTTCCTCATTTGAACTGATCATCTGCAAGTCCTCTCTCACCACATCCATAAGCCTCCTCTTTGGCCTTCCTCTTGTCCTCTTGCCAGGCAGCTCCATCTTCAAAATCCTTCTTTCAATATAATCCTTGTCTCTTCTCTGGACATGTGTAAGCCAATGCAATCTCTGCTGCCTCTCTTTTCGTCACTGCTACCACCTCCATCTCGTAAAGCATTGCTGGTCTCACTACCATCCTGTAAACCTTTCCTTTCACTCCTTTCCTGCTCACTTTCATTCCTTTCATCTCTAGAGCATATTTATATCTCTCAAGGGTTTTCTTAAGCTGCTGCTTACTCTCGCTATCGATCGCAATGTCATCAGCAAGCTTTATAGTCCACAGGTACTACTAACTCCATCAATCAACCTGTCCATTAAAGTCAAAATCAACCTGTCACATAAAAGAATGGCCTCAGCGCTGGTCCTTGATGTAATCCAACCTCCGTCACTCCTACTGCAGATCTCACCACTGTCACACTATCATCATACATATCCTCTACCACTCTCATATACTTCTCTGCCACTCCTGATACCATAAACCATATTTTTATGGTTTATGGAACCATAATTTCTACAATATTTGACTGTTCTGGGATGTTTTACTTAGAAATAGGAATAAAAGTTATTTAGGGGAGCAGCAGGGGTTTCCAATGGCAGTTCTACAGACATACTATCCTGCATAGTTTCCTGTATTACATGCTCTAACATGGTATGCAGAGTATGATAATTAGCGGATGGCTTGTATTATATCCTTGAGTAGGGGCAATATGAAACTGCTCCAAATTACTCCATAAATTGCTCCATATTGTATATTATTAGTATTGTCTATTCACAGGGCCAAGAGAAATAACAGAGAAAACATAATCTTATTAGGCTTTAATCTTTTGCTTCTCCACCGTGGTCCTGGAGTATTCCTGCCCTGTTTAGTTTGCTATTGTCTCTGCCCACCTCTGATCCTAATCTCATTAATAAGGCCTTTCTGAATCAAAGAAGGCATGATGGAGCACTGAAAAACTACAATGATCATAGCAGTACAAAAGCGCTGGGAGAAAGTATTAAATAAATACATTTCTAACCACATCAACATTGTCTTCTTCTGCCCCCTCAGGTGCCTGAAGAAGTACAGGAGCATTTGCTACATGGTTGCTGTGGCAATGGAGGGTCTATGCTGCTTTCTCATTCCCCTTCTTCGTACATTCACCCTGCTGGTGCCATTTTCTGTGCTCTATGGATATTTCGATGGAGCCTATGTGGCTCTTATACCAGTGGTGACATCAGATGTAGTGGGGATAACGTATCTCTCCTCTGCTCTGGGGGTTGTATACTTCCTACATGCTATTCCATACCTGGTTAGCCCCCCTGTTGGAGGTATGAGCCTTTTATATAACTTTTAATTTAAGTTCAGATTGACATCTGAGGTTAAAATCAGTTATTTCATTTCACTGAATGTTTTCAATGCATGTTCACACATGGCCTATCAAGTCAAACAGTAAATATCCATTGATAAATTAAATTATTCTTGTACTTGATACTTTTTTACTAGCAAATAACAATAAATAAGAACAGAAGAACTTACATCCTTTAAATGTACAATTGAATCAATGCACTGAAGCAAATAATTACTCTTGTACTGTTCAACAATCCAACAATGATCGATTTTCCAGTTTCGTGTGATAATAATAACGCAGAAATTAGATATGTATTCTCAATCCTTAAAAAATAAGAAGTTTTAACACAACTGTATGTCCTGAGAAAGAATAAGTTTGATGTAAAACCTACAGTCTACACAGTTTTCCACTGTTTTCCAAAGATTTGGTTTCTCTGGGGACCCAAGGAAAGTTGTGTCTGGATGTCCCTTTCAAAGCCCTTTATTTTTGTATTATATATGTTATTTACCATGTAAAGATTATTTGAGTTGAACGCTCAGCCTTTAACATCTCCCATGATGGTCAGCCTGAGTACTGAGTGAGTAAAAAGGAACGGACACATTAGTTCTTGGTAGAATATCTCTTGATAGAATACTTCCCTATGGACCAAGAGTTTACAAGTTCAAATCCTACCTCAGCTCTATAAATATTGACTTTCTGAACAAGTCCCTCAACCCAGTGTTGCTCCAGGGAGAATACAGAAGTCACTCTATACTGCTGTGATTAAACTTGATGCATTTGTGTAATCTGTATGATGATGAAGACCACCACTTACCCTTAGATTTAGTAAGTCCATGTATTGATGCATATTATAGAACTGGATCTATGAAGCCAATGCATCTAAAAAACAAAACTCAAAGTGTATAGTCACCCTAAACCTTTTTCCAAATACATTCCTAATACTTTTCTGAATCAGGTCTCCATGGAGGTGGCAGAGTCTGGTTGGAGCAGTTTGGGACACGCCGTTACCAGCTTTTTTACACACTTGCTGTGCCAGTTTTTAAAATAATTTTTAAATAAAAAAGCAAGGTTTTGGAAGCTTGATGTATCTTGGGTTAAGTGGAAAAGTCGATTTTTCACTAAGGAATTTCTTTATGTACAACCAATTGTGTTGCAACATAAAGTTGTCTTTTAAAGAATAAAAAAATATTTTCTTAGATTTTAAAGGCTTAGATTTTAAAGCCAAATATGTTTCTGTTATAGGCCTCCTAATCTCTTTTGGCCAAAATGTGCTATGATCGACTTAATACATTCACACTTTTAATTTACTTCATCTTTATTGAGTAGACCATTAGGTTCACATTGCAGAAGTCTAGGTAGAGGGGTATGGTTACAAATGTTAAATTAGTGCCAAATTAAAGGTGTTGTTAGATAAATTAATATAATAATATATGTTCTAAAGAACACCATAAAATCCACAGCTGCTAAAGTGAAAGTGAACATGAAAAAGTCATTGTTAAACCAGTTCTGTACTAACAGGCTTGATCTTGGATTTGATCTTTTCCTTTGTTCAGGATGGTTGGTGGATACCACAGGCACCTACACAGCGACATTCTTCTTGAGTGGTTTCGCCCTCATCTCTAGTGCTCTCCTGCTGTGCATGGGCACCGTCATCCGCCATCGGCAGAAATCTCAAAGGAGCAAGCAAAGCAAAAACCCCAAACTGAAAGCATGTGAACATCAGGCAGACTTTTATTCTACCAAAAATAAGGACCTATTGATTATTAATACAGCCACTTCATAGCGTTGGACCTTTCAGATTTCTCTTTCTTTTTGTTTTTTTGGGTGTGTAAACTGTTGTTGTTCTTGAAGAAAAAATGCAGCATCATCCACACAAACCTGTCTAAAACCGTTTGCTAATGTGCCTTTTCTACCTGGCTATCTACCTTTCTGTCCAAAATTATTTAATTGTTGGCTTTTGAAAGAAACGCTAAAACAGAAAAGGTTGGTGCATAGTTGGTGCATATTGCATCTAACCTTTTTTATACATTCTTGGTTCATATGTGGTCATACAGATGGTGTCAGTTCTGAAATGTTTAACTGAAATGAATATACTTTGATAGGGATTTATTTTTTGTGCAAAGAAATTTACAAAATATCTGTCATAGGAGGAGTCTTTTTTGCACAGCTACAACTATACTGTTATATTAGTTATACTCTTGTTACTGTGGGAGATAGGGCTGAACGATTAATCTTTTTGACATAAAAATTACAATTTTTTGCAAGAGCTGCATTTATTGTACTTTGCATTAATGCAACAATGTCAAAGGCATCAGTAGCCTAGTGTTTAGGAGCTAGATCCCATAGTTAGAAGATCATTGAGTCCAAGAGCAGTAGGTTGCCCTAAGGTTCCCTTGAGCAGGGTACCGCCCCCATCACCGCTTCCCAGTAGCTGAATATGGATTAAAAGTAGAAAATGCATTTTATTGTGGTTCACTGTGTGCTGTGCTTTGTATTCACAATGCCAAATAGTCACCTTTTATAATAAAATCTAATAATGTGTTAATGTTAATGGGTAGTCAGCCACACTACAATGTTATAAGCTTGAAGGCCAAATTTATAGAAAAATAATTTAATGTGTTTTGGTCAGAAAAATTGCACTTCCATAATTTTCTCAAATCGTTCAGCCCTTGTGGGTGAGTGGGAAAGTATTGGTCTCATTAAATTGGTCCTTGCAGCAGAAGTGCAAATTTCAACTTGAAATAATCCATGGTCAGAAGGGGGCAGTGTTTATTATGCAATTTCATAAATGCTTCTGCATCATGATTCAAAATGACATGCCATACCCAAAGAATGTAAACTGAGCCTTTTTATAGAGGCGTAAAATCTTTATTTCATGAAAAAGTAAAATATTAGGTTTAAATGCATTTTACAGGAACGCAGATAATGAAATAAAATGTTGTTTTGAAGTACCCTTTAGAAGACCAGAGAAATATACCGATAGATACTTTCTGTTGAATTTTATTTCTGTTAAAATAAAATGTACTTGATCTTTATGACATCCTTGGTTAAATAGAAAGTAGCTGAAAAAAATATTTACATTAACGGCATTTTAGCAGCCGCTCTTATCCAGAGCAACTTCCATGTCCTAATTACAGGGACAGTCCCCCTGGAGCAATTTGGGGTTAAGGGTCTTGCCCAGGGACCCAGTGGTGGTAGTGCTAGAGGTGTGATTCAAACCTGGGACCTCTTGAGCCATAGGTCCATAGGCAAGTGCCCTACCACTGGACCACCACCCTTATATATAACGTGTATATAACGTATATATAACGTAATGCGGTTCAAACTCATCTCTCGCCCCGAACTGCTGCTGCTCTATAGCAGTAACTCTCCCTATAGGTTTGCAGTTTGAAAGGCTGAGCAAACTTCTGAAATCGTAAAAATATTTGAACCCTGCTAACCTCCCAGACAAGTACATTGTGTCTTGTGGCTCAAGATAACTATTCCAAAAATGCATTAGCTACATTGAAAAAGTTCCAACTTAAATGTAAACAACAAATTATACAATAAATACAATAAACAATACGAATACAGTGCTTCAGCTGTAATGTTATTTACACATTAATTAGTGAGGAAACATGTTCAGAGTTTGCACCAGTGCCCTAAAATAATCACAGATGCATCAGGAGTTTTGGACAGTTTCTGCTTTAACCAGACCCCTGCTAGACGAGTGAATTTAGGACTGAGGAATAGGGACGAGATTGGAGATTGTCACAGGAAATGGAAGATAGAAATGGGAGGTTGCATTGGGAGTAGGAGGAGCTTCAAGCATGCACGTCCCCCTTTAGTTGTTTCATAGCTAATATTTTTAGACATATTACTACAAGGACAGCTTCAGCTTAAAAATAGCACTCAGATAATTATTATTCATTTCAAACTGCTCAGCTTTCTCATAGCATTCAATGGCCCTGCTGGTCTCTCCTTTTTCGTTATGGATGAATCCAAGTAGCGCCCAAGCCCTTCCATCTTGACTGTTTTTTGATAAAGAGATGTTAGCAATCTTTTCCAATTTTGCAGCACTTCTCTGCCCATCATATGAATCAGGACCCAATTTCAAAGATTCCTTATAATAATCAATGGCCAAGGGTAAGCACTTCTTTTTGTACCGCTGAAAGTCCCCATAATGGATGTACAGTAGCTGTATAAACTCATTTTTCTCTTTGGCTACTTGCAGAGCTTCCTGAAACAGGTCATCTGCACGGTCTAGTTTGTCATCCTCCCCGTAGTGTACAGCTAGCTCTATCATAGCAATAAGAAAGTGGGTCTTCAGTGTGACGGCTTTCTCTAAGTGGTGGATGCACTGCCGAAGAAGCCTCTGAATCTCAGTGGAAACACTAGGAGGAAGCTCATTTTCCTTCTGCAAAGCAATCTGCAAAGTAATTTTCTTCTTCTTGTAGCAGAGTGCTAAGTGATGGTGTATAAAGCCTGAGTTGGGTGATCTCTCTAGTGCTCTCTTGAGCAGTGCGATGGACCTATCAACAGACCCACTTCCCCTAAGGAACTTGGCCACATATCGAATCACCCGAGGAGCATTTGGAGAACCTTCTAGAGCCCTTTCCACCAAATTTTCAGCTTCGTCACACTCTTTGAACTTAACCAGCCTCAGTGCCAATATAGCTTTCAGTTCATCATTATCTAAATCAGCATCTACAGCCTTTCGCAGCTGTTGAACCGTCACTGAATCAGCTGTACTGGAGCAGGGCCCGATGTCTGTTCGGTGGAGTACAAAGGCATAACCAGCATTCCACTGAGGATCCCTGGGCTCCAGCTCCAGGACCTCCCTGAAGCACTCTTTGGCTCTTTCATAATACTTGCGAGAGAATTTGAACAGAGCCCAGGCTTTTTCACCAAGCACTTCATGATGGATGGCAGAAGCAGATTCAGTTGGAAACGTCTCTAAAATCTTGCGGAGTTTCTCCAGATAGCTTTCACATTCAGTATAACATTTCATGTGGAACTTTAGCCAAGCCAGGTTTCCATAAGTGACTATGAGCCATTTATCACAGTTCTTCCCACGGTACTCTCTTGTGAGCTCCATAGATTTCTGGAAGTTGCTGAGTGCTTCTGTAGGTGACCCTAGAAGGTATCTTACAAATGCTAAACAGTTGTATGTCTGTGCAACTCCTGGTTTCCCACCTAGATTGACCTCGACATGTTGTTCCAACCGGTTCAAAAGATCAGTGATATCTATATCCTCTTTTTTCAACTCCCAAGTGAAGTGACACTCCAGCTGCTGCAGTTCAGTTTCCAGAAGTGTGGCCTGAGCCATGCTGTAAAAGTAACTGTGAAAACACATGAAAAATCATTTAGAGAGAGACTTTAGCATTGAAATCTTGCCAGAGACCTAAAGAAAGTAATGCCTTATATATACAGCGTCACGGTACGTTTTTGGGTGAAGCTCACTTTGGGTAAAAGTGTCAAGCCAATTGTTGTTTCATTAAGGCCTATTTTAATTGGTTGTTGGTGGTCTAGTGATTAGAGACTAGGCCCCATAATCAGGGGGTCATTGGTTTATGTCCTAGACTGTTAGTTACCCTGAGGTACCCTTGAGCACTGTGCCCAACACTGCTCCCTGGGTGCTGCATATACCTGCCCACCACTGCTACACTTGCATGTGATGGGTTAAATGTAGTGAAATGTGTTTGTTTTGGTTCCTTGTGTGCTGTGATGCCTCCACCAAAACAAAAACTTTCACTTTCTCTTTTCCACTTTAAGAGGCATTGATGCTTGTGATACTTTCAGAACAAAGATCACTCCGGGCCAGGATTATATTTCAACAGGACCTACTATTTCAATTTCAGGTGATTTTTAAGTGGCTCAATACCTTTCATACTCTGCGTACAACACATTATGACACTTTTAACTGGTGAGCCTCTTTGGGCCAGTCTGCTATTGGCTCTGTCATCAAAGTACGGATGAATTTACAGTCTTCGATCTTTCAGGACTACAATTAATTATTTTCTTATATACTTATTTTCCCACTAGGTCAGCGTTGGCCTAGTGGTTAGGGATAAGGCCCCATAGCTGAAAAGTCATGGGTGTGAGTCCTGACCCAGTAGGTTACCTTGAGGTACCCTTGAGCAAGGTACTGTTCCCATCACTGCTGCCCGGGCGTTGGATATGGCCACCCACTGCTACACATTCGGAGTAGGGGTAAAGTAAAGACGTTGCATTTCTTTGTGGTTCAACATGCAGTGCTGGGTGCTTTCACTTTATATTCAGTCTTCTAGTTCCCAACTGACACAAATATGACAGTATATTGTTTCAAGTAGTGCTGAGCTCAGGAAACAGAAGATCAAATGTCATTAATCTCTAAACTATAATCACTTATTTACTCCTATAATCCTGTAATTACTCCTATAATCTACACCTATAATTACTTATTTCACTCCTCAACTTCCCAAGTGACACAAATCAGAGGGGGTCAGTGCATCACTCCACACAGACAGCACTGTTCTATAGTTCTAGAAGCAGTGTTCTCCCACCTCCTGAATCTTTAGTGCTCATCAAAAGTAAGGGGAAAAGGTCTAACAGCATTAGAATATAATGGATCGGACTCGACCCGGAACCATGACAGTGTTGATGAACCGATTCAGCGTTGAGGACTCGTTATAAAATCACTATAAAATGCTACAGTTGATAAGATATTAGAGAAAAGGCAGCAAAGGTGTGAAAAGATAGAGAAAACATACCTGCTGTGCAGTGATCCGAGTTAGAGGGTTGGTAAACAGAGCAGAGGAGGAAGAGGAAAGAGAAAGCACTCTGCTGGGGCTTTTAATTCCTCGCCTTTAAAGGGAACGGAACCATAAAACAAGAAGATCCTCTCTAGTTCAGGGGACCATGAGTGTCCTGGTCCGATTTAAACTACTGTCTTTATCCTTTAAAAAGCGGGCTGGTTGCAATGCGCCGCGTCGCTGCCTCGCTGGAGGAAGAAGATCACTGATCCTACCAGTGAACAGGTCGATCCTCTCCGATCCTCTGTAGAAATACGGACACTGAAATACTAATAAATACTGATTCGTCTGAAAGAGATGCCGGAAGGTTGGGGAGCGTGTCTGGGTGGTTTAGGTCAGTTGTGGGCTCTTGATCGCTCCCACAGGAAGTGTGCGGTAGCGTGGCCGAGCGGTCTAAGGCGCTGGATTAAGGCTCCAGTCTCTTCGGGGGCGTGGGTTCGAATCCCACCGCTGCCACACTCCAGTTTTGGAAGCGACTTCATGAAGAAATGGGGCTCTTTCCATTCACACCAGTGACCACTTGAATGAATTACTGCGCTTTGCATTTTCGGGTCACTGGAGACACCAAAGAACTTTTCATTTATTTTCTCCCAAAAGCTGCAAAATGATGAAAACTAGAAATAAAACGGATCTCAAATTGAGATCCGATGTGCTTTCAAAGTGTTCCTTTAATTGTCTTGAGCAGTTTGTCCGTGAAGGTACAATGTTTACCAAACAGACATTTACAGTGTAATGTGAAATGTCTAATTATAAGCAGGAATGACGTCACAATGCCGTCACTGGTTTCATAAAGCGGTGCGTCCAGCGTAAACAATGACAACAGACTCAGCAGCGACACCTACAGGCCGAACTCAGTCTCTGTTAAAGAGGAGCACAGTGTCTCTTACATTAATCCAACAACTTCCGCCACAGCTACAACTCTGTCATTTTATTGTTGAAATTACTCCAATTACAATTTTGTAATTCATCCACCCATCCATCTACTCTCGTTCTGGATGGGTTTCATTCATTCACCTGTTTAGATTTCTGTTTTCAGATGCAGTTTATCCGCAGCTCATCACAGTTCCGATAACATTATCCACTTTTATGATTGAAAAGATAAGATCCTCTTCTATTCACCTGAACAAGAGGGAGCAGGGGAAGTGAGCACCCTTGGATTGGATTGAAGTATCATGACTATTATAAGGTCCTCAGCAGCTGGACCCTATCCAATGCCCAAAGTCCTGGACAGGTTACCATCACAGAGGAAAACCTCACAGTCACACTAACAGGCATCTCCACCTGACCCAATGTGCATGTTCTTGGACTCTGAGAAGAACGTAGAGCTTCCAGAAGAAACCCATGCAGAAATGATCCCACAGAGAGAACCCAGACCGCAAAGGCAGGGAACCAAATTCAGAATACTGTATATGTTACCATTGCTTTACCTGAAGTTACCCAGCTGAAAAAAAAGTCTAGGCTCGTTTATAAATGTTTAATATGTTTATTTGGGACTCGAATTTCATTTGACACGGTCTACTACATATGGGAGCATGACGTATAATACAAGATCAGGCTTTTATTTCATGTTGGAATGTTGAAGAAATGAAGAAATTTCTTGCAGAGAAAGAAAAAAAGTGCAATTTGTGCAAACAACCCGTTTAATACGGTCTCATAACTAAGTGAATATAGGATCTGCTAGCAGACGTAAAGTAATAATATCACTGTAAAGAAAGGCGTAGGTCACAGAGATCACTGAGGTACTCTTCACTGTCTTCAAAACTCAGAGCTTTCTCATAGCACTCTATAGCTTCTTGTTTCTCTCCCTTTTCCTTATGGATGAATCCCAGGATTCCAAAGGCTTCTCCATCATTCGGATTGTTGTTGATTCTTCTCTCAGCAATCTTTCTCAGACCTGAAGCACTTCTCTTCCCTTCAGGTGTGTGTGGTCCCATTTTTAGACATTCCTTGTAGTGTTTAATGGCCAGGGTCTCATGTCTCTGCTGGTACTGCTGATATTCTGCATAGTACAGATGAATCCTGCTGGTCACCTCGCTTTAGCCATCTGGAATGTAGCCTGGAACTGCTCCTCTGCCTTGAGAATTCCCCGGTTTCTCCATACTGGAGTGCCAGTTCATTCATGGCACTGATGAAGGACGGCTTTAACGTGGTGGCCATCTCTAAATGGTAGATGCACTGTTTACTTAACTCGTCAATTTCAGCGCCCTTGCTGTGGTGGCTTCCTGTTTGTTGCAGGTTGATTTTCCTTTTCTTGTAGGAGAGAGCCAGTTGATGATGTATGAAGCTTGAGTTGGGATTCTTCTCCAGTGCCCTCTTCAGCAAAGCAATTGCCCTGTCTACAGACCCTTGGCTCCGGAAAAACTTCCCAACATATCGAATCACGTGTGGATGTTCTGCATGTAGTTTTCTAATGCTTTCTCCACTAGGTTGTCAGCCTTCTTTATATTTCTTGTAAATAGTAAGTCTCAGACTCCAGAACTTTAAGTACGTCATCATCTGGATTGACCTCTATTGCCCGTCTTAGCTGGTTAATTGTTGGTGAATCGTCAGGATTAGAGTTCTCATTTTCAATGCGACATGTGCTTGAATGGCATAGCCATGCTCCATTCTCCCTCCGGCTCCAGCTCCAAGGCTTTCCTGAAGCACTCTTGTTTTTCATAATACTTTCATGAGAACTTGAGAGAAAGGCCCATCCTTTTTCTCCAAGCACCGCAGGAATGAGGACAGATGTAGAATCAGGGGGGGATTTCTCTGCAATCTCCTTCAGTTTATTCAGGAAACTCTGACATTCTTCAAAAGCTTGCATGTGATAATGCAACCATGCAAGGTTTCCATAAGAAACAAGCAGGTGATTGTCACAGTCTTCTCCAAGGCGGTTCTTTGTGAGCGCTAAAGATCTCTGCAAGCTGTCCAGAGCTTCATCATAGGAGCCCAGGAGATACTTTACAAATCCCAAACTGTTGTATGTGCATGCAACTCCTTCATCTCTACCTAGATCAAAGTTAATATGGTCTTCCAGCCTGTTCAGAAGATCAGTCAGATCTGTGTCCTCTTTTCTCAAAGCCCAGGTGAAATGACATTCCAGCTTCAGAAGTTTGGTTTCTAGCTCTTGGGAAGTTTGGTTTCTAGCTCTTTCTAGCTCTTGGGTGGAACTGAAAGGAATACAGTTTGCTGAGTCAGATACAAGAATGGTATGATAGAGATATAATCAACATACAAATATTTTGCTATTTAGTCCCATTCATTCCCTATTCAGCTCTCATATATACGTTTATAAATATGTGGATCTAATTAGCAAAAATGTTGACTCAGTACATTTCTAGTCATTCTAATCAATGCCATTACTCTCTGTTCTGTTCTGATGCATCATCTGCCTGCACTGTCGTCAACATTTTTTTTTTTTCATATAGGACAAATGACTTTTCCTCTGCAACTTTCAATGCTTATCACAAACCTGATCGAGCTTAGATAACACATACCTCATGTTGATCCCTCTGTGTGTTCTGTGTTCGGTGAAACCCTGAAGGTTGGGACTGCAGTCAACACCCAAGCAAAGAATGGAAACTGAAACCAGACCAGCATAGTTTCTTTTTCTCACATACCCAGCCATATAAAGAGTTCCTGTTTGCATTAGTGTGCACTGCAGTCCTTTTCTGCTTGTTTGTTTGTTTGTTTTTTGCTATATTTGCTATGTTAGCCATATTTGCTTTAGTTTTTACCTCACTTCCCAAAACCCAGACATGAATAATGTTTATAGTTTTTTTGTGTGAGTGTGTGACTTGAACAGAGGTGGCAAAAGTACATTCTTTGCTTAAGTAAAAACAAATATTTTTGCTTTGCAACTTTAGTATGACTGATGTATCTTCTAGGACAGGCCCTGAAATGCTCTCAGAGTATAAAAGTAGGCCTTTAGAGGACATTTCTACAAGCTGTTTTTGTATATTGTGATAATATAGACAATTAAACCAAAGTTCAACTCAACTAAAACTATTTACTGAAAATAATGAGCATTAGCTTAATTGTTTCAGTGTTGTATTTCTAATATTAAGTAGAGCATTCAGTAGAAACACTCAAGCCACCCTTTCTTTTCTTTCCTTTCAGAATTTTCAATGTACATTTTTTGTGAATTTCTATTGGTCAGTACTCCAGATATTTGATGAGCCATTTTTTCATGAGGCATGTGGGTAGCTAGTGTAAAAAAATGGTTCACATAGTAGCTATATCATGTTAGTGATATATCTGCAGAACACATGGAGAACAAACCAGAAATACGTGACAGCTTTATTTCATCCAGAGGAAGAGAGAAAAGAAACACAAGAGAGAACAAACACAAAGGGACGAGTGACTGCAGTCCACTGATTCCACCTTGGTTACCCACCACACAATCTGTAGAAGCAAAGAATTAAATGGGCAGTCTGGGAATCTGGAATAGTGTACATGATTTATCCACTTACATCCTCCAGTGGCAGAGATGTTGGGCTTGCTATAGTTTTAAGCTTCTGTTTTTACTTAGTTGCCAGGTATTGGCCAGGTTTACCCCTCCACAGCACTAAGATGTGTGTGTTTAAGCAGAACAGACTTTACCACAACTAATTTATTATGTTATTATAACATTTATATAACATTTTGTTCAATGAGTTTTGTTCTAATGTGTAAAAGAAAGGTAATCTTTCCATTTACTCATTTCCATTATGTTTGTTTCTTTTCTTTTTTTTTTTCTTTTTTTTTTCTTTGTTTTCCATCATTTTCTAAACCTGGAATACATTAGGAGGAAAGGAATATAGTCGGTCAGTCAGTCACTCACTCATTTTCTGCCGCTTGTCCCAAGCGGTGTCGTGGGGGGTGCTGGAGTCCATCCCAGCACACACAGGACGAGGACAGGTGACACACCCTGGACAGGTCGCCAGCCCATCGCAGGGAGGAGCATGACGGAGACGGCACCTTGCTCAAGGGTACCTCAGGGCAAGTTACTGGGAAGGGGTCCGAACCCCCGATCACATATATATATATGCTCATCACACCTAAAAGAGCTAATTGGAAATCCCTTTCTAAAGCCCCGGCATGATTATAGAATAGCACTTTATCACTTCTTCTAGGTAGAAGTTCCATAAGATTTTGATGGTGGGAATTTGTGTAAACCTATTTCTGGCATTATTCATTATTCATTATTCATTCCTGCAGTGCGTTTTCTTGTCCCAGAAAAAAAAAAATCCAGTGAGCTTCAGTCACAGATTGGTCCATCATTTCTACTCCGATTGTGCAGCGTGATTCATTACTCCAGAAACTGGCCACAAGTCCAGTGGTGACACGTTTCTCACTGCTTCAATCGACACTTGCTATTGTTCATATCCGTTTTAGGCTTGTGTACATCTGCTTAGCTGGAAAACCCATTTCATGTAAAAGGGATATTCCATTGTTACATTCTGCGCTGAGGCTCAGCTGCTGTGGTCTTAAATAGTAAACAGCACTTCTTGTCATAGATCAGCCACCCAGGCAAATATTCAACCTTCAGACTTCTGACATGCTAATACAGCCTCTCCTTGACTTTAAGGGATTTTTGGGATGACCCATTCTGCAGCTAATGTTTGTCCATTGAGACTGAATTCTCTGTTTCATACAGCAATTGGTGTGGCTTAAACATCTTGTCTCAGTAATTAATAAATATATCCAGATATTTTGTCTTCTTTTCTTCTTTTTCTTTCGGCTGCTCCCATTTAGGGGTCGCCACAGTGGATCAACCGTCTCCATTTCTTCCTGTCCTCTGCATCTTCCTGCCTTCAAACTGACCACCTGCATGTCCTCTCTCACCACATCCATAAACCTCCTCTTTGGTCTTCCTCTTTCTCCTCTGTCCTGGCAGCTCCATCTTCAACATCCTCCATCCAATATAATCCTCGTCTCTCCTCTGGACATGTCCAAACCAACGCAACCTTGCTTCTCTAACTTTGTCTCCAAGACGCTCTAACCTGAGCTGTCCTCTAATATACTCGGCTTCTAATCCTGTCCATCCTCTGGCCACACCCAAATCGTGAAAATCTCAGCATGTTTAACTCTGACACCTCCAGCTCCGCCTCCTGTCTTTTCACCAGTGCCACCGTCTCCAACCCATACAACATAGCTGACCTTTTTACTACTGTCTACTCTGGGCCTTTCCATTCTTCATCCTCTTCATCACTGCCCTTACTTCCATCTTGTTTTTTTGATGCACTTCCTGGTTCACTCTTCTCACATCATCCCGTCTTCTCTCTCTCTCATTTTCTTCATTCATCAGCCCTCAAAGTATTCCTTCCATCTGCTCAACACGCTCTGTTCTGTGAGTACGTCTATCAATCTAATCGCCCTGACCTGGGCCGGCACATCTTTCCAGCTCTGTCTCTTTGTCTAGCCAATCAGCAAAGGTCCTTTCTCCCTTCTTTATCAGTCCAACCTCATAATTCACCAACACTCCATCTTGGCCTTCACCACTGCTTTCTTCGGCCTCTGCGTTCATCTCCTTGTACACCTGTCTACTTTCTTCATCTCTCTGACTGTCCCATGTCTTCTTTGCCTCCTTTTCTTTGAATACACTGCTGGACTTCTTGGTTCCACCACCAGGTTTCCTTCATCTTCCTTCTTCCTTCCAGATGTCACACCAAGTACATTTCTAGTTGTCTGCCTTATCACTTCTGCAGTAGTTTCCCAGCAACTGCAGCTCTTCGACACCTCCCAGTGCCCGTGTTAACTCCTGCCTGAAATCTACCTAGCAGTTCTCCTCCTTCAGCTTCCACCACTTGATCCTTGACTCTGCCCTCACTTTCCTCCTCTTCTTGACCTCCAAGGTCATCCTACAGACCACCATCCTATGCTGTTTAGCCACACTCTTCCCTGTCACTACTTTGCAGTCTCCATTCTCTTCAGACTGACCCTCCTGCAAAGAATATAATCCACCTGTGAGCATCTTCCTCCACTCTTACACGTCACCCTGTGCTCCTCCCTCTTCTTAAAATAAGTAATAACTACAGCCATTTCCATCCTTTGCAAAATCTACAACCATCTGACCTTCAGCATCCCTCTCCTTGACACCATGCCTACCCATCACCTCCTCATCACCTCAGTTCCCTTCACCAACATGACCATTTAAAATCTGCACCAATCATCACTCTCTCTCCCCTGGGTACACTCTCTATCACCTCATCTAACTCACTCCAGAATTTTTCCTTCTCTTCATCTTACAACCAACTTGTGGAGCATAAGCACTAACAACATTCATTATCACACCTTCAACTTCCAGCTTCAAACTCATCACCTCCCTGACACCCTCTCACTTCCAAAACACTCTCCACATACCTTCCAGGATAACATCTACCTCTTCCTCCTCTATCCACACCATGGTAGAACAGTTTAAACCCTCCTCCAATACACTCCTGGCCCAGTACCCTTCCTCCACCTCTTGCACACACAAAATGTCAACCTTCCTTCTCTCCATCATATCAGCTAATTCTCTACCTTTACCAGTCATGCTGCCAACATTCAAAGTCCCTAACCTCACTTCCACTCTCCTCTCCTTCTTTCTCTCCTTCTCCATCTGGACATGCCTTCCTCTTCTTCTTCTTCTTCTTCTTCTTTGGCCAACAGTAGTCCAATTTAAAATTTAAAAAATTTTAAATTTAAAATTTAAAATGGCCATTGCATGAGGCCATTGTTTTCTAAGGCATAGAACTGACATTTATTTGATTTTTTGATATTTATTTGTGATGGAGAGGTAAGTACAGGAGCTATTAAGTAAATAGACCCCAAAGACAACTTATTTACAGATTTATTACTAATTTACTATTAACTACATTATAAGTAAAACATAACTATTTTCATTTCATAAGTTTGGTGGGGTTCATGCTATGTTTTGGCTGAAATCATGAAGACACCATGGCCCCTGTCTCTCTTTTCACCACCACTGCGAAGAGAGTATCCTTACAATTAATCATTTCACACCAAACTACATTGCGTTACTTTTATTTATATCCAAATGGCTGAATAACGACAATGATTAAAAAAAAATTTTATAGGCCTATTACAGTCAGTATCCATAAACCTATAAATAAATTCAAACCTCTACTGTCTTGCTTCAAGTTTGAAGAGATTTATGTTGTGTTCCTTTGGCCAGACACACAACATGGGCTCAAAACAGCAGAGACTACAAGTGTTTTTTCATCTAAATGTGTCATTTCAGGGTAACAAGATCAAAATCTTTTCATTTCAGCTTTAAACCATTTAACACATGCAAGCAAACAAACAGTTCCACAACTTGTTCCATTTGCAGGATAATTAAAGCTTTTATTAGCGTTCAAGACACATCACATATTGATGAGTATCCTCTGCACATTCTGTCAAAATCAGGAATGTGCTTTAGGCACTCATTTCTTGTAGGTTGTTGGTATGTGCTATTTAAAGAAAAGCAAGTGTGAAAATACTTCTCTTTTTTGCTACTGTCTGTGGTTAGAACACATGGAAGATGGATCAGTTCATATAAAAGTCATATTTCTAACTTACTTATTTATAATGGCTAAAGCTCAGTTCTAAATACACAGTAAGAAAGGACCATTGACCATCATTGGCTGCATTTACTGCGTTCATTTTATTCAGGTGAAAGTTCTACTTTACTGAGTAGGTTAAAATGCTAATATTCTTTCACTCATGATCACTTTGATGATTTTTTCTCAAGTAATTCAAATTGAGTCTCATTCCTTTGTGCGGTAGCGTGGCCGAGCGGTCTAAGGCGCTGGATTAAGGCTCCAGTCTCTTCGTATGAAATTAATCCCACCGCTGCCACACTGCAGTTTTGGAAGCGTAATTTCATGAAGAAATGGGCTCTTTCATTCACACCAGTGACCACTTTGAATGAATTACTGCGCTGCATTTGGGGAGCGGTGGCCCAGTGGTTAGGAGTTGGTCTCTGCATCGGAAGATTAGGGTTCGACCACCCATGTGGGTTGCCCTGAGGTACCCTTGAGCAAGGTACTGTCCCCATCACTGCTCCCCTGGCGCTTTCAATAGCTGCCCACTGCTGCACGTGTGTATGGTTAAAATGCTGAGGTCCAATTCTCGTTGTGGTTCATGTAAAGTGCCGTGATTCTCGCAATGACAAGTGTTGTCACTTTCACTTTTTCACTTTATGGCAGGTGGTCTGTTGCTTGAATTTGTTGAATTTAGGATACCTGGCATACTTGTGTCTACTTAAAACTTTGATTTAAGGAATAATTCCAGTGAAATCATATTTTTCTTTGATCCCTTTGCTCTGTGCAATAAAGGGTAAGAACATTGTTTTAGTTTCAAATATTCCATGTTAAGCTGCTTTGTTTAAAAAGTAAGACGGGCTTCTCAAAGTCAAGTCTGGCCACTTATAAAAGCTTGTGTATAGAATAAAAGCTCAGGGATCATATCACTGTGGTATGCAAGATTTTGGAAGCTTTATCTGAACTGTTCATAATTCTCACCACATCCTGATAACTAGAAGTGATGTAAGCTATTTATTTTCAGCCACTTTCATAACTCTTCAGTATAAACTTCTCAAATCGATCATTTTTCCTCTTTTAAACCAAAGGTAATGCAGATCAAATGCCCTCACATTGCTTGTGAGTACACTGGGTTTTCTTTTGTAAATGCTGATCACAAACAGATAAGCCAGGTTTTATTTCAGGCTCCTATCAGTTCCTGCCTCAGGAAAGCTCTTGCAGTAATAGAGAGCTATCTCTGAATGTGGCAAGGAAAGGAAAGGAAAGAAAAAAAAGAAAAGCAGCATTACGACGATGGAAAGTCCGAAAGGAAGTCTTTTTATGGGTCTGGAGGTGTGGCCTATTTTGCCGCCTATATATTTTCAGCCACACTCACAGAAACACACAACTTCAGACATTGCTAAGATGTCTCACTTACAGCTTATCTGGGACGGCATTCGGCAATACGATGCCTGGATGAGGTCTCCATTCTTCCCAGTCCTGTTTTCACTGGCTGTTTACTTGAGCTTCTGTCTCTTCATAGTGCTAACTGTCCTCCAGAGTGGCACTGGTGAGGAGATACGAGATCCAGCAGAAGACCCAGGTGTCTGTAAGCATGATGTGGAACTGCCTGGCTCTCTCACTTTCACAACCATGCCGCTTACATCTTCCCCCCTCAGCGTGCTTCACTGGTACTGAGGCCTGTCGCTTATCCAGTTGAGGCAATTCAGGACTTGGAAGTCATCTGGGACCTGCATGCTGTTTGCTGCTCTTCGACTTCATGAAGAAATGGGGCTATTTCACCACACCAGTGACCACTTGAATGAATTACTGCGCTTTGCATTTTCGGGTCACTGGAGACACCAAAGTACTTTTCATTTATTTTCTCCCAATAGCTATCTGCTCCTATTTGCAAGGAGGAACGGGACGAATCCTGCCAGAGCCCTACAAAGTGACCCCCAGCGGGCCACTGGCATGAATGTCTCTGACCGAACCATTAGAAACAGACTTCATGAAGGTGGCCGGAAGGCCCGATATCCTCTAGTGGGCCCTGTGCTCAATGACCGGCACCGTGGAGCTTGACTGGCATTTGCCAAAGAACACCAGAATTTGCTTTTCACAGATGAGAGCAAGGTTCACTCTGAGCTCATGTGACAGAAGTGAAAGTGTCTGGAGACACGTGAATGTTATGCTGCCTGCAACATTGTTCAGCATGATCGGTTTGGTGGTGGGTCAGAGTTGGTCTGGGGAGGCATATCCATGGAGGTATGCACAGACCTGTACAGGACATACGATGGTACCCTGACTAACATTAGGTATCGGGATGAAATCCTTAGACCCATTGTTAGACCCTTCGCTGGTGCAGTGGGTCCCGGGTTCCCATGTGGCAAGAGCATGCAGGCAGTTCCTGGAGGATGGATACCACTGACTGTCCTCCACGCTGACCTAAAAAAAAACATCAGATTGTCCAGGAGCTCAGTGATGCCCTGGTCAGGATCTGGCAGTAGATACCCCAGGACCATCCAGAGATTCTCATAAAGCTGACATAGGTAGGCATGCATACAAGCATGTGGAGGTCATACAAACTACTGAGGACACTTTCTGAGTTGCTGCAATGACATTTCAGCAATTGTAGCAAATTGGACTAACCTGCCACATCAGTTTTTCAGTTTACATTTCTTGGTGAATTAAGCCCTGAGATCTGATGTGCTTTCAAAGTGTTCTTTTAATTGTCTTGAGCAGTTTGTCCGTGAAGGTACAATGTTTACCAAACAGACATTTCAAGTGTAATGTGAAATATGTCTAATTATAAGCAGGAATGGGGCAGCGGTGGCCTAGTGGGTAGGGAGTTGGCTCCCAGATTGGAAGGTTGTGTTCAATCCCCTCCCCAGTGGGTTGCCCTGAGGTACCCTTGAGCAATGGTACCGCCCCATCACTGCTCCTCGGGCGCTTTCAATAGCTGCCCACTGCTGCACGGTGTTTGTGTGCATGGGTTAAAAGCAGAGGTCCAATTTCGTGGTGGTTCATGGTGTGCAGTGCTGTGACCTCGCAATGACAAGGGTTGTCACTTTCACTTTTTTCACTTTCACAATGCTGTCACTGGTTTCATGAAGTGGTGCGTCTAATGTAAACAATGACAACAGACTCAGCAGCGACACCTACAGACCAAACTCAGTCTCTGTTAAAGAGGAGCACAGTATCTCTTATATTAATCCAACAACTTCCGCCACAGCTACAACTCTGTCATTTTATTGTTGAAATTACTCCAATTACAATTTTGTAATTCATCCATCCATCCATCTCCTCTCGTTCTGGACGGGTTTCATTCATTCACCTGTTTAGATTTCTGTTTTCAGATGCAGTTTATCCGCAGCTCATCACAGTTACGATAACATTATCCACTTTTCTGATTGAAAAGATAAGATCCTTTCTATTCTGAACAAGAGGGAGCAGGGGAAGTGAGCACCCTCGGACTGGACAAGTATGAGGTGTTATAAACGTTAGATGATCATGACTATTGTAAGGTCCTCAGCAGCTGGACCCTATCCCATGCCCAAAATCCTGGACAGGTTACCATCACAGAGGACACACTCACAGTCACACTCACAGGCATCTCCACCTGACCCAATGTGCATGCTCTTGGACTCTGAGAAGAACCTAGAGCTTCCAGAAGAAACCCATGCAGAAATGATCCCACAGAGAGAACCCAGACCGCAAAGGCAGGGAACCAAATTCAGAACACTGTATACGTTACTACTGCTTTACCTGCTGAAAAAAAAAGTACAGGCTCATTTATAAATGTTTAATATGTTTATTTGGGACTCACATTTCATTTGACACTGGTCTACTACATATGGGAGCATGACGTATAATACAAGATCAGGACTTTTATTTCATGTTGGAATGTTCAATATTATTTTTCTTTTTGTGAATATATATATATATATAAGTATATAAGTATAATATATAAGTGAATATAGGATCTGCTAGCAGACGTAAAGTAATAATATCACTGTAAAGAAAGGCGTAGGTCACAGAGATCACTGAGGTACTCTTCACTGTCTTCAAAACTCAGAGCTTTCTCATAGCACTCTATAGCTTCTTGTTTCTCTCCCTTTTCCTTATGGATGAATCCCAGGATTTCAAAGGCTTCCATAATTCAATTGTTGTTAATTCTTCTCTCAGCAATCTTCTCAGAGCTGAAGCACTTCTCTTCCTTCAGGTGTGGTCCCATTTTTAGACATTCCTTGTAGTGTTTAATGGCCAGAGTCTCACATTTCTGCTGGTACTGCTGATATTCTGCATAGTACAGATGAACTTGCTGGCCGCCCTCGTTTTTTTCTTTAGCCATCTGGAATGTAGCCTGAACTGCTCCTCTGCCTTTGAGAATGGTTCTCCATACTGGAGTGCCAGTTCATTCATGGCACTGATGAAGGACGGCTTAACGCGTGTGGCCATCTCTAAATGGTAGATGCACTGTTCACGAACTTGTTGAATTTCATCGCCCTTGCTGTGGTGGCTTCCTGTTTGTTGCAGGTTGATTTTCCTTTTCTTGTAGGAGAGAGCCAGTTGATGATGTATGAAGCCTGAGTTGGGATTCTTCTCCAGTGCCCCTTTCAGCAAAGCAATTGCCCTGTCTACAGACCCTGGTCGAAAAACTTCCCAACATATCGAATCAATGTGGATGTTCTGGACGGTTTTCTAATGCTTTCCACTAGGCTGTCAGCCTCTCTTTATATTTCTTGTAAACAGTCAGTCTCAGACTCAACAGAACTTTAAGTACGTCATCATCTGGATTGACCTCTATCGCCCGTCTTAGCTGGTTAATTGTTGGTGAATCGTCAGGATTAGAGTTCTCATTTTCAGTGCGATACAAAGCAATGGCATAGCCGGCGTTCCATTCTCCCTCCTCGGGCTCCAGCTCCAAGGCTTTCCTGAAGCACTCTTTTGCTCTTTCATAATACTTTCGCGAGAACTTGAGAAAGGCCCATCCTTTTTCTCCAAGCACCTCAGGAATGAGGACAGATGTAGAATCAGGGGGGGATTTCTCTGCAATCTCCTTCAGTTTATTCAGGAAACTTGACATTCTTCAAAAGCTTGCATGTGATAATGCACCATGCAAGGTTTCCATAAGAAACAAGCAAGTGATTGTCACAGTCTTCTCCAAGGCATGTCTTTGTGAGCTCTAAAGATCTTTGCAAGCTTTCCAGAGCCTCATCATAGGAGCCCAGAAGATACTTTACAAATCCCAAACTGTTGTATGTGCGTGCAACTCCTTCATCTCTACCTAGATCAATGTTAATCTGCTCTTCCAGCCTGTTCAGAAGATCAGTCAGATCTGTGTCCTCTTTTCTCAAAGCCCAGGTGAAATGACATTCCAGCTTCAGAAGTTTGGTTCTGAGAGATACCTCTTCGTGGAACTGGAAAGGAATACAGTTCGCTGAGTCAGATACAAGAATGGTGTGATTTTCTCCCAATAGTATGATCATATGAGTATGATGGTATGATCATATAATCAACATACAAATATTTTGCTATTTAGACCCATTCATTCCCATTCAGCTCTCATATATATGTTTATAAATATGTGGATCTAATTAGCAAAAATGTTGACTCAGTACATTTCTAGTCATTCTAATCAATGCCATTACTCTCTGTTCTGTTCTGATGCATCATCTGCACTGTCATCAACATTTTTTTTTTCATACAGGACAAATGACTTTTCCTCTGCTATTTTCAATGCTTATCACCAAACTGATCGAGCTTAGATAACACATACCTCATGTTGATCCCTCTGTGTGTTCTGTGTTCGGTGAAACCCTGAAGGTTGGGACTGCAGTCAACACCCAGGCAAAGAATGAAAACTGAAATCAGACCAGCATAGTTTCTTTTTCTCACATACCCAGCCATATAAAGAGTTCCTGTTTGCATTAGTGTGCACTGCAATCCTTTTCTGCTTTTTTTTTTGTTTTTTTGTTTGTTTATTTGTTATATTTGCTATCCATTCATTATCTGTCATTGTCCCAAACGGGTCGCTACCGCAACCAACCCAGCGCACACAGGGCGACGGACGATCCTGGACAGGTCGCCAGCCCATCGCAGGGAGGAGCGACGACGTACCTGCTCAAGGGTACCTCAGGGCAACCCACTGGGAAGGGGTTCGAACCCCGATCATGTGGCCAACACCCTAACCACTAGGCCACCGCTGCCCTATTTGCTATGTTAGCCATATTTGCTTTAGCCTTTACCTCACTTCCCAAAACCCAGACATGAATAATGTCTTTAATTTTTTTGTGTGAGTGTGTGACAGAAGTGGCAAAAGTACATTCTTTGCTTAAGTAAAAGAACAAATATTTTTGCTTTGCAACTTTAGTATGACTGATGTATCTTCTAGGACAGGCCCTGAATGAGTATGTACAGGGCCTTTAGAGGACATTGCCAAGCTGTTTTTGTCATATTGTGATAATATAGACAATTAAACCAAAGTTCAACTCCAACTGAAACTATTTACTGAAAATAATGAGCATTAGCTTTAATTTTTTCAATGTCATCCC
Source organism: Hepsetus odoe (assembly GCA_017165825.1). Lineage (NCBI taxonomy): Eukaryota > Metazoa > Chordata > Actinopteri > Characiformes > Hepsetidae > Hepsetus > Hepsetus odoe. Next base: position 17,345,681 of record CM029378.1, read on the forward strand.
ATTATTGCTATAGCATTCAGTAGAAACACTCAAGCCACCCTTTCTTTTCTTTCCTTTTCAGAATTTTCAGCCGTACATTTTTTGTGAATTTGGTCCAGTAATGCAGATATTTGATGAGCCATTTTTTTCATGAGGGTAACTGGTGTAAAAAAATGGTTCACATAGTAGCTATATAATGTTAGTGACATATCTGCAGAACACATGGAGAACAAACCAGAAATACGTGACAGCTTTATTTCAACCAGATGAAGAGAGAAAAGAAACACAAGAGAGAACAAACACAAAGGGACGAGTGACTGCAGTCCACTGATTCCACCTTGGTTACCCACCACACAATCTGTGGAAGCAAAAGAATTAAATGGGCAGTCTGGGAATCTGGAATAGTGTACATGATTTATCCACTTACATCCTCTGACAGTGGCAGAGATGTTGGGCTTACATAGTTTTAAGCTTCTGTTTTTACTTAGTTGCCAGGTATTGGCCAGGTTTACCCCTCCACAGCACTAAGATGTGTGTGTTTAAGCAAGAACAGACTTTTTACCACAACTAACGATATGTTATTATAACATTTATATAACATTTTGTTCAATGAGTTTTGTTCTAATGTGTAAAAGAAAAGTAAACTTTCCATTTACTCATTTCCAATATGTTTGTTTCTTTTCTTTTTTCTTTTTTTTTCTTTTGTTTTCCATCATTTTCTTAAACCTGAATACATTAGGGAGGAAAGGAATATAGTCAGTCAGTCAGTCAGTCACTCATTTTCTGCCGCTTGTCCTAAGCGGTGTCGTGGGGGGTGCTGGAGTCCATCCCAGCACACACAGGGCGAGGACAGGTGACACACCCTGGACAGGTCGCCAGCCCATCGCAGGAGGAGCATGATGAGACGGCACCTTTGCTCAAGGGTACCAGGGCAGCCATTGGGAAGGTCCGAACCCCCGATCACATATATATATATACCATCACACCTAAAAGAGCTAATTGGAAATCCCTTTCTAAAGCCCCGGCATGATTATAGAATAGCACTTTATCACTTCTTCTAGGAAGTTCCAAAAGATTTTGACAGGGAATTTGTAAAAACCTATTTTCTGGCATTATCTATTCATTCTCAGCAAGTGTTTTCTTGTCCCAGAAAAAAAAAACTAGGTGAGTCAGTCACAGATTGGTCCATCATTCTACCCGATTGTGCAGCGTGATTCATTACTCCAGAAACTGGCCACAAGTCCAGTGGTGACACGTTTCTCACTGTTCCAATTGACACTTGCTATTGTTCATACTCGTTTTAGGCTTGTGTACATCTGCTTAGCTGGAAAACCCATTTCATGTAAAAGGGATATTCCATTGTTACATTCTGCGCTGAGGCTCAGCTGCTGTGGGTCTTAACAGTAACAGCACTTGTCATAGACTGGGGCCAATCTAGCAGGGCAAATATTCAACCTTCAGACTTCTGACATGCTATCACAGCCGCTCTCCTGACTTGCTGAGCTCTTTGGGATGACCCATTCTGCAGCTAATGTTTGTCCATTGAGACTGAATTCTCTGTTTCATACAGCAATTGGTGTGGCTTAAACATCTTCCATCCATCCATTCTCTGCCACTTGTCCTAAGCGGGGTCGCGGAGGAGGTGCTGGAGTCCATCCCAGTGCACACAGGGCGAGGACGGGGGACGCACCCTGGACAGGTCGCCAGCCCATCGCAGGGCTTAAACATCTTGTCTCAGTAATGAATAAATATGTCCAGATACTTTGTCAATAAAACTGAAAACACTCACAAAAACCAGCAGGTGGCAGCCTTTATCTGTCAGTGATGTTGATAGGACCCAGATATAATCTCCTGAAGGCAACTTCGAACTAATAACCAAATGTAATTATTTAAAATGGCCATTGCATGAGGCCATTGTTTTCTATGGCCTAGAACTGACATTTATTTTATTTTTTCATATTTATTTGAGATGGAGAGGTAAGTACAGGGAGCTTTTGGCAAACTAGACCCCAAAGACAACTTATTTACAGATGTATTACTAATTTATGTATAATGAACTACATTATACATAAACCATAACTATTTTTATTTCATAAGGTTGGTGGGGTTCATGCTATGTTTTGGCTGAAATCATGAAGACACCATGGCCCCTGTCTCTTTTTCACCACCAGAGAGAGTATAGATACAAGAGAGTATCCTTACAATTAATCATTTCACACCAAACTACATTGCAATACTTTTATTTATATCCAAATGGCTGAATAACGACAATGCTGGTGGGACTCACCCTTAAGGCTGATTTTGAGGAAACTTTTTTATAGGCCTATTACAGTCAGTATCCATAAACCTATAAAAAAATTCAAACCTCTACTGTCTTGCTTCTTCAAGTTTGAAGAGATGTATGTTATGTTCCTTTGGCCAGACACACAATGGGCTCAAAACAGCAGAGACTACAAGAGTTTTTTCATCTAAATGTGTCATTTCAGGGTAACATGACCAAAATCTTTCATTTCAGCTTTAAACCGCTTAATAAAAAAGTAAAGAAACAGTTCCACAACTTGTTCCATTTATGATAATGAAAGCTTTTATTAGCTTTCTCAAGACACATCACATATTGATGAGTATCCTGCACATTCTGTCAAAATCAGGAATGTGCTTTAGGCACTCATTTCTTGTAGGTTGTAGGTATGTGGGTTATTTAAAGAGAAGAAAGCAAGTGTGAAAATACTTCTCTTTTTTGCTACTGTCTGTGGTTAGAACACATGGAAGATGGATCAGTTCATATAAAAGTCATATTTATAACTTACTTATTTATAATGGCTAAAGCTCAGTTCTAAATACACAGTAAGAAAGGACCATTGACCATCATTGGCTGCATTTACTGCGTTCATTTTATTCAGGTGAAAGTTCTACTTTACTGAGTAGGTTAAAATGCTAATATTCTTTCACTCATGATCACTTTGATGATTTTTTTCTCAAGTCATTCAAATTTACTCTCCTTCCTTTATGGCAGGTGGTCTGTTGCTTTAATTTGTTGAATTTAGGATACCTGGCATACTTGTGTCTACTTAAAACTTTAACTTTTGGAATAATTCCAGTGAAATCATATTTTTCTTTGATCCCTTTGCTCTGTGCAATAAAGGGTAAGAACATTGTTTTAATTTCAAATATTCCATGTTAAGCTGCTTCTTTGTTTAAAGTAAGACGGGCTTCTCAAAGTCAAGTCTGGCCACTGATAAAAGCTCAGGGATCATATCACTGTGGTATGCAAGATTTTGGAAGCTTTATCTGAACTGTTCATAATTCTCAATTACATCCTGATAACTAGAAGTGATGTGTTGGCTTATTTTCAGCCACTTTCAACTCTTCAGTATAAACTTCTCAAATCGATAATTTTTCTTCTTTTAAACCAAAGGTAATGCAGATCAAATGCCCTCACATTGCTTGTGAGTACACTGGTTTTCTTTTGTAAATGCTGATCACAAAACAGATAAGCCAGGTTTTATTTCAGGCTCCTATATCAGTTCCTGCCTCACAGGAAAGCCTTTGCAGTAATAGAGAGCTATCTCTGAATGTGGCAAGGAAAGGAAAGGAAAGAAAAAAAAGAAAAGCAGCATTACGACGATGGAAAGTCCAAAAGGAAGTCTTTTTATGGGTCTGGAGGTGTGGTCTATTTTGCCGCTTATATATTTTCAGCCACACTCACAGAAACACACAACTTCAGACATTGCTAAGATGTCTCAGTTACAGCTTATCTGGGACGGCATTCGGCAATATGATGCCTGGATGAGATCTCCATTCTTCCCAGTCCAGTTTTCACTGGCTGTTTACTTGAGCTTCTGTCTGCCTTTCATTAGTGCTGGACCTGCTGTCCTCCAGAGTGGCACTGGTGAGGAGATACAAGATCCAGCAGAAGACCCAGGTGTCTGTAAGCATGATGTGGAACTGCCTGGCTCTCTCACTCTACAACCATGCCGTTTACATCTTCCCCCTCAGCGTGCTTCACTGGTACTGGAGGCCTGTCGTTTATCCAGTGGAGGCACCAGGGATTCTGGAAGTCATCTGGGACCTGGCATGCTGTTTGCTGCTCTTTGATTTTCAGTACTTCGTGTGGCACCTGCTGCACCACAAGGTGCCCTGGCTCTACCGCACCTTCCACAAGGTGCACCACAGGCACACGTCTACATTCGCCCTCACCACGGAGTACTCTGGTGCCTGGGAGACGCTGTCTCTGGGCATTTTCGCCGCCTTGAACCCCATGGTCCTGGGCTGCCACCCTATGACCGAGATGCTCTTCCACATCCTGAACATGTGGCTGTCAGTGGAGGACCACTGCGGATATGACCTGCCCTGGGCTACTCACAGGCTGGTGCCTTTTGGACTGTACGGTGGCGCACCGCATCATGACCTTCACCACCAGAAGTTCAAGGCCAACTACGCACCATATTTCACTCACTGGGACCGACTCCTGGGCACCTTGCATACCGACTGAACACAAAAAGAATGGAGTGGACAGTATTACTCTTTTGCATCAAAAGAACAAAGACACTTTTTCTGTATTTATTGAATCTCAGCTCAATGTTGTCATTCAAAGAATACATATCTGTTCTTTCTGAATACCTGCTCAGGACTGCTTATGTGTGCTATTTATTTAAACAGAAAAGTTCTGTTGATCTGTCATCTGAAAGTATTGACATATTTAAACGGTTTTTTATGAAGTCCATATTTATTAACTGCAATAAAGCTGTGAAATACTTTAAAATGTACACATTTGTGTTTGTGTTTTATCTTGGAGTTGATTTACACTTTCACTTTACATATTACACTCCAGCAAAGGGTAGTGTGAGGAATGTGAAGAATGTGAAGAATATTTACAAATGCTGAATCTGCACATAGTGTCAATATAAGGGTTCTTGAGAATCTTTACATTGTGAGGAGGTTTTGTAAGCATGAAAAGGGTTACTTCACAATTCTAACCATAACAATGACACTGTTACAAATGATCCATGAATAGGTCTTTGGGGAAACCAGAGGAAACCTCTATTATATCAGGCAAAGATTGCTTTTGGCACTTATATTTCTAATAGTGCCAAACAATGTGAAAAACATCCTTAGAATGATATGCCTATGGCCCAATTATTATTATTGTTTTTTTTTATCTGACTCATGCTTGCTGGCATTCTGCTGGCATTAGATGAATAAAAAGGCAAAGAGACAAGTCAGACCTTGCAGGTTCATGCTCTTGTTCAAAGCTTGAGGTTTAAGCATTTGCGTTCAGATAAACATGTGCATTTTTACTGTTTAAAGTTATAAGCCCATTTCAGGTATGCACTTGGTTGGCATTCATATCCAGAGACACTTTCAATTTAATCATATTACATTGTAGGCATATCTATATCCATATCTATATCTAAACCCTGAATGTCTGAGTGGTGGGCGCCACAGTGTTACCTGAAAAAAAACCCTTTTTATCATTCACATGCAAAACTGATGAAATCAGGGAGAAACGAATAACACTGTGAATAGTTTTATTGATGTAAATGGAGGCTTTTTAACACATAAACCCTGAAATTGAATAATTGGATTTCAAACAAGTGATAAAAGTGAAACAATATCAGGTTAAGATAAAGGCTACAGATTGAGACATTTAACTCTGAACCCAGACGAAGCTGCACAGACAAGACATTTAAAAAGTACAAGTCTTTTCTTAGTATAACTGTAACTATCATATCATAAGACTAATGTTGCTAATAAACAGAGCTCAAATGCCACTCGCTACTCCCTATGCAGTCAGTCAGTCAGTCATTTTCTGGGCCGCTTGTCCTAATTAGGGTTACGGGGGGGGGGGTGCTGGAGTCCATCCCAGCTCACACAGGGTCGAAGGACAGGGACAGACCCTGGACAGGTCATCAGCCTATCGCAGGGAGAAGCAAACTGACAGGGACGGCACCTTGCTCAAGGGTACCTCAGGGCAACCCACCGGTAAGGGGTTCGAACAAGAGAAGCAAGGTTGCATTGGTTTGGGCATGTCCAGAGGAGAGACGAGGATTATATTGGGAGGAGGATGATGAAAATGGAGCTGAGGAGAAGAGGAAGATCAAAGAGGAGGTTTATGGACGTGGTGAGAGAGGACATGAAGGTGGTCGGTTTGAAGGTGGAAGCTGCAGAGGACCAGAAGAAATTGAAACGGAAGATCCGCTGTGCTTTCTTAAACAGGAGCAAACGAAAGAAGAAGAAGATTAAAAGAAGAATATTAAATGATCTGATATTCAGCTTTTAATTCCTGCTATTTAGATTTGTAGATATGTTAAATTACATAGAACATAGCGCGTTTTTCAAGTGAGCAGAAGTGTTGGTATATGATGGGGTGACAGGGGTTGGTTGTTTTACAGATGTGTAAAACAACAAACAATAACATGAAGACCAAATGGTTTTCTTTGGTGGAAAATCACAAACAGTCATTTGGATAATCCTGAAAAAGAAGAAAAACACTGATGTACTAAGAAACAGAATGATGACAGACAAATTGTGAAAGTGGTAAAGAAAAAACCTAAAGCAGTGGTCAGTGACATTATTAACCGCAGCCACAGGGCAGTTTGTATTGTATTACAATCCACTGTTCAAAAAAGACTGAACTTGGACTTTGGAAGAGACTGTACACCTCCAGATCTTCTGTCAATCTGCTAAACCCACATAAAATATACCAAATTCTCTCTGACTAACAGCATTCTGAACTGATGCAAGCTTCCCCAGATCCAGTTCTAAAGAAGCAAAATGTGACTCACTTGAGTATGTCTCAAGCGATTGACTACAATGGGCTCACTGGAAAACTACTAAAAGATTTTATATCAATCAATTGTTGTAAAAAGGAAATATGGAAACAATACGAGGGAACATAATGCTGACCCTAAAGGAATGTTTCACAGCTTCCATGAATGCTATAAAAAAGTCCAGACAGCCTGAACCACTTCATTGTGTCAAAAGCACATCAGAGAGATTTCACAATTCCTGGCTGTCGCATCAGACACATTGCTCTGTTGAAGGCTATTTTTTAACACCTTCCTTCCTTTTTGCAAAACGTTTGACATTTTTGCTCTGTTTTAGAACATTTAAGTTAAAAGATGAAGGTTAAAGACATTTCCTGACTATGTGAAAACATTCATAAAATGTCCCTGTGTGTCAGGTGTCACTCTCATAAATAACTCATATCTCAGAAGAGAAGAAAAAGCGTTCATAAATTTATGCAGATAGATTTTTTTTCAGATGTAGTCTATGTCCAGCTTAATCAATCTATCCATTATCATATTGTTATGTATTGCAAAGTGAGCTTTTAAATGGTTTAGTATTTATTAGAGTTCTATTATATATACATATGTATATAATAGAGGTTTTTATTGTGTGTGGGGGTGTAACCAGGGTCATGCCCTTGACATTGTGCTGGCTGTTCACCATTGTTAAAATTAGGGGAAATTACCACAAATACTTAGGTCAAATAATAGGTCATTATTGAGAAAGTCCATTGGTCATCAGCCAGTACTTCCTGACTTTTCTCCTACAACAAATAATAATCTGTGTAATTCACACAACAGTACAGGAGCATTAAGTATTTATACCTATAATCCCATTTATTTATGTACCTACAATCTGCTCTCCTTGCCATGCAGTGAAATGAGAAGATGTATTTTACACTTACACTTTAAAACCACCATTGTTGATGTTTTCCTCTTCCTGTGTCTGAAAAACAGGCAGTTGAAGCCTTTTCCTGCCTAATACAATAGAGGGTTTCCCAGAAGCTCCAGTATATTGGTAAAGAAATGCAGGGAATACCGTTGATGTTGAGATTATATCTTTGGAGTCTACAAAACTACAAAACTTCATAGGGCCCAGCTCACTCTTATGTGGAAAAGTCATCTGTTATGTCTGAGATTTGACTTTTTTTTCCTTTCCTGATTATTTCCAGTTAGGATCCTGTGCAAAAGCAGACAGAAGTCTCTAAAGCATGTGATGACTAGTTTCTCCTCAATGTGAAAATGTATGTGCAAATTGACAGTTTTCTCAGTTCCAGCTTCATTTATTGAATAAATGTAAAAAACATGTATCTACTAGTGTCTACTTGTTACGTTTTACTGCAGCCTGTCTTAGCTCAGACACTCATTTTAGTGTAATTTCACCCTTGTTCTTTTCAGGTATGTCATACTTATGAAAGACAATAAACACCCAGACATGGGAAAAGGAGTCGACCCTGGTCGAATCTTTGTTTTCCATAAATCCAGATAAGAGCTGGAAAGTGTGATAAGTAACTCTAAACAACTTTTTCTCTCTGATAATAATCTGCTTTTGTATTTAACACTTCTTCCGAGGCTTGATGACTAAATAAAAAAAATGTTTTTATATGAATCCGGAAGACGCAGGAGACGTGCGCAAATTCACGACACAATTCCGCTTCAGATTTAAAAGTTTAAAACAAACGCTTAAATTTCATTCAATCATAAGCAGGAAAATGGACAACATCAACACATGGGCTAACGTCAGACTGTCATGATTCATGCTGTTTTTTTAGATAGATATATAGTTGTCATTTTTACAGCTTTGACCTGGGGCCCGGTCTTTGAAATAAAAAAAAAAAAAAAGATTTTATATTCTCTTCGATATCTATGCTGGGGCAGCATTTATAGCGGTTATCCACTGTGACACTGACACTTTAACTACTGACTTACTTCCATGAACCACCAACATCTTCTCTTTGTTTTTTATTTTGTCATTTGTATATGTTTACAGGTCGTGTTTAATGTAGTTTGCATGTCTCTCATTGCTTCACTTTATGCTGATTGGCTTTCCACTGGTCTGCAAAAGAGCAATGATGTGTGAAACAATAAGTAGACTATGATTTCTAATGTTAAGGCATCTTATGTGAAATGGATTCAGACTAGCAGCCATCTCTCCCTTTGTGAGGCCTCCGAGTGTCTGTGAAATGTTGCGCAAGGCTCCTTGCAGAGAGCTTCTGCTATTGTCTCAACATGCTGAAGAATCATTGAGCTGCTTGGCCCAGTTTACTTAATATTACAGCTATAATACTGCTGAGTTTTTGTAAGTCTAACATATTAATTGTTTAATTTTGAAACTATGAGGAATTGTGTGGGAGCATTCCTAATCATGTTGCAAGTCTGTGATTCCAGTGCATGCTGCATCACAGTCACAATGTTCAAGACACTCTTAATCATCCTCTGCACACCCAGCAGCTACACTTAACATAAGATGGAAAATTCCCCAAAGCTCATTCTGATGAGTCTGAAGGGGGGGAGATGTGGTGGTCTAGTGGTGGGATACTCGCCTACAGACCAAGAGACTGCAGGTTCAAATCCCGCCTCCAGCACTACCATCATTGGGTTCCTGAGCAAAACCATTAACCTCATTAAAGTTGTTCCAGGGGGACTGTCCCAGTAGTTAAGAAATGTCAGTCTGGTTAAGAGTGTCAGCTAAATGCCATAAATGGACAAAAAGGGGAACAGATTTTGTGCAGTCATTCACTGAACATGTGCTTTTTTAAAAATTACATTTAGAGCTATTTAGCAGACACTCTTACCCAGAGCAACTTCCACATCCTAATTACAGGGACAGTCCCCCTGGAGCAATTCAGGGTTAAGGGTCTTGCTCAGGGACCCAGTGGTAGTAGTGGGGGTAGTGCCAGAGGTGGGATTTGAACCTGGGACCCTCTTGAGCCATAGGTCCATAAACAAGTATCCTACCACTAGACCACCACCACCCCATTATGTGTCACTTTCATGCCTTAATGAACTATTTCACTTTTTGTGTTTTCTATTAATGTTCTATTTTATCAAACATGACTCCATACGAAATTATGTCTGTTGTTGATGGAATTAAGTAATAAAACCTGACATTTTATCAATATTTTTTATTGCTTTAAAACATTTCTACAGGATGATGCTCAGACAAGCTCAGAGAATGTGTTGAGTAAATGTAATATTTGGGACATGGACATTAAAATCTGGGTCTCTATGATGCAGATGTGGAAACTTCAGTTCTGCACAATGGTGGGTAACAGCAGAGCTTTGATCGTAGTATTTTTATCATTCCAATGAATCCTTAAAACACTAACTGGACGAATTCTTCCATTTTTGAGGTCACAACCAGTTCTTGGTGCTTCCTTTCTTTTACTGTGATTAATGGATCACTGTGAATAAGTGATTAAGTACAAAAGTTCCAAAATTACTGGTTATTAAGTCCCTCAATGAAAATATACACTTTTTATTTGGATGGTCTACTAGGCAGCGGTGGCCTAGTGTTTAGGGAGTTGCCCCAGATCGGAAGATTTTGGGTTTAATTCCCTCATCATTAGGTTGCCCTGAGGTACTCTTGAGCAAGGTACCGTCCCTGTCACTGCTCCCCGGGCGCTTTCAACAGCTGCCCCCTGCTGCATGTGTGTGTATGGGTGAAATGCAGAGGTTGAATTTCGTTGAGTTGTGCTGTGCTGCGTTTCACAATGACAAGGGTAGTCACTTTCTTTCACTTTTTTCAAATGTTTGCACACATTCCACCAAAAATCTGTTGAAAGCAACTGAGCTTTAGGCTGAATACAAAGGACACTGTCAACCTCTGAACCTATCCAGTTTGTTAAAAAATAAAGTATGTGATTATCATCTATAACTGACAAACAAAATAAAGCGTGACCTTTTTCCCTTGAAGTATGTAAAAGTTCGCTTTAAAGCAAGTTTAACTTATAATCACTTTAAGAGTCATTTCTGTCCAGGTGTTTCCACTTCATTCCCCTTCCACTTTATTACTAAATTCCCCTGGGCAAGGTACTTAACTCACAAATGCTACCTGGGTGCAGATATTGCAGCCCACTCCTGGTGTGTGTTCACTACTGACGTGTGTAGGATTAAACGCAGAGGACGTGTTTGAAATGTTTGTTTGCTCCTGGAATCCTTAAAGTGCAGAAATGGGAAATAACTCTATACATTCTTTAGTATTTTTTTTTTTTCAGACATCTGTCATTTTTGAGAAAATAGATCTTTCTGATGACGTTTTAGTTTTATTACTTACATTTTTACCACAAAAATATGTTCCCTTTACTCCATATCTATCCAGAATGGGCATTTGGTTTTAATTTCACTACATTTGAGGGAAAACGTACTGACTGTTATTTTATTTTGCATCATTGCACACCTTCCCAATTTAACAAAGTCTGAAGTTAGAAGGGTTTAATAGTTTTTTGTGTGATGTTCAGTTTGGTTTCATTATACTATTTACTTAATCCAAATACATTTCCTGGTACTGAGTATAGAAATTGAATCATACCTTTTACTTTTACCAGGCTCATATTTTTAAAGTATCTTTTTGGTAAATAATGTGTGTATTTTTTTTCTTCCTGTGCTGATGTGTTGAGCTAGGTAGTATGTTAACAACTTAAACTTAATACTTGAATGGTTCACTTGGAGCCACTTGACATTTTCATATAACATTTAAATAGATATTAAAAATGATAAGTATAGAGTAGAGTACATAACATTCAGTCTGTACTTACCTGTATACTAAGTTAACTGCAACAATGAAATTCAATAACTGTGCGTTATCTAACCTGGTCAATACATCAACATGTTTTAAAAGACACGTGAACATGATCTTAATTCCACCTTTCACGACCACAAACATCATTTGCGTTGAATGTGTTGAATACAAAGTGTAGCTTGAAATTCCTGAAGCTTAAGAGATTAAACATTAAACAGAATGTTGAGCTGTCTCTAAAGAGCAGAGAATTCAAAGGAAGCACAGTGAAAGTTGTCTTGATGGGCTGCTGCCTGAGGCACTAGGGAGGAAACACACATGTCGGGACCCATCACTTTGGCAAAAGCAGCACGGGTGATTGAAAGTTTAATTAACGTACGTAAGCACTGCACAAGCATCACAGATCGATTACAATGCGTAAAAGCATGCGTGAGCCGAACTGAAATTTTATGAATCAGTGCTTAAGAATAATGTCCCACAGTGAGCAATGGGTATGTGTCACCTTCCCGTGTTTCATAAGTGACATAGCTTATATATTGTTCAGCAATTTGTGAAAGTAATAACTAAATTTGTAGCAAATACATTGTAAAAGGGAAAGCCCTTAAGATTAATAACTGAACAAACTGAAACCAAAGGGGAAAATGTTCAATCTCCTTCAGCCATGAAAGGTACACCTCCCAGCCACCTTTTAACGGCCTAAACCTAACCCACTACCAAAAAACGGAACCATTCGACTACAGTTTCAACAACTTGGCCTTTCACATGCGATTTGTGGCCCAGATCTAAAATTCAGCTAAATGTCCCTTTTCAACCCAATTCCCAAACATTACTACATGCTTTATTCTGCATAGAATGGCAGCACAGTAGAACCCAACACATTCGCAGCCACTTTTGACCAGAGTTCTGCCATCTTTAGACCAATACTGCAAGAACTGACCCAACACACCCCGAGAACAAAATCTATTTCATACACTGTAAAAACTTAAAGTCAGGTCAACTCAGCTTCAATCTTTGAGGTTACTTTAGGGCACTAGATATGTAAAAATCTAGTGGTAAAAATTCTGCTTCAGATTGCTGTCTGTCAATGTCACTAGTGTCAGACATGTCGCAAGTCTAACATGTAAAATTATTTTCTGTGCCACATAGAATCAATATCACTATCACAGAATATCACAGAAACCGAATCAAAGAAAAATGAAAGTTCTTATTACGTTGCTCTATACTCCTCTGATGGCCTGATGAGATTTGCTCTTGGTTTAGGAGGTTCTGCTTGGCAGCAGATTATTTTCTCTTGTTCTCTTGTTTTCTCATGTTGCTGGCTACTTCAGTTCTTTGGTATTGGTGTTGTTTGGTGTTTTGGGGCCTGTCCCATTTATTTAGGCCATGTAATTCAACCCCGTGGAAGAATAGGCTGTGTAACAGGATTTAACCGTCTAGCTAATGATCAGATAGTCAGTACCTATTTTCGTACCTGTTTTTGTGTTTAATGTGCTGTTTTGGAAAGGCTCCTTCCTGTCTCCTTTCAGCTAACACATAAAAAGAGCCCCATTTAACTTCTCAGATTGGAAGGTTTTTTTTGTATTATTATCCAGACGTGGAATGTACCTAGTTACATATGTATGCTTTTCAAAAGATCAAATGATGATACTTTTACTTCAAATGGAGCAAATTTGTAAGAAATGGAATCACTTTCTTCACATTCAGACCCCTTATTCCTTTTTTGTGTGTCTGTTGAAGTTATGTTGTTTCAGCATATGTACTGTTTGGCAGCTGGTCACAGCTTTTGAGGTTTAAAATTTACTTCTAGTGTATCAAAGAATCAAAGAACAGATTGAGCAGGTTTGTACTTTAATTCCACTTCTTCTTCTTCTTACGAATGAGGAAAAGGGCAGCGGTGGCCTAGTGGTTAGGGAGTTGCCCTGCGTCGGAAGATTGTGGGTAGATTGTGAAGATTGTGGGTTCGATTCCCTCACAAGTAGGTACCCCTGAGCAAGGTACCGTCCCCGTCACTGCTCCCCGGGTGCTTTCAATAGCTGCACGGTGTTTGTGTGCATGGGTTAAAAGCAGAGGTCCAATTTCGTTGTGGTTCATGCTTGCTGTGCTGTGACCTCGCAATGACAAGGGTTTTCACTTTTCTTCTTTTTGTGAAAAGTTACTTTTGCTTCTGCTGATAATCTTACAAAAGTAACTTAACAGTCATTTATGAGTAGCCTGCATTCTCTGTCCTCTCAAAGAAGTTGCATGATGATAAAGTCTGTTATTGACTGTTATCAGTCTGTCTGATATTGTCCTATAAAGTTTCACAAACTTTAAAAAGGAGCTGAATACATGACAGTATCATTCTAAGCAAGAGGAGGCTTGGTTTTCTGTTGCAGAACAGCTTCTTGAAAATACTGTTAGTCATAATGTGGTTAATGTTGACATATGGGAGAAAAAAACTTTCTATGACTGTGTCTGTCCAATCCATTTATTTTATCAGTCAATGATTGACTAGAAGGCTTGCTACTATAAACTGCTTCGTAACCACTGCAAAATTAACGCAGACGAGGAAGGAAGTTAAGTGAGCACTGGAGTAACACTGATTAAACACAGTTTAATCAGATTTATTACAGCCATATTGAAAGAACAAACATGCCTGGACTTCTCATGCATTTTCGAAGGAAAGTGGGCGTATGAAGCGAAGAATTCCATGTGGCTCAGTAGCGCTGTCAGCCAAGCTGTGTTTCTTCTGGAACGCTTTGCAAATCTATGAGTAAACACAGACCTCATGCAGTGGTTAGGTTGGCCATAATCTTCCATCCAACTTGAAGGAAAGACAACAGAATGTGTTATAATTTGTAGAAATTCTATTGCTATTTCTGTAACTTAACCCCTTAATCTCTAAGGATGCATTTGTGTTCTAGATGTTGGTTCCTCGTTTACGTAGGTATATCTAAAAATGTAACAGTAGAACAAATTGTATTGTACTGTTGTGTTATGATGTCACAAGCATGACAGTTTGTGGTTGACAGTGTTAAGTCTAAGCTTACATATTTAGCTTGTTGGATAGTTCAGGGATTCCCCATCTTTGACAACTCACAGCCAAAGCTTTCATGGCCCTCCAAGCAAGATAAGTCTAGGTAAGCTTATTTGCATAGCATGTTATCATGGTCATTCAAGCAACAGCAGTTTTAAAAATAAGTAGTAAAATCAATAAGGAAAAATAAAGGTAAGATTTAAGGTAAAATAGTTGAACAAAAGTCAGCAAAAGCATGCAAAAGAATAAAAATAAAGGTGCATGATTTGTATGCAAAGATAAAAGTCTTGCCCTTGATTAACTGAAGGTGGAGGAAAACATAAACAGACAGCTTTTAGGTACCATTGCAGGACTTAGAAATATTGATTTTTTTAAATTTGCGCTTTGAACTCTATTTAGAATTCTGTATCTAATTAGAAGCCAGGGTAACAGCTGGAGTGGCGTGCTCTCTTTTTTGATCTTGTGTTTGTTTGTTTACAATTTGAGCATAAGAATTTGAATAAGCTATGATGGTCTAATGGTAATTTTTTGAGAGGCCAATGAGAAGAGCACTTTATTAGGCAACCCTTAGAAATAAAGACATGAATAAGTTTTCTAAAATCGAACCTAATTTAATCCAAAATGTCAAGCCTTAGCTTAGTTCCTGATGTACCACAATTGGTTTAGTTGATTTAGTTACAGCTTTAATGTGATCACTGAAACTACAAACTTTCTTCTCAGTTCCCAAAGAGAATAAGTATTATCTAAAATGTATTTTCTTTATGAAACATTTTTTTCATGTCCAGCCATTTAGTTTCTAAGAATATAAAGGACTGAAGTCATTTGTTGAAAGAGATCCCGAGTGTCCCACCTTATACTCATTGACAATTTGGCCAAATGAAGCATGTACAAGAATGGATTCCAACCTCCGCTTTCAGCAGGGCCTGATCCAATCCAATCAATGATAAGAGCTGTTTCTATACTATGAAGTTTGAAAAAATAAAATACGTTTGTTTCACAGAAAACACAGAAATGACCAGAGAGAGTAGTCTTTAGGATTGCTGTGACTTTGGATTTGAGCTCACGTATATGCTAAACCAGGTCAAATGTATCATACAAGGCAATAAGTTATTGAAAATGCTATAATTAAGTGTGTCTGGTTGAATTATGAATGTCTGCAGAAATTATTGAGAGCATTTAAGAATTCATCGCTAAAGGATGGCCAGTATTTTAGGAACTTGAGGATAAAAAATGTAAAAATTCTTGGTGCATTTTTCATCTAAATGCAGACACCATGCATTAATTGAGGTTAGGTTAAGAACATTCAAATGTTAAAGTTTGAAATGTCAAATAACATTTTACCAACAACACAAATACTAAAATAAAAAATAAAATTAACAAGAAGTGATTGACTTCTTTTTGGCTACTCACATTTAGAGAGCAGCGGGTCATCCGTTTCCATTTCTTTTGGTCCTCTGCATCTTCCTCCATCAAAGAGACCACCTGCATGTCCTCTCTCACCACGTCTATAAACCTCCTCTTTGGTTCTTCCTCTTTTCCTCTCTTCTGGCAGCTCCATCTTCAACATCCTCCTTCCAATATAATCCTCATCTCTTCTCTGAACATGTCCAAACCAACGCAACCTTGCTTCTCTAACCTTGTCTCCAAAACATCCAACCTGAGCTGCCCCTCTGATATACTTATTTCTAATCCTGTCCATCCTTGTCACACTCCAGTGAAATCCTTGACATCTCTAGCTCTGCCACCTCCAGCTCCGCCTCCTGTCTTATCAGTGCCACCGTCTCCAACCTGTACAACATAGCTGCTCTCACTACTGTCCTGGAAACCATTCATTTTAGTCTCCACCCATTCCAAAACTGCCTAGACTCTCTTCTTCATCACACTTCCACAGTCAGCGTTACTCTGGACTGTTTTCAATTTAATTACATTTAAATTCCTTTACCATTGTCACCTCTTCTCCCTGCATCCTAACCACTCCACTTTCCTCCCTTTCATTCACACTCTTTTTTTGTTCTTGCTTTTCTCAGGATGAAACCATACTGCTGCCAACTAAACTAATCATCGCCTCTTTACTCCACTACTCTTTCCCATAACTTCATGCTGTGGCTAATCAACTTTATCCCTCTATAGTTACTACAGTTCTGTAGAACAGCATCACCCTTTTTTTTGAAAATCAGTACCAGTACACTTCCTCTCCAATCCTCAGGCTCCTCTCACTTTCTAAGATTCTGTTAAACAATCTAGTCAGAAACATTACTGCCATCTCTCCTAAACACCTCCATGCTTCTACCGGTATGTCAACTGGACCAACAGTTTTTCCATCCTTCATCCTCTTCATCTAGGGCAGCGGTGGCCTAGTGGTTAGGGAGTTGCCCCCACATCGGAAGATTGTGGGTTTGATTCCCTCACCAGTAGGTTGCCCTGAGGTAACCTTGAGCAAGGTACCGTCCCCGTCACTGCTCCCCGGGCGCTTTCAATAGCTGTACGGTGTTTGCATGGGTTAAATGCAGGGGTCTAATTTTGTTGTGGTTCACTGTGTGCTGTGCTGTGACCTCGCAATGACAAGGGTTGTCACTTTCACTTCACTTTCATCTGTGCCCTTTCTTCCATCTTGCTTAATTGCTGTACTTCCTGGTTCACTATCACTCATCCAATCTTCCATCTGCTCAACATGCTCTGTTCACTTGTGAGTAGGTCTCAAATTCCGTCTTTAATCGCCCTGACCTGCTGCACATCGTCCCTAAATGTCACACCAAGCACCATTCTAGCTGTCTCCTTACTACTTCTGCAGTAGTTTCCCAGCAATCTGCCTTCAACTTCCAGCTTCAAACTCATCACCCTATTTGACACTCTCTTCACCTCCAAAACACTCTTCACACACTCTTCCTTCAGGATAACACCTCCCCCATTCCTCCTTCCATCCACACCATGGTAAAACAATTTAAATCCTCTTCCAGTACACCTGGCCTTACTACCCTTCTCACACATTATCAACCTTCTTTCTCTCCATCATATCAGCTAATTCTCTAGCTTTACCAGTCATGCTGCCAACATTCAAAGTTCCTGCCCTCACTTTTCACTCTCCTACTATTCCTTCTCTCCTCCTGCCTCTGGACATGCCTTCCTCTTCCTCCTGCCTCCAGACACGCCCCCCCCCCCTTCTTCTTCTCCTTTTGGCCAATTTCCAGCACCCTGTAGGCTAACAGCACTGGTGGTGGTCGTTGTTAACCCGGGCTTTGATCCAGTATGGAACAAGATAAGAAAAATACATGGTGACCTTTGGTATGTTAGACGTGTTAACTGGTTAAACTGATTCCAGTGGATGTAACAGATGTGCATATGTCTTGCACTTTCCTCTGCTGTTGCAGCCCTCATCACAGTGGCTCCATCATCTGCCTGACAGATGAGCTAACTTTTATGATCTTTTGGATCCTTTAATACTGCAGCAATGGACTCAGCTGTAGCTGACTGCAATTGGAAGAACTCAAAAAATCGTTTGTGTGCATTGTTCCTGTCATTAGTGAAACTCAGCAGAAGCAAAAATTTGATTGTGTGGCAATGGTGGTGGGGCATTGGGGTTAGGGCAGTGGTGGCCTAGTGGGTAAGGACCAGGCCCCAAGATTGGAAGGTTGTGGGTTTGAATCTTGGACCAGTAGGTTGCCCTGAGGTACCGTTGAGCATCACTGCTCCCGCTGGACATTGCCTCTTGCTGTGTGTGTGGGTGAGAAGCAGAGGTTGCATTTAGTTGCAGTTCACTGTGTTGTGTTTCACAGTGACAAATAGTCACTTTCACTTCAATATACAGGGTCTCATCCTCCTAGATTGCTAAAAAAAAATAACAGTAACCTAGAGTGCAGTAGCTCTTTCTGTAAAGTTTTTGAGCTTTGCCCATGGAAAGTCCCAGTTTTATCTGAACTTTCACTCTCATTGTAACCACATAAAGCCAACTCAACGCCCCACAAAATTTTACAGGTTACCTTTACCTCTGCATGTCTTTAATGCCAGTCCTGTGGCCTTCATCTAACTGTGGTTATGTAAAGTGTGGGTGAGACACTGAAAGACTGTCTGGGATGCAGACAGTCTGGAACTAAAACTCTGAAAATCTGCCAAGCAGTTGCCAAGCATCCTCAGGTCACCTGCTAGCCAAAATTTCATTCACCAACTTTTTTTCCTTGTTCTCCTAAGCAAGGCAGCATAAGTGTTTATACTGAAATGAACCCAAAGATATTTGTATCCTACTTTTACTGACCATCACTGACAGACTTTCATGCCCTTCAACAAATAAATAAATTTTATTTCATAATTCTTGCAAATGATTTCTATTTTATTAATAATTATCAAATTAAAGTATTGATGCTATATTAAATTATTAATAACTGCAATATTTTTATCGAAACATTGTTCAAAATGTTTATTTTCTTTCTTTGGTATTTATTTTGATTTATAATAAAGCATCCATGCGATGGGCTGGCGACCTGTCCAGGGTGTGTCCCCTGTCCTTCGCCCTGTGTGAGCTGGGATGGACTCCAGCACCACCCCGCTTGGGACAAGCAGCAGAAAACGACTTATAATAAAGCATGTTCTCAGAAACATTTGACTCTGAAAACACAAAACACACAAAAAATGAATTCATGGGATATGAGTTCCCCAACACTCGGCATGGGGCTTGTATAGCCTCTGCATGGAATCTGTTTACACAGAAAGTAGCATCTTTCAGTAAGGAGAGCTAATATGCCTACTGGTCAAGCTGAGCGCAGAAGAAGCAGAAGAAGTGAGATGACATGGGCCTTATTTATTGTCAGATTTCGCTGGTGATTTGAAATGCATTTGATACATTAACACATCTTTCAGCTTCTGATGATATGTTTTCATTCTGAGAGGTAGAGGCCTGTTGTATGAGGCCTGCTGTCACTCCACTACTTACTGACCTCCATTGCCTACTCATAGCTGTCCCAAATCAAGTCAGTTATACCTGCTTATAGGGTGACTTCTTATAGGTGCTCCCGGTTATTTAAACTCAAAATAAATTTACATAACAAAATACTGTACTGTAGCTCGACCCTAGACTAGTCTCTAGATTAATCAAAGGAAAACCCAGGTAAAAAATCTGCAAGTTGTTTTTCAATGGATATCCAGGTGAATGCTCTTCACTGTGACTTCAGATGATCTGACGTTCTACTGATGACTAATGGAGTCAACTCTGCCATGAAAAATTATTGACCCGTGCAGTTCTTTAGTGCTAGAACTGGTATTGTGCTACATCAAGCACATGAAAATAGCCTAAAGCATCATAAAAGAACCTCGTTTTAAGCAATACATTTGTTCTTTCATTTCATTTATTCCTTTATTCTTCAAGTCAACATTTACCAACCCTGATTCTACCATTAATCATGCTGCAAAAAACTGTTACTGGCACGTATGTCACTGCCACCCTCAAAGTCATCGTGGCCATTCAAATATTCAAGAGCAGACAACCATATCAAAGCGCAATGATGTTACCTGAAACCATGTATGATAAAAAGGAAAAGGCGTGTGAAATTTCACGCAATAACCTAGATAAACTGTTCATGTTTATATTACATAACAGGACAATAGATTCCAGATCACTTAATCTGTGCTGTAATCTGTGAACCTGCCATGCTCCTTGCTTTTTATATTCATTGTCATATTTTTCACAGCTCCCAATGAGTTTGTTTCAAAATTCCAATTTTCCAAGCGGGTTCTTCGGTTTGAACGTAATAGTATTTTTCTTAATAGCAGCCATCTTTAAGGGGAGGAGGTTGTCATTTCTCTCTCATAACTTCTCTCTTTTTCTCAGGTAGCTTATCACATACAAAAATCAAACAGGGGAGGGGAGTTTCCATTCTAAATCCAAACCAAATTCAATCTTTTTATTTTTATGCAAACACACACTTCACAGCTCATCGTGTGGCTATTTTTATAAAGCCTGCATGTCACAGTGTGCCGTTTTATAAATGATCATTATAGCCTTACCGTTATGAATACTTTTCTAAGTAAAACCAAGCATAGCTAGCAGGAAAGAAAGCAAGCATGAGAAATTATAAGTAAACCTCTAGGGACTTTCAGGTGGTGGAGCATGATCTAAACCAAGACCTGTCAACATCATTTAAACATTTTTAAATAAGTTTGAATTCACACGTCATATTTTACTTTCTTTCTGCTTTTTTTTAATCCAGCCCCAAATAGTAATGGATATCATGGCCTATAATAAAACTGGATCATCCTTTGGTTCTTTGTTTCACATCGAGCTGCTGGTTTATTAGGTTTAGATAGTGTCCACACTCATGGAACAAATAATCAAAAAACACATTTTCCATTTATTCATTTGCAGGTTTAATGTTCCAGACTATGGCTCAACTTTTCCATCAGTGCATAAAGGTCTTACAGAGGCCAACCGAATTTTTTCCCCTCTGTATGGGCTAACAATACCTTTTTCAACTTTTATTCACATTTGTAAATAATAATTAGCAAACAATGTAGGACACAGGAAAGAGCCTGTGCGCAGCTCACAGCTTGGTGAGGTGCCTTTGATGAGTGACTCACAATGTAGCACTTCCCCAGACCTTGTGTAGCAAATGATTTAACGTTTGGTCAATATAGATAAAAGAACTGCATAACTCACTGATTATACAACCAGCGGCTTACCGGTAACACTGTAGTTTCCTTTCCTGGTTTTTATATTCACTGGAATTTAACCACACTCTGGATGTAAAAGATCAGCCACCAAGTTTTTATAACCAGTGGCTCCAAAATTCAGGACCAAAAACTGAATTCTAGGTCCTGAAGGCCCCTGCTCTCTCCTTCAGCAGAGGGAGGGGATGAACAGTGACAGCTTGTGTTCAGATACAGTTACTGCTCCATCTCCGTGTCACAATGCTGACTCAGGAGACGATACGTCCACCCACTGTGCTGCTTTAGGAGTCTGTTTGAATCGTCCGGAAACTTGAAAGGGAAAGTCCATGCACTTCTTGCGTCCCCACCCTTCTGGTCACATTTTTCACCATGATGAAACGCATAGCCTCCTGCCCATGAAACCACAGACATAGAATACAGCTGTCATCAGACCAGCTTATCAAGCTGAGTATCTTTAGATCCTGTGACCTATTTAGTATGTATTCAAGGCTCCTCAATCTACTTGGTTAGCTGTAAATAATGTTTGTTCATTTTGTCAAACTGCTTGCCCATGACAACATAGACAGGTGGATACTCAAACAATAAGGCTTTTGATTTTCCTCTAGGCATATTCGAGAGAAAAAACATCTGTTTAACTCAGATACAATTTAGTCACAGTGACATTTTAATGCTTAATTTTGTTAATAATGAGATGTGAATTCGAACTGCCAAATTGAATGTCCACTCATGGCATCACAGAATCTTAGTTCTTTTTAAAATAATCAGAGAAAAGCATCTTAAACCTTCCTATGCTGATGGATTATGGTTTGTGTGGCTTCTTTGTTGATATTTTGGGGCTTGCCCTTGTTCACTGAGAAGGTGGGCAGGATAGGAGAACAATCTACTTAATGATCATTGCGAAACTGTGAAACAATCTACTTAATGATCATTGCGAAACTGTGAAACAATCTACTTAATGATCATTGCAAAACTTTGTGTAGATTATCTGAGAGCCCTGGGCCCAACTGATGGCGAGTGCTGTGGACAAGATGCAAGGGGAGAACTGCAATTGACATGTGACTAAATTCAGCCAATTTCATAATTTTAGTTTAGTTCCTGAAAACACCAAACCTTCATCATAAGAGCGTTGATATCCATTGTTGTGCCATCTGTGAATTGTTTTACATTAGTCTCTTTTACATGCAATAAAGGGTGTAACTGTCTGCTGATCTCCCTTCCTTTCATATTAATCTTTGAGTCTTTAACTGATGACTATTTTTTGGTGCTATTTTGAAACCGCTTGCATCAGTCAAACCATCACATGCAAATGAAAGGCTTTAATGACTTTGAATACTTATCCTTTTTATGATCATGAATCATGGCTTTTTTCTGCTAAAGTCTTTCCTTCTTCTCTTCTTATTTTCAGCTAGCTGTGGGGAATTACAGACTGAATAAATGGCTGATTTGTACTTTTGATTTGAAGTGTATTTAAACCTATGTAGAGCAGCTTCACTCTTAGTTATGCCATGAAAAATAATAATAATAATAGCTCACATTCACCACATTCATTCCAGTAGTCAAATTTGTTTGTCTGTAAATGGAATGATGATAACAGTTATCCGGAAAATGTGACACAGCCATAACTTTACAGAGGGCTCTTAATGTCACATGTCAGACAGGAAAGTTGGGGAGTTTGAGTACTTAACCTTATGTAAATAAATGACTATTTATAACTGTCCACTGGAGGGCAGCTGAGAGCGGGTGGGCGTCCGGGTCTGACAGAGGCTGGGGATTGCCGAGTTTTAGCTTGATAAAAAGATAACATTTTCAGTTTTTGTCATTATTTAAAAGGGGACTGAATACATTAATCCATAACACAAACACACACACACACACACACACACACACACACATTTATTTATTTATTATTTCTACTTATTATTTTGTGCATAATAACCTTGTCACTCAGCGAGAACAGGGCGGGAGGCCTATTTCCTATTTCACCGTGTGGGTTTTCCCATTTCTCTCTAGACAAACAGGAAAATCACCTCATCCACTACTGTTGATTCCTGACTTTCGACTAGCCCTGCGTCAGGCCTCTTCTTATCTAATGTAACATTTCATGGACTCCTACACTCCCCCGGAACTCTTTAAACATTAGACACATTAGCAGAATATGTGGCTATATGAAATAATCTTAGCATCATGATGGCAAAACATATCACAATATGGTTTTATGCATTTCTCAGCATATCCTAAATATTGTCATTGTAAGGATTAAATGAAATAACTGAACTTAGGATTTTAATGGTGTTTTTCTTTTGCCTGCACCTCAATTTCAAAGCTCAGAAACATATATAGAAAAAAAGGTAAAAAGGAAAATTCATGTGTTCAAATGTGAAAAAGTTATTTATCTCTTCTCCAACTGAAATTTTAACAAGTGATGAGGGCTTAAGTATAGCCTCAGACAATATCTGGAAGTGGTGTAAGGTTAAATCCTTGCTCATGTTAAATCTTTAAAAACAATAAATCAATCAGGGAACACAGGCCTCACTTAAAGAAATACAGTTCTAGTCACCTCTCAAGCTCTTCTTTAGAAAAGAATACTGGTGTGTTTATATGTTTTGAAATCAACATATAAGCTCATGGAAAAGGCCTGCACAAGGCCTACAAAATAGGACTGAAGATGTGTTTACAGCTGCATATTATGGCTTCAGTTAATGGGTGTGTTTTGAAGAGGGCCTTGGAGCCACTAATCTCATTAGTGGCTGGAGTTTTTGTTTTGCAACCCAAGTGTTAACCTGATCTACCCAAACAAAGTCATTTATCATAACATCTATAAATCTTCAGCAGAATAATTGTTCTGAGCAGTCTTAACAATTCTGCTAAAATAGCTTTGTCCAGTCCAAAGATAAGCTTTTAAAAATGGAGAACTGCCTCAATTTTCCGTTCTTTCTCTCGTAGCTGGAATACATACTGTGCAAAAGTTTTAGGCAGGTGTGAAAAAATGCTATAAACAAAGAATGCTTTCAGAAATATAAATAATGATTGTTTATTTTTAGCAATTTACAAAATGCAAAGTGAGCGAACAAAAGAAAAATCGAAATCAAATCCATATTTGGTGTTACTACCTTTTGCCTTCAAACCAGCATCAGTTCTTCTAGGTACACTTGCACAAAGTCAGGGATTCTGTAGGATTATAGTCGGTGTATGATCAACTAGTTTTACCAAACAGGTGCTGATGATCATCAATGTCACACGGAGGTTGAAACACAGTCATGTTTGGAACAACCTACCAGTCGAGTTCCTTCAAAAACTGTGTGCAAGTGTACCTAGAAGAACTGATGCTGTTTTGAAGGCAAACGGTTGTCACACCAGATATTGATTTGATTTAGATTTCTCTTTTGTTCATTCACTGCATTTTGTTGATTGATGAAAATAAATGATTAACACTTCCATTTCTGAAAGCATTCTTTGTTTACAGCATTTTTTCACCTGCCTAAAACTTTTGCACAGTACTGTGTATATATATATATATATATATATATATATATATTCAATTCAATTCAATTCAATTTATTCTTGTATAGCGCCTTTTACAACAGAGTTGCCCCAAGGCACTTTACATTGGTGGTAGATGGTAGACAGGTTACAGTAATAGAAGTTAAAACCAGACGACTACGGAGGAGAGGAACCAAAAACTCCACTGTGTGGAGAAAAAAAAAACCAAGGGTCCAAGGGTCCAAGGTCGACTGGCTACCCAACCCCCTTTGGTATACTAGCAGTACAAAGTTAGTTTGGTTTTAAACTCCAGGATCAGTAAAGAGTCCCAAGCTGCTTCCCAGGCTCAGCAAGTCGAGCGCGGCCCCAGGGACCAATGAGCCGCCAGGGTCCCTTGGCGCATCGGAGGCACCGCACAGAGCAGATGGTAGTTCGGCATTGGACTCAGGCGATGACCACAGCGGGCCCCCCCGGACATGTGGGGAGAGAAATGGAATAGGGATGGTCAGTAATGAGCAGGATCCAGTAGTGACAGACACAGAAATGAAACAACAGTGCGATGGCATGTACAGCAGCACCAGCGACATTAGTAATGGTGCACTATGGTGATTGGTGTGGGTAAGCTAAACTAAAAAAGTAAGTCTTCAGCCGTGATTTAAAGACTGAGACTGATTCGGCATCCCGTACGTAAGCAGGCAAGCTGTTCCACAATCTAGGGGCCCTGTAACTGAAAGCTCGTGCACCTATACATTTATTTATGCGAGGGACAATTAGGAGATCTTTATTCTGGGATCTAAGTGGGCGGTTAGGTGTATAGGTATTAAGCAGTTCGGTTAGGTATATTGGGGCAAGACCTTTAAGTGCTTTGTAGGTTAAGAAGAGGATCTTGAAGTCAGCCCTGTACCTCACAGGAAGCCAGTGAAGCGAGGAGAGTATGGGAGTTATGTGGTCGTACTTCCTGTTCCTGCTAACAATCCTAGCGGCTGTGTTCTGAATGCGCTGTAGGGTGCTTAATGTGCCCTGAGAGCTTCCAGAAAGTAGGGCGTTACAGTAATCTAATCTACTGTATACAAATGCATGTACTACTTTCGTCGTGTCTTCCATTGACAGAAAATTTCATAGTTTGGCAATGTTCCGAAGTTGCAGGAAGCATGTCTTCGCAACTGCATTAACATGAGGATTAAATAAAAGATTTGAATCAAAGATAACACCAAGGTTACGTGCCAGAGTACTAACTGAAAACTTCAACCCTGCATCCCGGATATGCGAAATGAAGTTGGCCCTATCTACATCACTACTACAAAACAAAAGCAGCTCAGTTTTTTCGGGGTTTAGTGAGAGGAAGTTGTTATTCATCCAATCCCTAATATCACTGAGGCAGCTAATTAAAGTGCCGGTTGATGCTTTATCACATGATTTAACAGATAGGTATAGCTGAGTGTCATCAGCGTAGGAGTGGTAACTAACATCATGCTTCCGTATAATAGTACTTAGTGGGAGCATGTAGAGGGAGAATAGCACTGGGCTTAACACCGACCCTTGTGGGACTTCATAGTTAACTAGTGTCATAGGTGAGGGGGTGCCATAATCATCCATTTGGATGAAGTAATAACGGTTTGTGAGATAGGATTTGAACCATTTAAGGGCTGTTCCGCTAATGCCGACAGTGCAGTGAAGCCTATTTACTAAAATGGAATGATCCACTGTGTCAAGAACAAGAACAGTAATGTTTCCTGCATCACTCGAGACCATTATATCATTCACCACTCTAGTTAGAGCAGTTTCTGTGCTATGGCCAAGCTGGAAGCCTGATCGGAATTTATCTAAGAGGTTATGCATGTCTAGATATGACTGCAGTTGTCTCGCAACTAATTTTTCTAGAATCTTAGAGAGAAACGGGACATTAGAGATAGGTCTATAATTACTTGGTGAGTGAGGGTCCAAGTTAGGTTTTTTAAGCTGTGGTCTAACTACTGCTGTTTTAAACTGATTGGGGACTACACCTGAGGTCAAGGATGCATTCATTATATCAAGTATAGGTGTTGATAGTATTCCTAAGGATTCCTTCAGGAGCTTGGTTGGAATGGGATCTAACCCAAAGGTTGTGGACTTTGCCTTGGTTATAACAGAAATTAGCTCAGAGGCATCGATGAGATTAAAATCACTAACATATTGTGAGCACTGCTCTGGTAGTGGATTAATTTGAGGGCTAATAGGGCACATTTGGAGCCTAATATTAATTTTATCATTAAAAAACTTATCGTTAGTAATACTACACGCTGGCCTTCTATCAGTTTTGTCTGTTAGCTGAGCTAGTGTCTGAAATAAATAGCGGGGGTTATGCTTTTTGTTTTCAATAAGTTTTGAATAGTACTCAGTGCGAGCACTATATAGAGCTTTCTTATATTGTTTTAATTTAGCGAGCCATAGAGCCTGAGAGGCTTGGAGACCTGTTGTCTTCCATCTGCGTTCTAGCTTACGGCACTCCCGCTTAGCAGCCCGAGTGTGATCATTGAACCAGGGAGAGTGCCTGATAGTTCTAACCTTCTTTGTCTTAACTGGGGCGACCTGATCAAGGATCTGCCCAACTACTGAATTGTACATGTCGGTGATGTCATTAACAGTTTTTTTAGCGGTGAAGTTTATCTCCGTTACGGCCTCCATAAACTGAATACATCTAGCCCTATTTAGGTGTCGTGTTGTACTAGTCCTTTCACTGAGGTACGGTGGAGATATATTAATCTCAAACGTGATTAAAGAATGGTCGGAAAAAACTTTATTTAAGGAATGGACCAGTACAGTATCAATGTCAAGTCCATACAAGATAATTAGATCTAGCGTGTCCTTGTACATGAGTAGGTCCTGATACATGCTGGGTGCAACCGACAGAGTCGAGGAGCGATAGGAAGCTTTTGGCACCTGCATCCGTCTCTGTGTCAATATGTATGTTAAAGTCGCCTAACATCACAAATCTAGTAAACCTAACGACCAAATAAGAGAGCAGATTGCCAAATTCATTAATAAAGGCAGCATATGGTCCTGGAGGTCTATAAATGAATAGAATATGGAGCGCTAAATCAGACCTAATGCTTAGCAGCATCACTTCAAATGTATGTAAGTTCTCAGTGGTTTTTGAATCAACCTTAAATGATTCATAAAAAATTGCAGCCAGGCCACCACCACGTCCTGCTGAGCGTGATTTATGCAGGTATGAGAACCTATCAGGGGAGGCTTCCACTAAGGGGATGGTGTCGGTGGGTCTAAGCCAAGTTTCAGTCAGTAGACAGATATCTGACTTTGTGTCGAGTACCATCTTGTTAATAAGCACTGCCTTGTTTCCTAAGGAGCGAACATTCAGCAGTGAACATTTGATTTTAGTCGGACACTGTGTTTTATTTGTTTTTATGATTGGAACTGTGAGCAGGTTACCGGCGCAGGAGCCCCTAGATCGTACTAAGAATAGATATTCTCTGGTAATGATGAGAGAAGTCTGGTTCTAAGCTAATGTGTGACATAGGGGATGCCATGTTATAAGGAACCTGGGTTGCTGCCAAGAGTATACTGGTAGTGGGATAATTTGATTTAAGATCACAGGACTGCGACCTGGGTGGTGCTCTAAAGAGTCACTGTGGCAATTTTGCTGCCATATTTTGGGAAAGCATGTATGATCCTCTCCAGTTAGGATGAAGACCGTCCCTTTTATAAAGGCCAGGCCGTTCCCAAAAGAGGTCCCAATTATTCACGAAGGCTATGCTTTTAGATGCACACCAAGTCTCTAGCCAGCGTTTGAAAGAGAGCAGCCTACTGTTTTTTTATCTCCTCTAAAGAGAATTGGCAAAGGACCAGACACGATTGACATTTAGTTACAGCTTTTGAACACGTAGAGATGAAGTTCCTCTTTAATACCTCGGATTGTTGGGACTTTATATCGTTAGTTCCAGCGTGAACATCCAAGGCAGGAACTTCATTGCTGGAGTAAGAGTCCAATCGTGCCTCGATGTCAGAGACTCTGGCCCCGGGGAGGCATTTCACAGAAACCACTGGTTTAGGACGGCTAGGAACGCTAACGTTCCTAATGATCGAGTCGCCAATTATGAGCACCTTCTCCGCTTCAGCAGGCGCGCTGCCGAGAGCAGAGTACCTGTTCCTCAGCCGAATTGGTGACTGGTGTGCATTAGGTCCATTCTTTGAGCTCCTGGACCCCCGTTTGGCGGTCACCCAGCGTTCCCTTGGACATGCCGCTGGTGCTGGCTCCAAACCGGCTACGGCTGGGCCCGGAGGGTCTACAGCCGAGTCTAACTCGGCCAGCGGCTCCGACTGAGCCAGAACTACACGTCCCTCGGTCTGACTACACTGAGATAAAGTACTAATGTGCCCCTCCAGAACACAAATCCTGTCCTCCAACTGCGTTACAGTTACACATTTCCTACATGTATAAGAATCTTCATAGTTGGACGGACAGTCTACGCTGTACATGCCGCATGACAAACAGCACAAAAGAGGACGCCATAGTAATACTTGCGTAAAATGTGGAACTTTTATCAAGAAAGCTTTGTGTCCGATATTATTAATATATTAATTTTCACCTAGCTTGCTCTCCAGAATATTGTGAAGAGGGATCAGATAGATTGCAACTATTTGCCAAGTCCAGCTTTATTATGAAAATTAACTTAAAGCCAAAAAACCCACAGCATTTCAGTCCTGGCATGAAAGGCCCTGCTGGCATCATTTCAGTGATCCTCTCGTTAACACAGGTGAGAGTTTTGAGGAGGACAAGGCTGAAGATTGCTCTATCATGCTGATTGAGTTAGAATAGCAGACCGGATGCTTAAAAATGACTGTAGTGCTTCAAATGATTGTTCTTCCTCAGTTAACCATGGTTACCTGCAAGGAAACATGTGTCATCACTGCTTTATACAAAAAGAGCTTCACAGGCAAGAATATTGCTGCTAGTAAGTCAGTCAGTCATTCATTCATTCATTCCTTCATTTTCTGCCGCTTGTCCCAAGTGGGGTCGCGGGGGAGTGCTGGAGTCCAACCCAGCTCACACAAGGCGAAGGACGGGGGACACACCCTGGACAGGTTGCCAGCCCATCGCAGGGAGGAGTGAGACGGGGACAGCACCTTGCTCAAGGGTACCTCAGGGCAACCCATTGGGAAGGGGTTCGAACCCCCGATCCTCCGATCAATGCCCTAACCACTAGGCCACCGCTGCCCCCCTGCTGCTAGTAAGATTGTACCCAAATCAACCATTCATCAGATCATGAAGAACTTCAAGGAGAGAGGTTCTGTTGTTGTGAAGAGGCTTCAAAGCGACCAAGAAAGTCAAGCAAGTGCCAGGATTGTCTCCAGAAGTTGTTTTAGCTGCAGGATTAGAGCACCACCAGGGTAATTTGCTCAGGAATGGCAGCAGGTAGGGGTGAGTGCATCTGCAACGGTTGCATCCTGAGACCATTCATGTGTGGGGTTGCTTCCCAGTCAAGAGAGTGAGCTCACTCACAATTATGCCGAACAACATGGCCAAGAAAAAAGAATGGTACTAAAACATACTCTGAGAACAACTTCTCCCAACCATTCAAGAACAGTTTTGTGAAGAAAGATGCCTTTTCCAGCATGATGGAGTACCATGCCATAAGTGAAAGTGACTATTCTTGTCATTGTGAAACACAGCACAGCACATATTGAGCTACAATGAAATAAGACCTCTGCATTTTACCCCTTACAAACGTGCAGCAGGGGGCAGCTATTGAAAGCACCCGGGGAGCAGTGACAGGGACAGTACCTTGCTCAAGGGCACCTCAGGGAAAACTACTGGTCTGGGATACAAACCCATGACCTTCTTATTCTGCAGAGATCATGAAAAAGAAGGGTCAACATTGCAAACATAGACTTTTCCAAAATTTCAATATTTTTCAATAAAAGCCTTTGAAACTTGCTTGTAATTATACTTCAGTTCAACACAGAGACATCTGACAAAAAGATCTAAAAACACAAAACTAATACTTGTGTCTTTCCCAAAACCTTTGGCCACTGTAGTTTATATATATTTTACTGTGCAAAAATCTGTAGCCGCCCCTTTATTTCTTTAGATTTTGCTTCTAAATGGCCAGATATTCTTGCACTTTTAAATCAACTATTGAGGAATAGTTCTCAAGGCTTTTTAGGGGATGTATATATAGTTTTACATATATATACACAACTCACAGTCACACAAATAGGCTGTATATGCATCAAGTCAAATTAGAGAGAGAGATAAGGAGAGTGAGAGAGAGAGGGAGAAGGGGGGGGGCTGCTCAGGCATTGCAGTGGGTTGCCATAAGACATTCCGTAGCTAGTTTCGAGCAGATGCTTTGTTGATGTTGAGTGGCCAATGAGACTTCGGCTGGAGGAGTCCTTTAAGAGCGCAGCTGCTTTGCCATTTTCGGTCAAAGCACATGCCAAAAGAGCAAAGGTTTGTGGTCCACCACCCAGCAGCAAACACAGCAAACTGCTGCTGGATCTGATGGATTGCAAGCTACTGGCCCAGAGTGCAGGCCTTGAATCTGGAATCATTCAGTCTGAAGTCCTTTTTAATCAAGCAGGTATATTTTAATCTGTGCTTGGCCATATTTTACAAATAATACAGCAGAGTCAGACCTTTTATTAAAAACAGAGCTTATTTCACTGTAGGCTAAACATAAAAGAAGAGTAGTTCTTTGGTCCAGTTTTAGCGTTCTTACATAATGCACAGTATTCTTTGCATATCCATATTCTCACAATTAACCTATTAAATTACATATTATTATTGGTATTAACAGTAAGACCTATTATTTATCAAAAAACAGATTGTTACCACACTGAATGGTTGTTGAGATGTCATCTTGTATGACAGCAGCACAACTTTATGCTGCTGATCACGGGTTGCTTATTAAAAAAAACGCTTACTACTTCTGTTGGTGCTATAATTTAAACACACTTTAAAAGATACAAACATGGACAGTTGATTTAATGGAAAAGATGATATCCAAACTGCCAACTATCCTTCATGCAGATTCAGTGGAAGTGTAAGGTCTGTGGTGGTGCTTACCGGACATAAACGTGTAGCCAGTACTCTGGAACTTAACTTTATTAAACATAACATTAATCTTGTAATCTTGTGCAACTGAATGAGATTAAGACCAAGAGTGAGCGAGAAAATGATCAACGCTCTGCTCTGACTCACTGGGACCTTTAAACCCTTGAGCCAATGAGACAAACCTGCCGTTCTAATGAGGATCCAGGTGTGCCCAGTCATAATAGAGCACCGCAACCATGACAGGAAGATTGACAATTTTCAAACAAGCTCTACTACTTTTGGTATCGTTAGCAGTCACACCTGATGGTCTAGTTCTTGCCAGATTAAGAAGGAATCAAAGTAGATGCTTTCCATTAGACAATGTGTAACCGGGCCATGTAGTATTGTTAGAATAAAAAGAGTAGATATATTGGTACACTATACATTGCTGCTGTCAGAAATAACAAAGAGGTTCATCCGAATTCCCATTTAAGGAGTTTGCTCTGCTAATCCAACTCAACAAGTAGTTTTCAAATCAAAACGTTAATATGCATGGGACTGAAAACTGTACATCGAGTTTGGGAGGCCCTGCCTTAGCATGTAAGTGTGAGGGAAAATGTGGCATGGTGAAGTGAAGTCTCAGCTGGGACAAGAGCACATCTAAACATGGCAATGGAGATGTGCACAGTGACCTACTCGCATGCAGGATGTCCTCCTCTGAAGCAGGCATGTATCCAAGAACCGAAACAATTGCTTTCTTCTCATATCCACCTCTCTCTACGCCTTCCTAAATGCCCTTGCAATACACCTATGGGTAGTCAGATAGGTATTCGTATACACATGCCATATTTCTGCATGCTAGACTGTGTTTTTTGCTTCTCAGACCACTCCTTTAGTGGGGTTCTTTCTTCCCTTACATGCCTGTGAGCAGAATGGGCTGCCAAGTTTCTCCTTATTTACTGAACAGCTCCTTTTTTGGTGCTGCATTAAAAGTCTAGCTAGTGGGGTGGGGAAAACTGCAGCAGTTCCCTTTAGTGTGGACCACTCAGCAGTGTGGACAAGGGAGTGTGGCCCACTGCCAAAAAAAGAGGCAGACATACACTAGGAGCATGTTTACGGGAGTGGGAGCTTAACTTGGCTATCCGTAGACAAGAATGTATCCAAAAAGCGAGAGTGCCCAGGCCAGTTTAGGGTAAAGGTATGAGACAAGCAGGGTGTCTTCATGTGTCTTTTCGAGCCTTTTTTGTGTGCCTTTGATCATGATGATGATGAGGAGGAGGAGGAGGAGGAGGAGGACGACGAGGAGACAGATAATGATTATTGTATTGAGTGTTTCTTTTATGCTGTTATGTAAATCTCTCATCTACTACAAGGTTTCCACTATTTCTGATCTTAGGGTGCATTATTCCTCTGATAGCTAATCTCTTACATTCCTTGCATTTTTTCCATCCAACACTCCACATGGTAGGCCAGAAACCAAAGAAACAAGAAGAAATCAGCCTTACTACAACTACACATCAAAAAAAGAAAAGCAGACTAATTCCAGTGTCTCCATGCACACGTTCTAATGTCTGTCTCAGGCAGGACAAAATCTGAGTGCTGAGAGAAGCTGTCCTGTTGGACCATGGCGAGCACTCAGCACCACTTGCACTGACAGAAAGGATAAAGAGTGAATTACACAGAGGCATGCATGCTATGGCTTATTCCCCTCATCTTTTCCCATGTTTTCCCAGACATCTCTATATCCACTGTGTTAATGTACATGATGCCGTGTAATGTGTGAAAGCACACTATTCATACACTTTTACTGGGAACATTTACGACAATGAAAATTAGCAGTTTTCCACTGGAGGTGCAACAGCTACAGTTACCCTCCGTTTTTCAGGTTGATGAGTTCCTCGTATATTCAAAATTTATGTTTCATTAAATTCTTAATCAGTAAGGTGTGAAACTAAAGGAAAACACAGACTCAAATTTCCTTGAATTGGTGCTCATTGGAACCAAGATTCATGTTCATTCACACAAAGAAATCCATTCAATTTACTCTCTAAAATGAATTACCTACACATATCTTTTATATGCAGTGTTAATGAAAATTTTGTGGTAGATTTGGAAAAAAAAAAAACATTTTCTTGAGGGACTGATTGCCTGGCAATGTGCTGTATGTAGGAGGTGGCAATCAAAGGCTGGATGTTTTAGTCACAAGCTTTTCTCAAAACTATTGTAAAACAATATTTCAGGTTTATAAAAACCTTCTGCTGTTAGAGGCATTCAACTCTACAGACATCAGGTTCCTGCTACTGCCACTGTGAAGAATTCTGTGTGTTTCTCTCAACTGGAACATTACAACCACTTCGTTTTTTAACTTTTTTTTAAAATTCCACTTTAATTACATAGAGTAGCTCTGTGTTTTTACTGAAATTATAAAATAAGTCCTGTAGAATCTGCCAACGACTTAAGCCGGCATTTGCCATTCTTAACCACAGTGGCTTTACTCATCAATGAATCACTTTGATTTTTCAATGACATAACGAATGAATGTACAAAAAGATTAAGAGGCTAACAGGCTCAGCTAGAAATATGAACATATCCAGCGTTAAAGGATGGATCATATACACTGAGATGCTTTTTATTAAGAACAGCTAGCTTATGCACTCATTGGCCCTTTTATCAAAGATACCAGCCCACAGGTGCAGGTTTACGGTCACTGAATGTAGTAGCGTTTGTGCTGAGAACAGCCCACCAGCTAACTCTGTGGAGATTTTATGAATATCTTTCCTTTGATGAATGGAACAGATTGTGCGACCTCAGGGCCAAAGCCAGTAACTGTAAACCCCAAAAGGTCACGAGTAAGATGAGGTTTTTCTGATAAAGTGTAGGTATGTGGTGTGTGCTAGTAATGTGTGTGTTAGTGTGTGTGTGTGTGTGTGTGTGTGTGTGTGCTTGTGCCTATAGTAGGGCTAGACCCAGTTGTGTGTTTATGTTCCTGCATGATGAGGTCTCCATCCTTTCAGAACAGAAAAAAGGGATGCTCTCTGGAATGGTCTGAGTGATGGGGCTGCATGGGCCGCCCTGCAGCCGCCCGGATTGGAGTGTTTTCCCCCAGTCATCCCTATAAGGCTGTAGTGGAGCGAGCCTGCGGGGCTGTGTGCGGCCCAGGCTCCATGTTTGGGAGGTGGGAGGTGGCAGAGGAGCAGGACAGGAGCTACATAAGAGATCCTCAGGCCAGTGAGGTCCACACCATCACCAAGTGGCAAAACCCCCGGCCCAGCACTGTCAGGGTAAGTGGCTTCAACTTGGCCCCTCTCTCTCTCGCTCTCTCTCTCTCTCTCTCACACACACTTTTGCTCACTCTATCGTTTTTTTTTACCTCCCTCTAAACTGAAGGATGCTGTGTTTTGCTGTGGAGATACACTGGATGAGTATATGTGCAGATTGCTGCAGACAGTGGACTAGATTTTCCTGGGAACTGACTCATTGCATGTAAATCATTTGCATTAAGATTGCACTGATGCTGAGTTCTGAGTGGCGTGTTGTATTAAACTATAGTTCTGGAGATGAGAGGACATCAAAGAGCTGGTAGTCCCTAATGACAGTAGAATGCAGTGTTAAGTGATGAGTATGCACTAGATGCACTAGGTCTTGATGCTGAGTGGAAAGTTTTTGCGGCAATACCTTCAGTGCATTGCTGCATTAGTTGCCCAACAGTGTTCGACCTGCTCACGCTGTGTGTTGTGTTGTGTTGTGGATGTTTGCAGTGGAACATTTCTCTTTGGCTGCTGGGCTGGGGTCTCTGTAGGCTAGAGCTCCAATGATTTGTGAGTTTTATGACTAAATATGGTTCTCCTGAACAGTGTCAGTAAAATCAATGTAACTCCCTCCCCCTGCCCCCTCCCTCATGCTCTCGCTCTCTCTCTTTCTCTCTTCATAAACTATGGAGAACTGGCAGGGCCATGGGGAGTTTGCAAAGTCCAAAGACAGCCATGCTTCCCCATCATTTCCAAATTAGGAAGTTTTCCCAGGGTGAGGCATTCATTCATCAGGTGGAGCGCTCTACATCCAGCATGCCAGTGCAAGACTCTAGCAGCAGCTTTTGCACGATTTGGCCCAATTTTCAAACGTGTTTTTAGCATTTTTTGGAGGAACATCATGGAATAGTAACACTGTCATTTCAACGTGGTCTTAAGGGATTTTCAGGTGAAATGATTTTATAGCAGAGCAGAGTTTGACTGTAATTTAGACTTTAAGATTTTCTTAAAGCATCCTCTCCATTCATAATTTTGTGGAGGCAGGGTGTGGTCATTATCACCCACACACACACACACACACACACACACACACACACACACACACACACACAATGGCACAATGGACAATGACTAACCACTAACATATTATTCTGCACATTTATACACAAGGTTCTATGAAATAGTTTACTTTCTATTATTGTTATTATTTTTATTATTATTTATGGCTCAGTAGGTACAATGATACTTCAAAGCAATGTATTGATAAAGAGAGATAGATCCTGTTTTCTATCTGACAGGAGATTTAAATGCAGTGATGTGTGACTGGGTATGTTTCCCTTGGTGTGTGTGCAGTGATTGTCTCCTGTTTGGAGTGAAGAAAGAAACCCGAGCTGAACAACATGTGTGACGACGAAGAGAGCACCGCCCTGGTATGCGATAACGGATCAGGACTGTGTAAGGCAGGCTTCGCCGGGGATGATGCCCCTCGAGCCGTGTTTCCCTCCATCGTGGGTCGTCCCAGACACCAGGTGCATTTTCCCTACCTATCATGAAGCGGAATATTTGACAGCTCAGTTAGATGATGTCATTGCAGTTAGAGTCTAACTTTTTATCAGAGGTAGACAGAGCATCCAAAAGATATGCTCAGTAAAAGTAATGTTGATCATAACTAGAGAGGGATATCATTGCATTATATATATATATATATATATATGCTGTAAAAAAAGAATGCTTTCAGAAATGGAAGTGTTAATCATTTATTTTCATCAATCAACAAAATGCAGTGAATGAACAAAAGAGAAATCTAAATCAAATCAATATTTGGTGTGACCACCCTTTGCCTTCAAAATAGCATCAATTCTTCTAGGTACACTTGCACACAGTGTTTGAAGGAACTCGGCTGGTAGGTTGTTCCAAACATGACTGTGTTTCAACTTCCGTGTGACATTGATGATCATCAGCCCCTGTTTGGTAAAACTGGTTGATCAGACACCGACGATAATCCTACAAAATCCCTGACTCTGTGCAAGTGTACCTAGAAGAACTGATGCTGGTTTGAAGGCAAAAGGTAGTAACACCAAATATTGATTTCATTTAGATTTTAGCATTTTGTAAACTCATAAAAATAAACAATCATTATTTCTGAAAGCATTCTCTGTTTACAGCATTTTTTCACACCTGCCTAAAACTTTTGCACAGCACTGTATATACAGGGATTTGTCCATAAAAATGACTAAAATGAAACTGAAATGAAATGGATTGTGTTAATCAAAAGACTGAAAGCAAAATGATTATTCTTTGGAAATGCTCAGTAGTTTCATCACTTACAATAATACACTTACAATAAATTTCCTATAGTTACATTTATAAATCCATTCTTTCTTATCTGGAAGGAAATACATCACTGCACAAACTCTTTAACCTTGGCCGAGCTCAGCACAATTTCCTGTCATTAACCAAGTTTCTCCGCTAGCTTATCTCTTTGCTTTGAGTCATCTACAGGAACCACAACATTGACAAAGCAATGGAAACCTTGGGTACTTCTGTTGCTAAAAGTGACAGGCCCGCATTAAAACACCTTTGTCTCTCTCCACAGGGTGTAATGGTTGGAATGGGACAGAAAGACAGTTATGTTGGTGATGAAGCACAGAGCAAAAGAGGTATCCTGACCCTAAAATACCCAATCGAGCACGGCATCATCACAAACTGGGACGACATGGAAAAAGTACGTTGCCCTCCCTAGATCTGGCATAAACTGGAACAAGTTTAATGACTGATGATGATTCAAACGAATGATGTAAACAGTCTTCTAAAATAGCAGAAAAGTGCTCTACAATTATGATAGATATAAACTAGATAAGTAGCTCAAGTAAACATACAAACATATTGCATCACTTTTCCTGTTTGCGCAAATGGGCCTCTTACCTGATAGAGCTGCTCTCACTCACTCTTTCCCTTCAGAGCCATTACGCAGCAGATGATATTATTCACTTAGATCATACGCCATGTGAAGTGAAAGTGACTAATTGTCATTGTGAAACACAGCACAACACACAGTGAACCACAACGAAATGATTCCTCTGCACGTCACTCACGTATGCATGCACACACGCACGCACACACACACACGCACACATCAAGGCACAGCTATTTAAAGTGCCCGGGGAGCAATGATGGGGACAGTACCTTGCTCAAGGGTACCTCAGTGCAACCTACTGGTCTGCCATTCAAACCCATGACC
Source organism: Hepsetus odoe (assembly GCA_017165825.1). Lineage (NCBI taxonomy): Eukaryota > Metazoa > Chordata > Actinopteri > Characiformes > Hepsetidae > Hepsetus > Hepsetus odoe. The sequence continues at coordinate 17,383,858 of CM029378.1, forward strand.
TTCTGATCCTGGGGTCTAGTCCTTAACCAGGAGGCCACCGCTGCCCCTATCTCCCTTTTATTGCAACAATAAAACTTCCCAGGGTTTATTTCACATAGAAGCCCCAAAATATTCTTCAAACACTCTTCATTTTCTTTTAAAGAGATAGAACAAAGGATGGAGAATGCCACAAGTAAACACCAGAACAAACTTTGTGGGTTGAAACTGTCTTTAGGCTTTTATTGCTTGAAATTACTGAACTTTTTTTGTGCTTCTCCATTAGATCTGGCATCACTCCTTCTACAATGAGCTCCGTGTTGCCCCTGAGGAACATCCTACCCTGCTGACAGAGGCTCCCCTCAACCCCAAAGCCAACAGGGAAAAGATGACCCAGGTCAGAACATCACATAGAATTGAGATGTTTAACCCATTAATGCACATTTTGTTTTTGACATTTCGTTTGGTTTCAATATTTTCTGAAATTACCTGAAACGAAATCGAAAGATTCTTTCATTTGATCATCAAAAAAAGGGTACTGTTAGTTCAATGAAGGTTCATTTTAAGTTTTACTTTGCAAAATAGTTGTTTGTTGGCAGTTTACTTGGGTATTAAATCCAACTATTGTTGGAAAGGAATGGATTAGCCACTGCTGGATGAAGCATTAAATTGCAAGCTGGCTTTTTCACCACAAACACCATTTAATACAGTACTACCTCTTACTCCAGATCATGTTCGAGACCTTCAATGTTCCAGCCATGTACGTAGCTATTCAGGCGGTGCTATCCCTCTATGCCTCTGGCCGCACAACAGGTCAGTATACTTGCGAGAGTGTGTAGCGCTGGATGCCTCACAATCTCACATCATCCCTAATAAAGTATCTCCTTTCCCCAGGCATTGTCCTTGACTCTGGTGATGGTGTCACCCACAACGTGCCCATTTACGAGGGCTATGCTCTCCCCCATGCCATCATGCGCTTGGACTTGGCCGGCCGTGATCTCACTGACTACCTCATGAAGATCCTTACTGAACGTGGCTATTCATTCGTGACCACTGGTGAGTGCAGACATTAGGAGTATTTCAAAATCTGGACCTTGTCTAAACACATGGGACTTCCTCTCACAAAGCAGAGTTGGGGGAGACACCAGAGTAGACTTATTTAGCCACCACTCCATTAAAGTTTGTTCCTGAACCCTGTATTTTGACCAGAGCCAGTCTAATGATCAAGCTTGACTGAAATCTAATGTTTCTGAGGCAGAATTCTCTGACTCTAAGGTTCTGAGTACATGTGTAATGGAAGGTAACTGAAGCACTCCTCCTTATCCATCTACAGCTGAAAGAGAAATTGTCCGTGACATCAAGGAGAAGCTGTGCTACGTTGCATTGGACTTTGAGAATGAGATGGCCACTGCTGCCTCCTCCTCCTCTTTGGAGAAAAGCTACGAGCTTCCCGATGGTCAGGTCATCACCATTGGCAACGAGAGGTTTCGTTGCCCTGAGACCCTTTTCCAGCCATCCTTCATTGGTGAGGTTCATGGTCACGCTTCCCTCAACCCCCCAACTACTTTGGAGTCATTTGATACACTTGTGTTGAAATTGTGCCCCTCTCTCTCTCAGGAATGGAATCTGCTGGTATTCACGAAACCACTTACAACAGCATCATGAAGTGTGACATCGACATTCGTAAGGACCTGTATGCCAATAATGTCCTGTCAGGCGGAACTACAATGTACCCCGGTATTGCTGACAGGATGCAGAAGGAGATAACTGCTCTGGCTCCCAGTACCATGAAGATCAAGGTGAGTGAACTGGGTTCACGTCATACATATGATACATGCAGGTGAGAATGAATCATAAGGAAACTGGTTTTGATTCAGATTCAGTTTCAATGCAATTCAGGATTTTCAGATTATTTCCTCAGGCAGGATACCGGAGTTAGTCACCTGAAGGAGCATTTCAAAAGATAGAATAAATAAATGGGTACGTTAAGGCCAGTATTAATAAAGCAACATGACACAATTATTTCTTGACTTTTATAAACATAAACGATCATTTCTGAAGGCTTATTTCAGCATGCAGCAGTTCATGTACGTTTTTGAAAGTGCACTGAAATAAGACCTTAAATGCATAAAGCAGCTTTTATAACAACTGATGGTTGAAATAAGTCGTTAAAAATATTTATGTAGGTAATTAGGCTATAATCAAATGGCACTAGAATAAAGCATTAGAATTCCAAGCATCAGAATCCATGCCATAGAAACTTGAGCTTGTTAATGATGAACTGATCAAAAATGCCCTAATAATCTTGACACACAGTAAACTTGAGTTATGACAGCCTGGAGAAGCTGGTGAATACTAGTTCCCCCACTAGGATTTTTCTTCTTGGCTTAACAGTTACAGGAGTCAATGTTTAGGAAATTTCTATTGGTTTGTCCTCACTTTTGTGAAATTCCAACTTTGGTATTTTGGGAACTGTTGATCTTGAATGCTCATGAAGGTCTCTGCGGTTTGTGTGGTCAGATCATTGCCCCACCAGAGAGGAAATATTCAGTGTGGATCGGCGGCTCCATCCTGGCCTCCCTCTCCACCTTCCAGCAGATGTGGATCAGCAAGCAGGAGTACGACGAGGCTGGCCCATCCATTGTGCATCGCAAGTGCTTCTAAACCAGCAAACTTCACCCCACCTTCCCCCATCACCCCCGACCCCAGCCCTTCTAAATCTGCTCTTGCTTCCCGGCCTGTAAACTGTGAATGTATTTTCTGGCTTCCCGTCTCGTTTTGTCTTTGCACTGCCCACACCTGTATGAATGTTTGGATTAATTTTTTTCTTGTCATTGTTTTTATTACATTGGGCGAGAAGCATGAATGTGCCGCCAACATGAACAGATTGGGAATATTCCTGGGGTTGGTGAAGCTCCAGTTAGAAGGAAAGAGAAAGAGAGAAAAAGCACAAGGTATTCTGTGATGGTTTAGAAGGAAACAGAGTTCACATTCTCCCTCTGTGTTTAAAACGAAACCCTTCGCATGTGTTTTCCTCACTGCTGTGGACTTTGAGGCATTTTGTATGGATAATTATACGATAACCCCAGGAAAGAATAAAGCTCTGCATTCTAAAACTGTGGTGTAATCTCCTTTTTTCAGTGCATGACTCACAGAAGCTTCAGTGTATCACAATTTGAAAGACAGCACTGAAAATATGTTGAACTGTATCATTTGCTCACTGTCATCTGTGTTTAGTTTCAAAGGCATTCTTCCTCTTTTGGGTTTCTGCACAGTAGCCGAACGGAAACCGAAATAACCCGAGGAAACCGCAAGCAGCTCTATTTGTTCAGCTTCTCGATCATTAATTTTAGACATATTATGATGCAACAGGTCTAAGCATGGGACAATAGATGACCTCATGCTGCTGTTTCAATGGTGACTGTCATCTTTAAGCCTGCTTAATTTAACTTGTATTCAAATCAAGATTACGAGATTAAAAACTAAGTAGGAATTAAGAAGAAATTACAAGATTAAGAATGGGACACCATTAACCATTTTTTTTCTTTTATTAACAAAATGGCAGTGAAAAAAATGTGGCACGGCTTCAGCATTATAGTGCTCACATGCTCCAGGTAAAGAGCCAAGACTGCACTGTTAATTGTTTAAGTGGAACTACTGGCAAACGGACAGAGATTCACTCGAAAAACAGTCCAAAGGCAAAGCTCACATAAAACCCACATTAAATGCCACTGACATTCACCTGACAGCAACAGGGACCTCAACAGTGTTGGAAAGCTTTTCGTTGACTGTGGAACCGATGCTGGAGAGTAACAGGAGTTTCCACTTTATAATTAGAAAAGGGAAATTGAACCTGTTTCAAAAATGAAAAAAAAAAAAAACTGGTGCCTAAGAGTTTTTATGAGGGAATGGTACCTGAGAAGTGTTTGGTCACGCCAGTGAGCCGACAGCAATAGATCCTCTAATAAGGCTTATTAGGCTTCTTTGCTTGTATTTTTCATGTGGGTGCTTTGGTTCAAGTGAGGCAAGGATGGAGGATTTCTCGGCCTATCTGTCAACACTTCCCAACTGCACCATCCATGTTCTTAGGCAGCCTCATTCGCAACAGTGTCAAGACCAAAAGTGAAGGGACTGCTTCTGTAATACAATTTAAAATAATAAATAAAAACTAAATACCATGTTAATTGGTTCAGGTTTATATTTGGAAATGTTTCATTTCGCTGTAAGCTAGATATATTCGATTGGCTATGTTGTCACGTTGCTAAAAACTGGGGGAAAATCTGCAGTGCTCATTTCATCAATAAAAGAATTCGCTGAAATACTGGGTGTGTAAAAGAAGCTCTGTCCACAGTATATAGCAATAAAACCAAACTCTGAGGATGATGATGATGATGATGATGATGATGATTATGATCATTATTGTTATTATTTTTAAAAACATTTTTTATTATTCTTATTGTTGTTATTGTTATTATTAAATAAGGCAACTGTTCAAAATTAACCTTTGCATCCTTTAAAAAGCTCACATTTTGAGTATGGCAATATGCAGCTAAAGGATGCCACCTTGAGGACAAACTATTAATGTAAAAATTGACAAGCTGTCAAAACTGTCCAAAAAGGTTTTTGAACATCCAAAGAAAAGAAAACAATGCTAAAGCAAGCCAATAAACAGTCAATAACCAATTAGAGAGAGCAAAAACACCACTTAACAGGTTCACAGCTTCACTAGAAGATGTCAATAGCAACCTGTGCAACACAGAGATTCCACTTCACAGTACCTTGTTAAATAAATAAATACAAAAAAAAAAAAAAAAAAAAAAAAAAGCCTTCAAGTAGACAATGATATAAATAGGGCTTCTGGGGCCTCCCCTGCTGTCACTGAAGTGTGTGTCTCCAACCTCTGTCACCTGAGGTCCAGCACTGTAGTTTTGGAGTCCCTCACGACCACATGCTTACAGACCTGCAAATAGCACACATTTGATTTTCACTTCTCTTCAACAGTTTCTTGCTTCCTTCACATGCACACCGCCAGGTGCAAGGAGTCAAGAGACGGTTGTAAAAATTACAGCCACCACGATGAAGCCACTACATGTATTTACACTGTTCAAAAAAAAAATGCTGCTAAAAATTTTAATTCTCTATGTTTACTCTATTTTAAGACAGGTCTGTTTACTCTATTTTAAGACAGGTCTGCAGTTACGCATTATTTGTAAAGGTGTTTTAATCAAGTCTTCCATTTTCCATTAGTTCAGTGTATTGTTGTTTAGTTAAGTTTCACTGGTTTTTTCTTCATATGAATATAAATATATATTGTTATTACATAATGAAAACATTCATAACGCACAATCAGAAGATCAAACGATTAGTGAACATGATCGTTACATTTAGCCCCGTGCAATTCATGGAATCTGAAAGAGTGATGTGAGAGCTCTTACGGTGAAGAGAGGCGGGTCTTTTGAGTGCGGGTGAAAACCTTTCAGTCGGCAGCCTGCTACCTCTCCCATTCCAGCGCTGGTGAGTCTGAACACCCCCGTACTGCAGAGAAACACACAAACAGAAAAGCCTGTTCAGACGTCATTTTACATAATGCGTTTTTCCTCCTATGCCTTTACTATGGATCGATGATAATTAAATATACAGAAATCCAACAGCAATCTAAATAAATCCTACACTATTATTTTATAACTAGGTTTTTCTTGAACTTAAAACAGAGAAAATTGGGACACAAGTAGCTGTTTAAAGAAATTAAATGGATTCATGACACTGTTCAGCCCAGACAACAAGGTATCATTTCAGGACTGCATCAGGGCAGGAGTGCTGATCTGGAATTAGTTTATTTGGCAATGGCGATTTTAAATACAGAGATATCTGATTCACGATAGTCCTCCTTATTCCTGCTTTTTGAAAAGCTTGTGTCCGAAACGGCTGGCTGCAGTGATGAAGTCTTGAATGGCCTGAAATTAGATTTGTCAGTCCTAACAGTCTAATACAATCATACAATGTAATGACTGATTCGTAAAACTTATTTTCACTTCTTTCTTAATAGAAAATATGCATATTTTAACAGAAAATACAGTACTGTGCAAAAATTTTAAGCAGGTGTGAAAAAATGCTGTAAACAGAGAATGCTTTCAGAAATATAAATAATGATTGTTTATTTTGATCAATTTACAAAATGCAAAGTGAGCGAACAAAAGAAAAATCTAAATCAAATCAATATTTGGTGTTACTACCTTTTGCCTTCAAACCAGCTTCAGTTCTTCTAGGTACACTTGCACAGAGTCAGGGATTTTGTAGGATTATAGTCGCTGTATGATCAACCAGTTTTACCAAACAGGTGCTGATGATCATCAATGTCACACGGAGGTTGAAACACGTTTGGAACATGTTTGGAACAACCTACCAGCCGACTTCCTTCAAAAACTGTGTGTAAGTGTACCTAGAAGAACTGATGCTGTTTTGAAGGCAAACGGTTGTCACACCAGATATTGATTTGATTTAGATTTCTCTTTTGTGCCCTTCTTAGTGTTTGACATGAGCTAGAACTGTTATTTTCCCAAATGCCCCTGGTTACAGGGGTCATCTAACCGGTACTATTGTGTAATAACTTCTAACTGTTTTGAATAAAAATTATAACATTCAAGTGAGACCTATTTGAATTTGAATTTATTTTAATTACATTTATTTTAACATAAATAAATGTATAGGAGCACGAGCTTTCAGTTACAGGGCCCCTAGATTGTGGAACAGCTTGCCTGCTTACGTACGGGATGCCGATTCAGTCTCAGTCTTTAAATCACGGCTGAAGACTTATTTCTTTAGTTTAGCTTACCCGCACCAATCACCATACTGCACCATTACTAATGTCGCTGGTGCTGCTGTACATGCCATCGCACTGTTGTTTCATTTCTGTGTCTGTCACTACTGGATCCTGCTCATTACTGACCATCCCCATTCCATTTCTCTCCCCACATGTCCGGGGGGGCCCGCTGTGGTCATCACCTGAGTCCAATGCCGAGCTACCATCTGGTCTGTGTGATGCATCTGATGTGCCAAGGGACCCTGGCGGCTCATCGGTACCTGGAAGCAACTTGGGACTCCTCACTGATCCTGGAGTTTAAAACCAAACTAACTCTGTACTGTTAGTATACCCAAGGGGGTTGGGTAGCCGGTTGACCTTGGACCCTCAGAGGTTTTTTTTCTCCACACAATGGAGTTTTTGGTTCCTCTCCTTCGTAGATGTCCGGCTTTAACATCTATCACTGTAACCTGTTCCACCATCCACCACCATTGTAAAGTGCCTTGGGGCAACTGTGTTGTAAAAGGCGCTATACAAGAATAAATTGAATTGAATTGAATTGAATTTTGTAATACGGCAACAAGCAAATACAAATTTTAGACGTTTTAATATTTATTAGACATTCAAGACATTCAATAAGACATTCAATTTGTAAATTGTTGATTTAGCCAAAGAGATGACCCATCAAGGAACCTTTTCTATATTAGTGCTGCCCATTTAAACCTGCTTTCTGGTCCGCAAACTGAAAATGATTTATTTGCTTTATTTAATTATAAGAGAGTGAGACACAGATTGTGTGCAGTGTGTGTGTGGATTATGGGTGTTGTTTGTGAATGTACTCACTCATTATGTTTGGGTGAGCAGACAATGGCGATGGCCTCAGGCAGCATAAGCTGATATGAGCTGTGTGTGTGAAGATCCACACTGGAAAGGAAAGCTGTCTGCGTAGGGTGTGTCTGTAGGCATGTGGAAAGACACACACACACACACACACACACAAATCAACAAATAACCAACATCTTTGCATAACTGTTTTGACTGTAAAGCAGGGATGTGTGAGATCAGCAGGCAGCGTCTAATAATATCTGGCACTATAAAATGTTGAGGAATGTTGCCATGGTGACCCTTGGTCCAAAGCCTCATTACATTTGATCATGCAAATAACAGGACAAACTCAACAGGGTCCTTTTAAATGAACTCTCTGCCTCTCACCAGCACTCCATTATGCTGTAGAACAACTCTCAGCTTCCAAATCTTGTCATTTGTTTTCTCTCTGCCTGTGCTTAAGCTTGTTAAAACAGGCGGTTTCAGATAAAAGACAAATCTGGACACTGCAGGGAGGACAATGTGGCAGAAATAATTTCATGGCACTTGCACACACTTCGCACTAACCAGGGATGAAAGATCCCTCCACTTTCTGAGACTCATATGCTAAACAGTGTTGCGGGGGTGGTGGTGGTCTAGTGGTAGTGTACTTGCCTATGGACCAATGGCTCAAGAGGTCCCAAGTTCGAATCCCACCTATAGCACTACCACCACTGGGTCCCTGAGCAAGACCCTTAACCCTGAGCTGCTCCAGGGGGACTGTCCCTGCAATAAGGGTATGGAAGTCGCTCTGGATAAGAGCGTCTGCTAAATGCCGTAAATGTAAATGAAGCCTACCCCAGCTCTCACAGGGCAGATGACTTTGCAGCTATACGTAAATTAAAAAAGTATTTTTGTTGTACTTTTGCAAGTTACTGAAACTGAATACTTGGACTTTTACAACATTTTTTCTTATTTTTTTCATATTGAAGTACTAACCACAAATCTACGAGATTTTAGTCATTTTTCTCTCACTAATCATAGGGTTTTTTCTGCATTTGAGGTCACCGTTTTGACAAAAATGTTCTTTAGTTCAGCGATGCTGAAGGCTAATCAGGATCTACATACATGTGTCAGAATAAAATTCAGATGTTTTTCAAATTCATGTCTGTTTAAATTCATCTGCTGATGCCTTGAGGCAGGGAGTCTTGTGTGCATCAGGGGAGCAGAGACCCAGGCTGTTAAGGGGTTGTATGGGGTTGCAGGGGTGCTGCACTAATCCTGCCATTATCAAATAACAATGATTTACGGTATAATTATATTAGCTGTTGTGTGTCAACAATGCATGAAGTGAAAAAGTGGTAACATTAGCACTTAAAACATCTGATGCTGTACAACAACTAAGACGGTCTCTGTGAACTGTATTCACATGAGCGTGGAACAAATTAGGCAAAAACATGTCACATTTCCAAGTATGCACATGCGCAGAAGGGATCAGGCAGCCGTTACAGATCAACAACTGACAAGATGCTCAGATTCAAATCATTGAGAAATGAAACTGCTCATAACTTCGCTAATTCTATGTTTGAGGACTATTACATATGATTACCTGCTGCATCAAACAAAAACGAAAAACAAGGAAATGTTTAAATGTTTATACTTTTCTTTTTCCACTTTCATTCATGTATTTAGGCTCCTCGCTTACTGCTTGAGTTACTCACATTACCACTTCACTGGTCACACCTATCTTGTATCTACAATCAGTCCATTTTCTCAGTTCCAATTCAACTTCATGTGTTTGCATATGAAGTGGAAGGCTAGTAGCACCAACTCATACCTCATCATTTCTCCCATGCACATACTGTAACCCATGCTCTGTTGCTAGATTTGGCAGGTTTCTTTTTTTAGGCAATTAACAAAAAAAAGACTTAAAAAAGAAATTGCGATGTTAAATTCAATCAGAAAATGAAAATATCTCATAGTTGCAGCTGTTGGCATACACTGTGTATTTAATACTGCATGTGTTCATATTGTCCCAGTGAATATATGAGAAGAAAGAGAGAAAGAGAGAGACACCCACATGGATCCAGCCAAGGGTCAGTAGGTTATGGTGGTCTTGGTAACTGAAGAGCTCCTCCACGTTCTCCATGTCACAGTAGTCCGGACCGGCTGATTGTTTCGGCACAATCACGTGTGTGAGCACAAACTCGTTGTGAGTCTGGGGATAAGAATAGAGGCTTTTTCATGGTGTCCATTTTAAGGTTGATTTTAGTCATCACCAAAATGCCAAACAAAGCCTGAAGTTGAGACATTTTAGCAGAGCACAGAGCACGCTCTTTATTAAAACACCCATTACCGTAAATATAATATATATATATATATATATATACACACACATACAGTACTGTGCAAAGGTTTTAGGCAGGTGTGAAAAAATGCTGTAAACAAAGAATGCTTTCAGAAATATAAATAATGTTTTTTTTTATCAATTTAAAAAATGCAAAGTGAGCGAACAAAAGAAAAATCTAAATCAAATCAATATTTGGTGTTACTACCTTTTGCCTTCAAACCAGCATCAGTTCTTCTGGCCCCCACAGAGCCCTGATCTCAACATCATCCAGTGTGTCTGGATTACATGAAGAGACAGAAGGATGTGAGGAAGCCTACATCTGTTAGTTAGTTAGTTCTCCAAGATGTCTGGAACAACCTACCAGCCGAGTTCCTTCAAAACTGTGTGCAAGTGTACCTAGAAGAATTGATGCTGTTTTGAAGGCAAAGGGTGGTCACACCAAATATTGATTTGATTTAGATTCTCTTTTGTTCATTCACTGCATTTTGTTGATTGATGAAAATAAATGATTAACACTTCCATTTCTGAAAGCATTCTTTGTTTACAGCATTTTTTCCACACCTGCCTAAAACTTTTGCACAGTACAGTAGATATAAGAATTTTTTATTAACTTTTCTTTTTTACATTTAATCATTCTAACTAACATTCATCTTTGGTGTGAACAGAACTCTTGAAAGGACTCTTATGCAGTTTATCATCTCACAAATGCTGCTGACAAGTTGTCAACTAAAGTGCAGTCTAGTGTGATGAGAAGCAAAAAAAAAAAAAGTACCATGGCTGCATTAATACATTAGATATGTTCCCAGTCTATGGGCGAGAACAACCCTTGCCAAGTCATGAATAATAATTAGGCAAAAAACATGAAACTATAATGGAAATATAGTCGAATGAAATTACCCCCCAAAAAAGGCCAGAAAAGACAGAGCTCATACCAGTTTTCCGCAGAGGACGCCGCAGGTCTCAATGCCTCTGGCTGTGTTGCTGTCGGCCAGCAGCAGAAACCTGTATGTCAGGTCTCGAGGTATCAGAACCCGCCTCAGGCCGTCCACCCGCTGATCTGAGGACAGAGAAGCATCCACTCACTCAATACATATCTTGATCTCTAACTGCTACTGCATGTTCATCAGGCTTCATTATAACCCCTGTCCTTTAGGTTAAAAGCAAGACCTTTCAGCCTGATTTGCTTTAACCTAAAAAATGAGGTTCTTGCTTTAATGTTTGAAAAACCAATTGTCTTTGTGAATCTATAAAGCTTTCATCATGTTTTTTTATTTCGTTGATTAGAACCTCTATGTAAAGTGAAAAAGATTGTCATTGTGAAACAGCACAACACAGCATTCTCTGCATTTAACCAATACACAAACGTGCAGCAAGGGCCAGCTATATCCAGCGGCTGGGGAGCAGCGATGGGGATGGTACCTTGCTCAAGGGTACCTCGGGACAACCTGGGGTCTGGGATTCGAACCCAAAACCTTCTGATTCTGGGGCATAGTCCCTAACCATTAGACCACCACAGTCTTCGCTAGTGCAAATATTAAAAACTATCCAAAACTGAAAAGTAGCAAATTCAGAGAAAAAAAGTTTAAATGTTACTGTCAGAACAAAACCTTGTTTCTTAATTCTTCTTGTTCTTTCGTTGTTGTTTTTTTGTTTGTTAATTCTTTTGTCACATAACTTGCAAACAACAGCCACCCTTTTAAAATGGAGGAAAATGTCCCAATGAATTTACAAACAAAATGCTTACAAAATTTCTATAATAAAGAATAAAATTATTTTCAATACCTTCCTACTTGTAATCATTTTTAATATATTAAACACATGTAAAGATAGCAACTAATAATATTATGTAATATAATCTGTTCTAATAGAAATGGTCTAATAAGACCAAAACATGTATGGTCCTATTTACAATAATTAATAATGGACAAAAAAGTTTCCAACACCAAAATAAGTCATTCTAGCCAAATTTAACAGTGCACAGAGCTCGCAATAACAATGTCTGGAAAAAAGGTGTTTGGCAAACCAAGAAAGGGAATTCACGTAGCCTCATACCAGCACACTCGCTGTTTTACACTACAGTTTAGACACTCACTCTGGACTGCCGCTAAGGTGGCCACTGGTTTAGGGGTGGGGGCTGGTGGCTTGGGGTCTAGGTGCACATGGTTTTTGGGGGTTTGGGACAGGCAGGAGCCGTCCGTTTGTTCAGGCACTTTGGGGGCGGCATTCTCTTTGCGGTTGGCCAACTCCTGTCTGCGAAGCTGATCCTCAAAGTAGCGGAACTGCTCTGACTCCAGCTGCATCTTCCGAAGCTGTGCCACGCGCTGCCTCTCCTCCTCCAGCAGAGAAAGCCTTTGCAACTGCTCACCGCACACAGCTACAGGCACAGGCTGGCTCTGGACACACAAACAAATACACACAAACACTGCACAGTCAAGACAAATTCTACTGCACTACCACTACTTACATCACCAGCATGCATTTGCTTCTGTCTGTACGACCTACTGCCTCTGCACAGCTTTACAAATCTATTTAAACACAGGGATACAGATCTGTGTTTGTAATTAACACTGATGAGATGGTGTTTACTAACACTGGGCTTAGATCCACCAATAGCTGAAAGTAAGAGGAGTCTGTAATCTGTCCGAGAGTGCCGCAGGCAGCAGCGGACTCACCTTCCTCTTCAAATATTCACTGTACTCCTTGCTGTATTTCTCATGGAGGAGTTTCTTCAGCTGATCTTTGCGTGGAAAAGCCACTTCTTGCAATTTCTACAAATAAAGGCAAAACTGAATGAATGCATTTAAGGCATGCTGAATTGGAAGGCTAAATCAACTTCAGAATCAAACATATGGAAGGTCTCGATTTTCAAAGCATGACAAATTTAAAGGATAAAGGTGGGTGGTCTGAGGTTTGTGAACAAAATCTAATACCATGCTGGGAAAACAAACTACTGCATGTAGTAATGCGTTGGCAATAAAATAACAATCTGTAACCATGAGCTTACAGCCAATCAGATTAGTGCTGCTACAACTAGTCAGCATCTTCAATGACATCAATGCTGAAAATACATCAAAATTTTGGCCTAATGCTTGTTGTGTTTTCTTTATGAATTTACCTATTGATACAGTAACTTAAAAAAAAAAGGTTTTGACTAACTGAATTATCATTAACACGTTCGATACATCAAGCAACAGAAAAAAAAAGTTGTCAGCAGTCTTAATCAGATACTTGTTACTGTGCAGGTGGACAGTTTCTACAGTTACAAAGTTTCGTTTCGTTGCCTTTTTGTGATGCGTCAAGTGGTTCAATATTCTAGAAAACGTGCATCGCTTTTAATGTCTCTTATTTATTAGAATAATGAGACCATATCGCCATCTGGTCCTCCACCAAACAGAGCACAGCAAGAACAGAGAATGCATCCAAGGAGAAGACTGTTAGAAACTGGAGTTTCAATGTTGGTCCTTCATGGCAAACAAACATGAAAAATGTTGGCCTAGGGAATGATATTTTCCTCTGTCACTAAGTGCACGCAATGAGCCTACATGTCTAGACTGAGCTGCCAGAGGATAACCCGAGCATGCAGCGGGAACATCCTCTGCTGCCTTTACTCGCGTGCCAGTGTCTCCATCCTGGCTAATGAAGCATGATATTAATGAGATTACAGTGGGCTGAGCGCTGTGGGGGTCCATCACTCGGCATGGCTGCCAGGGGCTTACCTTCATTATCACTTGCTTCTCAGGGACGTTGCACTGCTGGTAATCCCGATGACTGGGGAGTTTCTCTACAAACAAACTACACACAGACAACAGCCAGCTGTTAAATACAGCAGAAAATAAGACATATCTGGAAATTCATTTTAAAAATGCGCAATTAACGTTTGCATAAATCTATTTAACGCTATAAACTGTGCATTGCTGACTACTGCACAATATAACCTTGATCCAGAGGCCTGGTGCAAAGGCATGCACATGTTAATATACACATTCAGTTTATGTGCTCAGTTTAACAAACTGGTGGAAAACTAAACCGAAAACATAAACCAAAAAGGAGAAATTTTCTTTTTTTTTAATTTCAGGCTAAATACAAGCAGGATCCTGAATCTGTTGTATCTGCATCTAGATTGTAAACTTTCCTTCACTCTCATAAATAAACAAAAGCGAACGCACAAGAGCTGGTTGAAAATCCTGAAGAGCCGGAAATGTACGTGGACTGTAGTTGGAGTTAAAGCATGTAATATAGCTGAACAGAATCTCACAAACTCGTAGAGTTGAAAGAGCTGGCAGCTATGTGCTGCTGGTAACAAAAGAGCACTTCATATGAATATGTTCATGTACATACATTTATTTACGATGGAGTTTACTGAATATGTATTGCAGCTCTTTAGATTTGTCAATCATAACGTGTCTCTTGTTGTAATGTAATAAACTAAGGGGAACAGCAGCTGAAAATTGTGAACTGCATGTTTAAATTGTTAAAACAAGTTAGAGTAGATTGAATAGATTCCATCAAAAAGGATGCACTATATTTTTAGTTTGCATGGGCTACATCTAAGGATGCATTTATGCTTTCTTATCAGCTACCTTTCACCTGGTGGTACTACTCTTCTTAACCCCCAGCCTGGATTCCAACCATAGGTTACCTAATGGCTTAAAAGGAAGTTTGTGGTGACGTGTATTGATTTGGAATTTGTTAGTTTGCAGTCAAGTTTTACGCAGCAGTTTACTCTAAAACTTGACAAGCAAGAGATTAGTAGTAGAAGAAGAGGGAAATTAAGCTGCAAAGTGATCGGCGGCCTGTATTGGCCTCAACAAGCACAACCCAAAACTTTGTGCCAGGTCTTTCGCTGCAGTTTGTTTCTGATTCACAAATAGGGACATTCCTGGGGACAGCTCTAGTCGAAGACATATCAACAAAACTGGGGATTGTCCATGCTTTAGGCTTGGATTTTAAAATGTGTATAAACAATGAAAAGAGACATCACAGGTCATTAATTGCTATCTACTATTTACTTGTGGCAGACATGGTCTTTTACTTTTACTTTTACATGGTCTTTTACTTCCATCGCCTGCATAATAGCAGGAAAGTGTAGGATTCTTCTAGTGAGTAAGCAGTGTGTTGTAAGCAGGCCTACGTGATGAATTTGTTGTAGAGGACAAAGGCGTTCTCCAAGCTGCCCTCCTCCAGATAGACAGCAGCCATCCGCTCCATCTCCACACCTGAGCGAAAGTAGCGGCGGGGGGCAATCTCCTCATTAATGTCAATGTTGTAGCCCATTTTACTGAGTGCTCGCACTCGCTCCACCGCAGGCAATGTGACATCTGTGTAGTCCGGCTCAGCCGCCAGCTTCTTCTGCAGCACATGCAGGAAAGAAAGATCACTGACTATTATTTTTAGTTTTATTGTTAGCAATTTACTTGAATAATAACTTAACCAATGTTGATTATATCACAAAGTTAATTTTAGAAGACTTTAAAGTTCCATTTACAGTAGTTAAAGTTAGAAGTATCAACTGTAGGATCTGTTCATAGAAAGTGCTTAACAACATGGTCATACCTCATTTAATACAACCACAGTTCCATTCTGGACACATGCGTACCATAGTGCACACACTGGCTGTGTTTGTGTGCTCATGCTGCCACAGAACAGAGAGAGATGGAAGTGACCGGAAGCCACTGCACTAGCCCTGGGCACCCATACTAATGACTAAACAGAAGCCCTTTTGAAGGGTCAGGGAGGACAGAGGGTACCCTATCAGCATTCAGCAGAGCTGTGAGGAACTGGAGAAAGGGCTAGTCAGCAGGCGATGCTGGCTGAACCTGACAACCAGCTTCACTTTTTGTATATGACAATGAGCAGCGATGGAGAACTTAATCGAAACAAATTCAACAAGCTCTGCTATTGTTAGTCAGCAAGGAGGGGGGTCTTTCAAAAAAAAAAAAAAAAAAAAAAAAAGAAAAAGATGATAACACTCCCTTTGTCTTTATTCATCATCTTTTCATGAAGAGGGAAAGCGAAGTGTGAAGGGGGGCTTACATCCGCTCCCTCCCACCCACTTCAGGATGGAGGGGTGTGAATGACAGAGCAGCTGTACCGAGCATGCTAATGGGAGTGAGTCAGTGAAAGCTGTTTCAGGCCTCAGCCTCCACCCCCAACCCCCAGAAACTGACCCACCACTACTCACCAGTGCGCTAAAGCTGAACTCCTGGTCCATGGCGTATTTAGGATGTAGGTTGGTAGGCTCCAATTCTCCTGATGTCATCTGTCATCTCCAGGGACGATTCCGTGCTGGAAATAAATAAATAAATAAATAATTACATGGCCGTTCTGACATGATGACAGCATGCATCACTGAGTCTCCAAGGCCGCTGGGTCGATGTGGCTATAAACGCAACACTAACAAGGCCCGCTTTCTCTGCCTGCCTAACTGCCTCCAATTACACACGACAGTGGCACTATCTTCCTTACTGTAAGATTCTATCAGCTCTCCTTAATTCACTTATAAGGCTAGAACATGTGCCCACGTCGATCTCCTCCACAGGGAGCCTATTAATTATATTATTAACTGAAATGCTGTACATTGGTCCAATCAGCTAAACAGCTTTTTCTGGCTATTCAGTCCAGAAAAAACTGGGCTACAGTTGCTATGACAGCTTGTAACCATGCAGCAAAATATGGTGACTCATGAATATCTTCAGCTGTGAAAAAAAAAACCTTGGTGGGCTTTCGCACAAAGCACACTCGTTGGACATTAGACACTATCCTCTTCATGAGCTTCATTTTTTTTTTGTACTTTTCTGCCGCTGAGTCGCACTTTTGCTTTCACCACAGAGGCCATGGAGCAGTTCCGCCGCTGAACATCATGATATTCAGGTTGATGCTGCCATGGCAACATGAAGTGGATGCACTGTAAAAATAAAGGCCTGGTGTGAAGGAGAAGTATAGGTGCAATTTAACACTGAGCAATCTCTGCTGTGAAACTACATTCAGCGCCTGTGGATGTCTGATTTTTTAAAGTCTTTTCATTACCAACTAGTGGCACTTGCCTTGGAGAAACCAGTGCCCTCCCACTTGTTTACACTCATGATGTGTGACAGTTTTGCCAGACAGTAACTTTCAAAATCTTAATCTTAATCTACGATCAAATAGCACAAAGTGCTGCATACCTATGGGGCATAAAATGTGTATGTCCACAATTAACTCAGCTGAGTAACTCTTCCCTCAGGGGTATCTGCACAGGGTTGGCGTGTCTGCTGGCTTTCATTCCAACAGGACAACATCAGATTCCTTTAACTCGTTTAATCAGTGTATCTCAATCTTCACCAACTGGTTAGGTGAGCTCCTGCTGGAGTGAAAACCCACACAAGCCTCCCCTGCCCTATACTCTCACAGTTTGGGCCTTTATGAGCAGAAGTGCATTGAAAAGACTCTTATTTGCAATTTAGTTTATTTGCCATTAATCATAAACTGTGCATGAAAACTGCCAGCTACAAAAAGGTCTAATGGCAAGCAGGGTTCACTCGTGAGGATGAAGAAAGACACAGATAGAGTAAAAGTATTGCCACAGGAGAGAAGCAATAATTGGTTTCTGGCACTGCTTGAGTGGATAAACAGAACCGCAGCCTGGCCAAGCCTTCCTGTAAAACCTGGAACACTTCTCAGCGCTGTGGAGTGTATTATAGTGGAGTGTGAGGCGTGGCTTTCACTGCTGAATCTGCATGACAGTGCTTTACTGACACTGCTGTTGTTTACTTGGCTTTTGAGTTTATTATTTTTTTTACCAATAGCAGGGCTATGGCCTTATTGGACGAGGGGTTGGGGAGAAGTTCATTTATTGAAGAAACACTTTGGGACATTTGGGGGACTATAAGGGATGAGCAATGGATACTTATCTTTTTTAGATGGCACTGTTTTATATCTTACACATTATCCACTGCAGACGGGGGAACTGGAGTGTTGTGAAGAGTTTGGTTACTATAACCTGTGTTCACTAAACAGTACAATGACTAGCTTTGCTGTGAATGGGATTCTGCCTGCTCTGCACTCTCAATAAAGACTGGCTTGAGTGCATGTTCCCTGTGTTATAATAATAGCCTCTCTTCCAGATTGAGCCTTTGAGTCTGCTCATAACAGTAAAAGGATTCAACAGTGTAAAACATATCCCAGCATGTCCTCAGATTTCCTTAAAACTCTCACTTTTATGTCTGTGCCCACCAGTCAGTCCAGTCACAAGGGCTGTGCAAAAGACAAAAAATGCCATGAAACTTTATACACTTCCCTGTGTCCTCAGTATCTGAGTAGATAGGGCACTGATGTCTTTGTCCCATTATGGAAACATGTCATGATGGCTCTTCTGGAACCTCTCTGAATGTGCAAAAGAACGAGTGGCAGGCTCAAACCAAACAGGTCGAAACTGAATCAGAATCAGAAGTGTGTTATACATACAAGACATTTGTTTCTGGCTCCTGCGGACTCCCTGGTACAACAGTGTTACGCAATAAACAAACGATAAAAAATGAAAACAATGAAAGCTTCAGGGTCGTCTGGGCGTTCCTTGTGTTCTCACCCTGCTCGTTCCACACCTCAGTAACGATACAGTACACATTTATTAACACTGCTGTCAAACTAGAACAAAAAGGGGGAAAGATCTCATTTACAGCTGTTTTTATATTTGAACTGCAGTGGAAAGCAAGCATTTGTCACTTTTTTAAGTCTTAATGGTGAAAACTCACAACTCACACACCCTGTATTATTAGGAGCAGCAGTTCATTTCTTGAACAGAACTTGTCTGCTCTTGAAAAGGTTTAAATGCACAGTCTCACGATTATAGCAAACTGCTCCTCTGGGAAGGCAGCAGGGTCTTCTTTATAAAAGTGGAAGTCAGTGTGAAAGCAGTGGCGTTAAGGCGAAAAGGCTCTTCCTTCCTGTCCATCATCCCTGCACTTCGGTTCAGAACACAGACCAGCACCTGCCAGGTCAGCACTCCCTCAAACATCCCTAGTGCTGGGTCCCGGCGGGAGCCTCAGCCCGCAAAGGAGAGCACTGCGGCCACCGGACATCGCACTCATCTCAAAGTAACGCCATAATAACACCAGAGGGTGAAGAAATGTACACACACACACTCACCGCTGACCGGCCTGTCCCATGATCCTCATCTCTCAGCCCGCCAGAGCTGCAGCCTGCGCTCCTTACATAAACACAGCGCCGTCACCTTCACTCCGCCTCAGCAGCCTCTTCTCTCCGCCAGCGCGACGAGAGCGCTTTACAGCGGGCAAAATGGCTGAGTCTCTCTCTCTCTCTCTCTCTCTCTTTCTCTCTCTCGCTCTCTCTGTACCCGAATTTCCCGAACAGCGCGCGACCCTCTTCCTCTCAGAACGACAAGCCCCGCCCCTGTTCTACCATTGGTTATCAGCGCACACACAGCCCGCCCTCCTGCGGTCTGATTGGCCAGCAGCATAGACTCTCACACACCGATCAGGCCGCCAAGTTTTAAACGCTGTTCCATAAAAACCTGACCGCCGTCTTCTCTGCCTCGTGTTTCTCATTGATTTCATTTACTCAGTCATTTGCTCAATTTTTTTATGTCGATAAACAGCGACTTGGCTGAAGTCTGTCAATGATGAACGATTTAATTCCACCAGATAATTAACTCTAAATGTATATTCAAATTTATAATCTATATGAAAAAAGTCAGGTTAATTTAAATCACGGCGGGGGACGCAGAAGTAAACCATGCAATCCTGATGTGTAGATGGAAACCCTATTAACCAATCGGATCATAGGATTGGTTTAGCCAATCAATGGAGGCGAGATCCCCACTGACCAATCGCATCGCAGATGAAGTGTTCAATCTGGACACTGCGGGGATTAAATCCGATTGCCAGGCCTGACAGTGACAGATGAATGAAGGGGAGGAGAGAAAACAGCAGCAGCATTTTGGAGGATACAGTGTAGCGTTACACATTTAAACAGCTTCTACTTTCCTCTTATGGAGAGATTTGTAGTAACTCACTAGACTGCAATCAAATGATCCAAATGACTGCAGGAAAAGCCCTACATCAAATAAAGCAAATGATTTAAATCTATCTATCTCTCTATCTATCTATCTATCTATCTATCTGTCTATCTGTCTATCTGTCTGTCTATCTGTCTGTATAGATATACTTGTGGGTGTTTGAAATAAGGCGCACTGCTCAGACACGGTCACTAGATGTCGCTAATGTTCCTGCTACTGTACTTACATACAAAATCTGCTGAAGGTGTGATAGAAGTGTAATAATAATGAAAGTGAAAGTGACAACCCTTGTCATTGCGAGGTCACGGCACAGCACACATGAACCACAACGAAATTGGACCTCTGCATTTAACCCATACACACACGTGCAGCAGTGGGCAGCTATTGAAAACGCCCGGGGAGCAGTGATGGGGACGGTACCTTGCTCAAGGGTACCTCAGGGCAACCCACTAGGGTGGGAATCGAACCCACAATCTTCCGATGGAGGGCCAACTCCCTAACCACTAGGCTACCGCTGCCAATAACAATACTTATTATTGTTATTATTGTTATTATTTTTATTGTTATTATTATTATTATTATTATTATTATGGAATTTTGCTGTGTTAGTTAGGGCTCTAGTTTCTCACTTTAACTGGATTTTCAGAAGTGGATTATCCTACACCTTGTCTTGCTAACAAGTGCAGTGGCCATCTAGTGGATTGGGACTAGGCCTCAGGATCTGAAAATCGTGGGTTCGAATCCCGGGCCAGTAGATTGCCCTGAGGTACCCTTGAGCAAGGTATCATCACTGCTTTCAGTAGCTGCCTCCAGCTGCACTTGTGTATGGGTGAAATGCAGAGGTGAAATTTCTTTGTGGCTCACTTTGTGTTGTGCCGTGTACTCACAATGACAAGAATAGTCACTTTCATAAATTAAAAAGAGACGCCTATGGACAAACAGACAATGCACTTGCAGCAGGTCTTGTGGACAGATGAAGGTGCATCTTTGTTATCTAGGGTTTATGCCAGGTAACAGACAAGGGAAAGAGCAAGCACAGATTGTGTTGTTCCTACATTTTAAAAATGGAGGGAGTGTGGAGATGGTCTGGTGGGAGGCTTTAGGCAAGGAAGATCTCAAAACTTTGTCCATATTAAAGGGACCATGACCAAAGAAAACAATGACTCAGTTCAATGTCACTCAGTTTCTAGGCACAAATTTCTGGCCCAGTGTATAACAGCAAGAAAGAGTTCAATGAAAACAAAGAGAAACGAGTGCAGATGCTTTCAGACATGTTACAATTAAACAGCAAATACCCCACCACGCTCTGTTACCTGTGTAAAATGCAGCGCAGGCTAATGAAATAACACAAACACCAAAAATTTCGCGTGCAGACTTTGGTCCAAAGTGCACCTTCAAAGAGTTTGATGTATATCTATAGTGTTATGTGTGTTCCTCAGGTGATAGACTTTGTAAAAGCAGAACATGATCAGTCTACAGAGAGCGATATCGCAGTAGGGCTGCAGTGCATAAAGCTCACATTACACAGATGACCATTCGGTGTAAGAATCCCAGGCGCTGTTTACAGATAAAGTAAAACATTTGAGGGTCAGATGAGTCATCATTCCTCATGTTCTTCATTAGGAGATTGCATGCATGGTGCACACCAAAATAACAATAGAGAAGCTATGATGGTGCAGATAGATAGCAAAATATGTTCCCTTCAAATATGATGTCATATTCCTGTTCAGAAGTGGATGTAAATTATATGTTTCAGCAATCACAGTCATCAAATTTATACATATCTAAAAAAAACCCATTCCGTTTGAACAGGAATGTTAGACAGTGCTCTCCACCAGACACAAATGAAGGAATATATTCCGAAAAGCAATGCTCCTTCCTCCAAGTATAAAGGCTGGTATTAAAGAAGTTCTGGCATCTCTTGGTGGCTTCAGTGAGACAAAAACTCATCTTTGCAGACCTCGTGATTGTTATGTCCATGCTGATCCTGTACTTTCTTTATCTTAATAATGACATAGCATGTTTTTATTATCATTAGTGTTGAGTAGGCACTAGAAATCTAGAACTGGCCTAGTGGTTAGGGAGTTTGGCCACAGGATCGGAAGATCGTGGGTTCAAACCCCTTACCAGTAGGTTGCCCTGAGGTACCCTTGAGCAAGGTACCATCCCCTGCTGCACGGTGTGTGTTTGTGTGCATGGGTTAAATGCAGAGGTCCAATTTCGTTGTGGTTCACTGTGTGCTGTGTGCTGTGCTGTGTGTTCTCACAATGACAAGAATAGTCACTTTCACTTCATCAGAGTAGAGGTAATGGTTTAGGACTGTGATTTACAGCTGCGTTGTGAATAGAAACCAGGGTCTTTTCCTGAAATGATTACCAGTAGTGGTGAAATTTTGTTGTTAAATTATACTTTGTTCTAAACTACATGGACTAACTGATGTGGCCTTAATAAATATCTATATATATTTGTTTATCAGATTTGAAAAACAGTTTGGGATATCGGGATGAAATTCAAGTGTTTGTCAGCGCTTGATTTTTACTATCAACTATCAACTATGATTTTTAGACTTCTTTTTCAGAAAAGTACACAAAAATCATTGTTTATCTCAAAGATTTATTTTCTGCCATGGTATGTTGGAATGATGTAAACACACTTGAAAGTCAACATCTGTATTAAAAGATCAAATGTCTGTGTTAAAAACTCAGGAATAATGTGACACTTTTATCGACTGAAGCCAAGTATGTTAAGATCCACTTAATAGAGAGAAATTAAGCTGTTGTCAAATATATCAGCTCATCAGAAAAAAAGGCAAATGTGAGTCCGCTCATGTGGAGTGAAATCTTGTCACGTAAAATAGTCCATTCAATAACAAACCAAATCACAGCCGTTAGAGGCTATTTTGCGTATGAACAAATACATGTGGAAGAAAGTCTTATGCAGCTTTCATTTGTTGGGGAAGGAGTTTGTCTCTCTTTTTTGACTTTCTGCCAATAAAAGTCTGATTTCATAAAATTGTGTCAGAAGTAAATTTAAAAAAGGACCTTGCATGCCATGCCAACATCATGGAATGAAACACTGATGCTAGTGGTTGCTGTACAGTGCAAAATTAAATGCTTTTGGCACTATAGCTGAGAACTGAAACATATGATCACACATCACTGTCTCATTAGTTTGATCATCTCTTCATACATCTCCTGTCGTGCATCCTGCCCCCATATGAAATCCAGGTGACCCCAGTGTAGGATGCGGCGATGGTATACAAGGTTAGGAATTTTTGGGAGCAGCATTGCAACATCCCATGGATCAGCCAGGATGTCATGCCCTCCTGACCACAGAGCCGTGGGCACCTTCATGTCCTGCACGTTGTACTGAGGAGGGGTGGACTGGCAGGAGAAAAGAAAAGAGTTAGCTGTGTACTTGTGAGAATCAAAAACAAACCTCTTTCCAACAATGTAACTGCTATTTTGTCTGGAAAATACTCTTAAAACTAAACAGACACAATGGTTTTACCTGTTTATAATGAATCAGATTTCCGATTTTGCCATAGTCAAACGCCATCAGTTTCCCACTTTTCAAAGCCTGTTAAAAGTGGGTCAGTAAATATAAAAGTTAGATAAATGCCAGTACCTAGAAGCTTTAGACTTTAATTGTCAGTGATCGTTAGTGTTATTAAGTATGCTGCATGGAATAAAGATTTGTATTTGTGTGTTTTGCTCGCTCTCCAGAAGAGCTTGGGCTGCGGTAGTCATTGTCGGTGTCTTGAAGCCTGACTAAAACTAAAAATATATTTCCCCTTTCCCCAAAAGGGGTTGTAGTTTTGTTTCACTGTGTATTATGCATAAGGGTGAAATGACAATCAAATCTATTCGGCTTGACTTGCTTAGACTGATGAGCTAAGACTAATGTAGCTAATAGTAACTAAAGCTTCTAACCCAATTAAAACCACTGAGGCCATAATGCTTCGTTTGCATGGAACTAGAGCTACGAGGCTAACATTGCTAATAAACAATAGAAGTCTAGCGTAACCCAAATCTGTAAATATTTCCCCTAAACCGATTGATTCCCTATCATTTAATGGAAGAATCTGATCCAGCTGGTGCCTCAATCAGTTGGGGAAGTTTTGTCGATTGTATAGCTCATAGCAAGTTCCAAGCTGTCCAAACCCAACTCAAATGTCTCTTCACTTTCATGAAGAACTGCATGTGGCCTGAGATTTGGGGATGTATTTATGGCAAAGTTTTTAATGTCTATTAACATCTAGAGTTTGGCCATCAATGATGTAACTTCAATGCTAATCTAAAACAGTCCGATTATTACACCAATATGGTTGATCTGCTACATCTCATAAAAACCTGTTATATGGTTTTTGACACCTTAGTATAAATACATTTACAGAACTGTCAGAAATCTCTTCAAGTGTATTTATAGAACCATCTTCAGCATTGACGTTACCTGAGCCCAGTGCACCATGTTTTGCATAGATGTACCAGCCGGGCAGTGCGTGGCGTACACAGGTATTCTTGTCTGGAGATACAATGGGAAAAGATATGAGGACTGAGTAGGTAGCAAAATGCCCTGGTCATCCTGCTTTTGTGTTATATATATTTATATATTGTGTCTGGACACGATGAACAAGATGCTGCCTGAGACTGAAAATTCTCAGTTCCCAACCTGGTATCTGTACACTTCCTGCCCCTGCAAATGTTAGTGTTTATTTTGCTCTAACACACCCACTTTGTTTCAAGAAGGGCTTGTTAATTTGCTGATCAGATGGAACAGTGTTTTGGGAGCAAGAAAAAAGATGCTAATTCCTTTGGACACACTACATGACTTTGCAAGCAGATGGCTTGCTTTCAGCTTGCTGTCTTGTAATCTGGGTTCATTATGGTTGTACATTACAAAATATTTGACCAGGAAGAATCTTCAACGAGCCTGCCTGGTCTCCAAAATACATTTTGTCACGAACACAAGAAATGAAACTGGGAATAATGTAATACTGCAAAACAGGGATATTTTTCCTTATAAAAATGGATGTCAGCACGAGGTGAGTGACCCAATTTGTTTGTGCACTGATTTGCAGCAAAAAGGAAAACACTGGATTATAAAAGAATATATCTCATTAGGAACTCCTCATACAGTATTCCCCTCACTCTTTGTTTTAGAGCCTCTTTGGCTGTAGGTCATCTCCGCACTCACTCTGATCACAAGACTTTTCTCTCTGCACAATTTGGATTCTCTGATTGGTCCATATATATATATATATATATATATATATATATATATAGATAGATAGATAGATATAACCTGCTTGATTTCTGTCAGGGTTCTGGCAAACAATTCCTTAAACAATTCCTACACAGTAGTTGAGAGATAATTTGCAAGTCCCTTTGCAAGGCCTTGGATCTGGAATTTTTGTCACAGATTTCCAAAAACTGTGGGCGAGTGGAGTTAAAATTGTGTGAATTTAAAATATGTAGAATAAAGGGGACCAGGGTTGGGAATCAACTCTCTAAGACAAGTAGAGGAACAACATACCGTATTCAGATTCTTCTTATCAAAGCCTCCAATGACGAAGAATATGTTTCGACACAGTATATCAATGGGTTTCTTGCTGCAGAATGTTGTCGCAAAAAATTTAATGAACTGATTTTGAGGAAGAAAACTTTTCCTTCCAAAAAATCTCTGAGAATTGAAGAAAAGAATTAATGCATGCACGCTACTTGAAACTGTTTTGAATGTGAACATGCAACGGAATTTGCATGAAGCTCACCCAAATCAGATGTTGTGGAAGGAACTTCAGTCTGGATATTGGACTTCTTGTGAAAGCCACTGTGGCTACAGGAGCCAGACCAAAAAACATCTTGATTTTGCTAGCCAGCTCTGGCATTGTGGAAAACGCCATGAAGGCTGCAGAAACAAATAATCAGGACAGCATTTGGCATATGGATAGAAAACAATAAATCAGCCACTCAGGACCAACTATTGCTAAAAGATTTGCTTAAGCGTTGGTAGATTTTGAACTTCAAATGTAAAAATTCAAATAAATTCCTTAACTAGGTATGTTACAATGCAGAAATTGAATTTGAAGTCATAAACTGAGCTATTTAAAAGTGACTTATGTATACAGCTATACATGTAAAATTATATGATTGAATATGGACTAACAGCCAATTGCATGTATGTAAAATTGCAATAATTGTTCTTTACATTCTTCATAGGTGGAATTTTAATATTTTACCTATAGTGGTTCCCTGAGAATGGCCAACATAAAATATCTTCTCCTGCTTTGTGGTTTTGGTGATGAAATTTATCACGGCTGGAAGGTCCTTCTTAGCCATTTCGTCACGGCTACCACAAACACACAAAACATGAAGCATTTTAACATTGGTTGAGTAACAATCATACCTAAAAATATACAGCAGCTTAAAACAGAACTGGAAATGTTCATAATGATGCAGAAGTTAGTAAGCAGCTTTTGTTGTCCTTAATAAAATGAAAACTAACCTAAATCTCCAGTATTGATTTTGTCTAGGAGTGAGGCTGATATGCTTTCTGGACCAGGTGTTGCCTCGGCTGTTACCCAGCCACACGTCAAACCCAGCATCAGCCAGCAGAAAACCAAGACTACTGCTGGGAAGATTGGCAACCCAGTTACTCCCTGCTGCCAGAAGGCCATGCTGGAGGAAAACCACAGGCTTTAAATCTGTAACAAACAGAAGAGACAAAAAAGATTAGCAAGCTGAGACACAGTGCACCTCAGTGGGTTTAAATACAATAAAAAAGGCTCCAGTACTATAATAAACATTAGCTTGCTTCCAGAATGTGACTAATTTAATAATGAATTATTATTGTTTAGATTTTTAAAAAAAAATTTTTTATTGTTGTTGTTGTTATCATTATTATCTGTGTACACTGGTGTGTTCCAGTTTAGTTTTCCCTTTGAGCCTTCATCAGTAGCCTCAGTCTGAAAGATGATCTTCTTGGACCAAAAAAAAACCTCAAGGATTTTAAAGGAGCTTTTAACGATGCTGAAAAGCTAAAATGCATGCGCCATTGTACACTTAACAATGATTCGGGTTTGCAAGTATTACTTCTTATCATACAGGGGAACTCCCTAAGCATGCTTACAGCCTTTTGTCATAACTAAGACAATATTTGCATTGATTGTAATGATCCCAGCTGATCCTGTTGAAAGGAGCAAGATACATATTTATAGTACATATTTAGGTACATATTTAAAGTACATATTTATAGTATGCAGTTCTGCAACCCAGTATACTAAAGAATTCCTACTTTGCACTGCTAAAGCAAGACAGGTGGCAAACAACCATATGCAAGGATTAATTTCAAAAGTTGCAAGAGTATAGAACTGTGCATCAGCCTTTGGCCACCCCTCATTTCATCTTTTTTGTGCTTCCAAGGAGCCAGTCTTTCTTGAATTATTAATGTATTATTGATGAATAGTTTTCCAGGCTTCCTGAAGGACAAGGTTTTGGCTCTCATTTTCAGTCTAGTCCCTCTGCCTGACCAGTTTCAGAGAATGGTTTGTAGTTGGTTAATCCCCACAGTGACCTACCTGTGAATCATACAAGCAGTAAAGGTCATCTGGCTGAAGGCATTAAACAGTGAAGAAACAGGTGCAGATGATTACAGATGATCAGGCTGGTGATTAGTTTACCGGTGATGCTGAATGGTGAAAGTGGTTGGAACCCCTTTATCTAGGCACCTTGAAGCCCCTAACCACTAGGCCACCACTTGGATAAGCATAAAATTGAAGCATAAAATTATTTTAGCACCAACAAGGTGTTGCGTTTGCCCTTTTTGGGATGAAGTAAACTGCAAAATAAATATGAATATGTTACATAGAGGGGGCAGTGGTGGCCTAGTGGTTAGGGCGTCGGGCACATGATCGGAGGATCGGGGGTTCGAACCCCTTCCCAGTAGGTTGCCCTGAGGTGCCCTTGAGCAAGGTACCGTCCCCGTCCCGCTCCTCCCTGCGATGGGCTGGCGACCTGTCCTCGCCCTGTGTGCGCTGGGTTGGACACCAGCACTCCCCCGCGACCCCGTTTGGGACAAGTGGCAGAAAATGGATGGATGGATGGATGGATGGATGTTACATAGAGGTAATATGTGTGCTTCAACATAAACAAAATATTAAATCCTTATATCCAAGATCAAGCGTGGGCACTAACATTCAGTGGTTTTACAACAGTCAGAGAAATGCATGGAAGGGTGACTAAGGTAAAAAACATACTCCTCTCTTTTACTTCTGCTTTAAAATGGAACGTGACTAAGACTGGAGATAAGAACTATATTTTTGTGTTATAACCTTTAACAGTTGAAGAATGTAGCAATGTATGAATTTGTGAAAGTAACTGTTAACATGTCCACTCGAGAAATTATTGTTCGTCATTGACTAAAACAGAGCCGTCAGCCAACTCCCATGTTTTCCTCCTGTCACACTTTTCCACAGAATTCTCTTCCATTCAGTCCTGGAAGAGTGTAATGCTGTCAGCTTCAGAACGTTTGTGTTTTTAGAGCAAACTGTGATCAGGGTTTAACACGGTCACGTTTCTCTAATTTCACCTTGCGAGTCCTTGTTCTTGATGCCGTGCGGGATTCTGTTGATGCTCAGGATGTAGCCATCTTCAGTGACAACCTCAAACTCTTCTGCTGGGTAACCCCAGCGCCCGATTATCTCACTCTGCCCCACAAAAACACAATTCAAACAGGAGTGAAGTCCAAACCTGCAGAGGATTGAGGCCAGAACTTTTTTTCATTTAATTTTGGTAGATTTTTTCCATTTCACCATTATGACACATTATGTGTCAAAAACACCAAAGAAAGTCATTCCATTTTACAACCAAACAAGCTAACTAAAGCTGATTTGTCATGATCTGCAGAGCAGGCCACTGCTTGTACCTGGTAGCTGACTAGTTACCTGCTTACTTACTAGAAGAAGCTTGTTTCCCATCAGACTCAAACACACTGTCATGATTACATTTTTTCCATTAACATGGTGCCTTTAAAGGGATCAGTCAATTTTTCATTGAAATCAAATGAATTTAGCGAATTGACCAAAGACATTTGCACATTGATCTATACAGGTTGTGAAGGCTGTGCACTGCTGTACTTCATATGAAGTTATCAAATGTTTTAACGATGTAGTCTAAATTCATATTTATATAGCAGCCGTTCATTTAAGTGTGGGCTAAAGTTTTAGCTCTAGTGTAAACCTTAACATTAGCTCGGCACACAAAGGTGAGATGCAGAAACACGGGACATAATGTCAATTCAGTCAGCTTGAGATATTTAAACATTAGGAATGTGACTTTACAAAGCCAGATATAATTATTGTACCGCATCATTTTATTATAATAAGCTTGTGGTTAATTACATTGAGTATTACTATAGGACACTATAAAACATAAAACTATCAAACTTTTCTCTCAGATATTCTTTATTTGTAAAGTTGATGCTCAAAAACTTACAATATTCATGTTAACTTCAGGGTCCATTTTTTTTCTGTGGAACAGCCAGCCTTGGACCAGCTGAGGCACAAGCAGCACCAAAGATAAAAGCAGCCACACCATCTCTGTGAATCATCAAAAATAATGGCATCATGAATCTGGAAAAGCACAACATCCATAATAATCAAATTCACTCAGTAATAGGACAACGTTCTTATGTGACACTTCCTAGTGGCAAAAGTATGTGAACCTCTATGGCAACTAATTTGAAGCAGAAGGATAGTCAGGTATTTTCAATGAATAGAATGACAATCAGGTTAGAGATTTCTTTGAAGAACAGGGATCAAAGTCTAAACTTTACTATATATCTTTGTAGAAGAGTATCAAGGGAGGTTTATGAGGTCAGCATTGGCTGCTGATACTAGGCTTTCTTGCAGAGAGGTCTGGAAATCGTTAAATGAAAACTCTGACATAATAAAATCACTACACTAGAATTTTTTTTAATCATTTTTGTTTGTTTTAATTTAAGCATTATTCTGAGCAATAATAACACGTACTGTCCCATGATCCCTTCACAATATAATTTTACAAATAATTGTATATCATAGAAGAACAATGCAGCACTTACTTTCAGCTCTGATACAGCTCTTCAGGGGCCGGAGCTAGAAGAGATATGAGGTAGAGATATTTATTGAGATGATTTCTATTAACCTGTCATGATCATGACAGTCATGATGATGATGGTGACACATGTGATGGAAATACGCCTACTGAGCCCCTTTAAATAGAGCTGGATCCCAGTTGAACTCTATTCTAACTTTTTTTTTATATCTAAATTTTAAAAAATGATTCAATGCATTTTTTACCATGTCACCATGATGATGCAAAGTAAAAAAAAAAAAAAGGTTTGTAGGTTTTCTTCTGCACTGATGTCTTACCACGGTGTTCACATACGGACATGCAAATCTGCGTAGTGTATAGTTTGTGTGTTCATGTGCTGTTTTCTTTTTCTTCTTTTACTACTTTAGCGCCAAACTTTTCATCCATCCATCCATACATGCCACACTCTCAGTCTCTCTCATTTTCCTAGCCGCTTGTCATGAGAAGGATCGTGTGGGTTGCTGGAGTCTGTCTCAGCTCTCAGAGGGTGTAAGGTGGGGAGACACCCTGGATAGGTTGGCAATAAATCATAGGGCAGACACAAAGACACATTCACACACTCAGTGCTGCCCACTGCACCACCATGCCATCCATCCATGTTACAATGAAACATAAGCATTTTCTACACTAAATTGCATTGATTGCCTTTAAGATTGTTCTTAACTTGGTGAACTGAATAGTGAATTTAACCTTTCAGCATATAGGGTCACATGAGTTTGCCGATGAGTACTTTCCACTGAAGCGTAATGTCACCCACATTGGATCTGTAATGTAAAAAAATGTAGATTCTTATGCATTCTTAAACAACAGGCTCACACGGTAATGTGCAAAGCTGTAAAAAAAAAAAAAAAAAAAAACTCTTTTGCTAAAGGGTTAATTGATCAGAAATGATCTGAAAAGCCAAACCACTGTCTATGTTAAACTTCAGAACTTGCTGGAGTACAAAAGCTATTATTCAGTAAAGAGGATAAATAAATAAATTATTCTGTGGTCTGTTGTATCCAACTGACCTGGAGCTGATCTGAATATCAAGTGGCTCCAAGCATCATTCATAACTTGGCTATTTCCGCAGTGGGGCAGCCATGATCCAGTGGTTAGGGACTATGTCCCAGGATCAGAAGGTAGTGGGTCCGATACCCAGACCAGCAGGTTGCCCTGAGCAAAAGTACCATCCCCATCACTGCTCAGGTGCTGGATATGGCTGCCCACTGCTGCACGATGTATGCATTTCATTTGCTGCCTCCCACTGACTATTCTTCTCTTACCATATTTCCCAACATAATCCCACCTCTTGTCAATGGCATTTAAATCTGGTGACTGAATTAGCAATGACATCACTGTCAACTTCCTCAATCTTCTTCCCACTCCTTTACATGATCAGCAGTTTTGCATCTTGTTGACATTTCAGGACATTTTTGTTAAAAAGAAGAAGGGTTGGATAAAAGTTCTTTCAAATGCAATCAAATACTGAACACATGTATATGTGTATTGGGAAAGTCCAAACCAAAATCAGAATCAAACAAATCAAAAATTGATCTTTGGTGTACAAAAAGGATGCAGACACAAAAAATTGAGATCCACAAATGTGTTCAACACATCTTTCTCTTTAAACATCTCTGAACATTTTCAGCGCTAATAGAAAGCATGTATCTGTACACCAACATGTAAAGACACAATGGCTTAAATACATAGACAGGTGTTTGGTGCTTTTTAAAGTAATTACTTATGTAACACACAATGGAGAAGTTATAACTCCTACACCACCCCTCTACAGTTTCCCTTCCTTCTTTTCCAGTGTTAGCCAACTAACTTAGAAGAAAACTTCCCTCCAAGTGCTTCCTCAGGTTTGATGGACATCTTTGCAGATGACAGCAAATTTATTCTTGACAGTTTCTGCTGAACATGGACACTCTTGTGGAGCACTTGTCTAAGAAACCTACTTTTCATTCATCAATAGCATCAGTTGCCATTAACATCTGCCATGCACTGGTTGCTGTTTTCTTTTTTGAAATGACACAATCTTTATTACATGTAATCTTTTCCAAGACAACACTGGCTATAACAGTTCAAACAAACCCAAAAGTTTTGATAAACATTGATGTAGGACATGTTCATCTGAGCTTCCCAGTGTCAAACGTGTATCAGTACAGGAGCAAAAGCTTGATAGGCTCAGACATTTTCATCTTTGTAAACCTAAATTACACTGATACAATACCAGGCCAATGCAATTGCCTAAATTCTAGAGTGGATTTTAGAGAAGTCACTGTAATGTTTGTAGCAGACAATCCATCCAACCTCACATTATCCGTGCTGTTTATCCAAGGCAGGGTCCTGAGCCTATCCCAGTGCTGGAGGGTGCTAGAGACTCAGTCTCTGGAAAAACACCATGAACAGGTCACCAGCTGAGGACAGGGCGAATACAAAAACACACACAGTCACACCAAGCGGCAATTTGGCAACTTCAAATGACCTGACAAGCATTTCTTTGTGACTGTGAGAGGATCCCAGAGAGGAAACCCACGCAGACAGAATTTAGGCAATCATGAAAAACCAAATTTTGCCCTTTTAAAAAAAGAAAGTGACTGTTCTTGTCATTATAAGTAAATGGCACAACACAGTGAACCACAACGAAATTACACCTCTGCATTTCACCCATACGTTCACACACGTGCAGCAGGGGGCAGCTGCCCGGGGAGCAGTGACGAGGATGGTACCTTGCTCAAAGGTACCTCAGGGCAACCTACTGGCCTCGGATTTGAACCCACAACCTTCTGACCAACTCCCTAATCACTAGGCCACCACTTTTTTTTTCTTTTTCCCCCAAAGGTGCTTATAGTTGGCATTGAATTATTTAGTTGGCACTTACTGCCAGGGCTGAAATGCCATGGAATGATGAGAATACATATTCTGACAAAAATCTCTTTCAAACAGAACATGGACTGCTTACATTTCCTATTAAATATGAATCTATTGCACATCTTGTACTTCGGTTTTAATAAGCTGAGAATGCATCGTAAAAACTGTTCATCAGCTAATTTTATTTGCAGCACCTGTAACCATCTCGATTATTACCATATGACATTTTGCAGTATATATATACATATACATCCACCAATTAGCTAAAAAATGATCATTTTATATATACCACTGATGCTCGTTCATCCACTTTGAAATAATGTACAGCTTGTAGCAAACACACTCCTTAGGCAGTTTTTAACCTGTGAAGTTCCTGCTAAAGCACACGTAGTCTCAATAAACCAAATTTTGTAAACGTGTCTATTAATTGGATCTGTATATGATGTTGACAACATATATATGGAACATCATTGGACAAAACTGTAACTGTATTCTGAATATTTCAAATATAATGAGGACTGAATACATTTTTAATATCCAAATTCTCAATACATAATCCTAGTGCTAGCTGCTTCCCGACACCGTTAACGTTAAGATCAAGAGGACCACGGAAAAATATCAAGCAAAAGAACTGACCGTGAACAAAGCAAAGCAAGACAGGTACCTGTTTTCAAGCCATTGGTCTCCTTGGTGCTGAACAACCACACAAATGTTCACTTTTGTCTTGTTTGCTTGTTTGGTCCCATTCCTTTCAGAATGCCTGTTTTGCTACACTGTTCATATTCTTAGGCCTTGGGCAGTAAAAGATGGCTCGCTTGGAATTTGCCAGAAAGCTTGCCCTGATGAAACCAAGATGATTCCTTCCCCCTAAATGCCAGGCATTTAATTTGGAGGAAACCAGAATCAGGACTTGACAATAGAGCCAGGCCGTAGGCTAGAGTCGGTTCAAAAGGGTGAAAGGTAAAATTACAGAAGCTGGATACAGATCAACCCTGACAGGTTATAGATCTTTAAAAAAAATTAAAAATAAATAAAAAAGAGAGAAACAAGCAGGAGCCACAGCAGGAGTCTTTACTGGTGCAGAATACTGGTAATTCAGCAGCGGAGCAAAAGATTATAAGGAGAAGCACTGGAAGACTAGGGACTAGGGAGCTGGTAAGGCACTGGAGATCTCCTGAAAGACAGGCAGGCCAGTCGTGATGTTCTTGAGTGATGAGTACCCTCAGGTGCAGATACAGGCACTGGTGTGAGCTTGGCTGCAGACTGAGAAACCAGAGGAACCCCAGAAACAGAAGGCTTAATAACAAGGGTGCCCAAAGTGCCAAACTCTGGTGCAACTGTGCGATAGGGTACTTTGGAAAGTATATTAAAATTAGTTTGAGACGATACCTCATGGGCAGCGGTGGCCCAGTGGTTAGGGCATCGGCCACATGATCGGAGGATCGGGGGTTCAGACCCCTTCCCAATGGGTTGCCCTGAGGTGCCCTTGAGCAAGGTGCCGTCCCCGTCCCGCTCCTCCCTGCGATGGGCTGGCGACCTGTCCAGGGTGCGTCCCCCGTCCTCGCCCTGTGTGCGCTGGGTTGGACGCTGGTGCGACCCCGTTTGGGACAAGCGGCAGATAATGGATGGATGAACCTCACATATATCACTTTTCAACGTCTTGTGGGGAACGACACTAAAACCACTGACAGTAGAGATGAAGTTGCTTTATAAACCAGCACTACCCACAAATGAAACTCTTTTCATAACAGTCCTTACAGGATGAAAAATAAAGTTTACTGTTGTCACTGGTAAAAACACTGTGTCAGCTGGATGTTATATTATGATCAGGTCGTCTGTACAGTGGGACGAGGGTGTGAGCATAAGTCCATTTTTTAAACCCCAAACAAAACTCAGACTGGAGCAAGAAAAAAAAAAAACCTCTGGGGGGAAAAACAGAAACCTAAAACAAAACAGAATCCAAAAAATCCAAGGCTAATAAAACCAAACACAGAAGAGAACCCACATACTGAACTACCGTTACACTTTTTTAGTTTAAAATTGCTTGGCTATACACTAAAGTCAGATTAACCATAAACACACACATTCAATAAAGTTACCAATTCTGATCGTTAGTGATCGGAGAGGGAACCTGTTCTATTGCAGCAGCAGCACACAGTACAAAAAACATACACGCAGTACAAAAAACATACACACAGTTAATAAAAAATACAAATATATATGAAAAAAAAAATACACGTAATATATGAAAACACACATAGTACATTGAAGAAATACATAGTACATGGGAAAATACACGTAGTACATGAAAAGACTCTTAACGTAGCTCTAAAAGACACACCGTGCAGAAGTGAAGAACACGGACTGAAAGGCTCTTTAGTAAAAGATGTAATGCAGCAGCTGTGTGGTTTTACAGCGGCAGCGTTTAGACCCACCCTTGGATTTTTTAAAAAGCAGATAAGATACTTTTTTTTTGGCATTGTAAGAAAAAATAAATGCTTAATAAACTGTAAATGTAACTGTTGCAAAGACTCCCACTATAGCAGGTCCGTCTTTAGTTCACTGATATCCACCTTGTGCTGGATTCTGTTCACTAAGGTCAGAGACGACTACGGGCCAAACCACACTGAATTAACCTGGACAGGGACTGATGATGATGATGATGATGATGATGATGTACACATTAAAGGGCTCCTAAATCACACATCACCACTGATTAAAGCATCGTTGGACTGAAAAGGTGCTGATGGGTTTGATCATGAGTCATTTTCAAAAATGGTGGGATGCTGCAAAGCAGTTTTTTATAAATAAATGAATAAACAAACACTATGCGGTGGGCAGAGCTGGCTGGAGAAAGTCGATTGGAGATGCCCAATAAGGGGCTGGGTGTGTCCGCCTTCACCCCGTGATTGGCTGCAGCACCGCCTCCCTACTCAGGACGAGCGGTTGAGAAAAGGAGTGAGCGATCAGAGCCCAGCCGCTCCCAGCAGCGCCTCCTGCTGGACCAAAGCACAAGCGCAGCGCCTCCCGCTGGGCTTAAATAACTTTGTCTGACTATTTAAACCCAGAAAACGGTCAAAGTCGATGTTAATCAGTCTACCGCATCGACCAGGCAGCAGAGAAGATCTGGAGTTAGGGAGTATGTTATTACAGTTTGGATAACTGTTAAAACCCAGAGAAAACCGGGAGGGTGGCGGTGGGAGTTCGGGGAAGTGACACACACACACACACACACACACCCCTGAGATCTGAGATACACACACCTACACCTATTTGAGATCTGAGATCCACACACACACACACACACACCCCCGTCCGTCGCTGATGTGTTTGCTGCCGTGCTGCTCGTCATGGGGATCCTGTACTCCGAGGTAAACTTTACCGAACTCCTCCGAGGTGACGCCATTTTTCTGACACGGTTTCCTGCACGTCCCGTGTCCCGTGTCTTCACCCGCCGTCTCTCCCACACTCTGCTCTTCGGTGTCTCTGACTGTTGGTCCAGCTCTAACACTCGCACCCACACAGCACGGTACCGGAACCTGCAGTGTGGCTCAGGTAGCTGTCCTACCTGTGAGTGTCTCCTGTTCACCAGCTTCACCCCAACTTGGATAACCTCCACTCACACTCCTACACTCCTTCACTCCATCACTCCTTCACTCCTCCACTCACACTCCTTCACTCCTCCACTCACACTCCTACACTCACACTCCTACACTCCTACACTCCTTCACTCCATCACTCCTTCACTCCTCCACTCACACTCCTACACTCCTTCACTCCATCACTCCATCACTCCTTCACTCCTCCACTCACACTCCTACACTCCTTCACTCCTCCACTCACACTCCTACACTCCTTCACTCCTACACTCCTTCACTCGTCCTCAGTGTGTCCACCAGAGCGGAGTGGTCCACACTTGTGATCCTGAGATTACATGAGATAAAAACAGTCTGATGTTGAAGAAAAGACTGTTTTAGTAACGTGGTGAACGGACCTTCCCTCAGGTCTCTCTCTCACACACACACTCTAAAGCTACCTGAGCCAGAATTAATGTTCTGTAATCCACTTTCCACTGATCTCAGTTGTGTCTTCCATCATTTACAGCATTTAACTGATAGTTTTATCCAGAGTGACTTCCTACTTTCCCAGAGCAGTGATGGTGACAGTACCTTGCTCAAGGATACCTCAGGCCAACCTACTGATCCAGGATTCGAATCCACAACCTTCCGATCCTGGGGCTGAGTTCCCAAACGCTAGGCCACTGCTGCCCCACAGAAGTGTCCTTCAAACTGGATGTTTGAGCTGGACGAAGCCTTTTGAGATTTCCTCCAGCGTTGTTACAATGGCCATCATAAATAATCTGATCCTCCAGTCCTTCAGTGCTGTTGCTCCCAAACTCCGTTCTCTCACTTAGTCTATCCATGATTACATAATATAATTCCAGATTGGAGTTCATGGTGATGTTCCAAGATTAGTCCTCTCCAGCCTGGTGGTGATCAGAATGGCTGCCTGTAGCTGATGAGTCTGCACCACCTTATTTAGGAGATGCAGTGCGTTGACCAATGTTTTGGGTCTTGTTTGTTACTAACGTTCGCCCCGTCTTGAGCGATCGACTACATTTGGGATAAGTGTGTGCAACCTTTTTCTTCCTTGCCAGACCATTTACTTCAGAAACTCTTTGATATCGGCTACTGATTTCAGCTAATGCTGTTTTCTTCTTGGTTCCATAGCCCATTTGCCATGCAGCGTACAATGACGACCTCCACCAAGTTCACCAACTGCTCAAGGAGGATCTGGGAAATTTAAACGTTCAAGATGAAATATTTGGAGACACACCAATCATTGCTGCCTGTCGGAGTGGAAGCCTCAAAACTGTCAAGTTCCTTATGCATCAAAACGCTGATGTGTCCCTTAGAAGCAAGGTATCAGATTAAAAATCCCAAATAAAAAAAGGCAGATAAGAGCAGATTAGATATCAGAGGAGAAAGGAAGAAGTTGGATTCCATGAAAGTGTGTGTGTGTGTGTGTGTGTGCTGATTACTGTGAGGTAATAAAGTTTAAGCCTTTTGTTCGTGTCTGATAGCCTACTTCAAGATTCAAGACAGTCAATAGTCAACACAGAACTTCCCTTAAAATTAGCTCACAAAGACACATCAATTAATCCAGAAAAAAGTAATATTATGCCAGATTTTAAGTTTTATATACTGGTCTATACAGTGATGTTGGTGTATTTATTTGTGATTTGTTTTAATTATATGAAAGAGAGAACGAGGCCACAACCGTGCTCCTGTTGTGTAATGGCATTGTTGCAATTTTTTGTCTTTAGAAGGAAAGGACATGCTTGCACTATGTTGCAAAGAAAAGGTTCTCCTTCTTGGATTACCTCATGATTGTCATTCTCATGCCCATCATGCTGATTGGATATCTCA
Source organism: Hepsetus odoe (assembly GCA_017165825.1). Classification (NCBI taxonomy): domain Eukaryota; kingdom Metazoa; phylum Chordata; class Actinopteri; order Characiformes; family Hepsetidae; genus Hepsetus; species Hepsetus odoe. Next base: position 17,422,214 of record CM029378.1, read on the forward strand.
TTATGGTACAGTATTCACTGTCAGTACTGCTCTATACTTTTCTTTCTGCAAAATAGTTTCCATGTGCACATTTTTTTCTGCAAAACATTACAGAACAATAGCTGGCAAAATAGTTAACATGGTTCTCGGGTTTCACCTGCCTTGCCTCATCTGACCCTGCTGTGGCAAACCTGGAAGGAATTTTTTTGTGCACAAGATAACCGGTTTTTCCATCTCGACAGATTGAGAAGCAGAAGAAACACGTTGATCTGGTGAAGCTGTTGTTGAGCAGTAAGGTAGACGTTGATGCGGTTGATTACGTAAGTACTGTATGACACGAATACCCATCTAGAGCAGCGCTAAAAAAACAGCCCCCATTAAATGTTGCTCATTGGTGGTGTTTTCTCATGTTAGTTTTGTTCTTTTAACAGAAAGGAAATACTGCCCTTCACTATGCCTGCCAGAGTAAAAGTCATCGAATTATTCCACTATTGCTGCAGAAAAATGCAGATGTTTCAATCAAGAACAAAGTAAGTCGATTTTCTCTGCTGAGGCCTTGTTTAGGGTGGTGGTGGTCTAGTGGTAGGATACTTGCCTATGGACCTATGGCTCAAGAGCTCCCAGGTTCGAATCCCACCTCTGGCACTACTGGGTCCCTGAGCAAGACCCTTAACCCTGAGTTGCTCCAGGGGGACTGTCCCTGTAATTAGGACATGTAAGTCGCTCTGGATAAGAGCGTCTGCTAAATGCCGTAAATGTAAATGTAAATGTTTAACTCTGGAAAAATATGGATATTTTTTGAGAAGCCTTAGCATTTTGCCTTAACATGAGCGCTCTGGAAAAGGTTCAGCTTTCAGCTTTAAAAGCTTTTACAACATGCAGGTTGTAAAAGGTTGAGGTTTCAGAGGGCTCGTACTAGTTTCAGGTGAGTTTATCTACCAAAAAGGAAGATGCAGGCATTTTTAGATTTCCTGAAAAGCTTTATGCACCGAAACAAGGTTGGCCCTGTGTTTACGTCACCATGAGACATACCTTGCTTATCAGTTACACATCTTAAGGTTCTGCTCACACCATGCCTACATTTCAGATTTATACTGCTCATGTGTTAGTCTAGTGTTTGCAGTAATATGATTACATATTCAAATTTAATATACAGTTGAGCTAGCAGAGAGGATATCTGTGTGTGCGCACAAGTGAAACAGCAGTAAGACTTTTTTTTTTGATACATATTATTCATATTTATTATTTCACTATTCAGGCTTACATTTTTTTATTTATCCTTGAGATTGTTCAGAAGTATATTTGCAATCTTAGCCTAAAACCTTGTATACTGCGCATCAATGACAGCGGCATGTTCAACAACTTCACTCACCTTTTAAGTGTACAGCACTGTTCAAAAGTTATAGACCATCTTTTCATTGATTAAATGAAATGTATTAAAAGAAAAGTTTAAAAGCTTTTTTTATTTTTTAAAAGAAGATCTTTTTCAGGAAATTACACCGAAGCCTCAATAAAATGTTTGTTGTGCTGCCACCTTTCATTCATTTTGAGTGTTTCAAAGAATTACAGTGGAATATTTTTGCACGATTCCTGTAAACTCTGAAGTTCAGTTTAAAAATTTGATTGCATTTTCTGCAACTCACCATCTAAGTAAACACAAATGCATTCTTCGGCTCTGAGAATTTTTAGAATGTTAGATAAGGACCTTCGCTAGATAAGGGCATCTTATTCTTCTCAGCAGTTATTTTAGGGTCATTATGGCTATAAATGTTTTCCCCCAGTCTGTTTTTCAGAGGGTACAGCTAGATTTAGTACAGCTGACAGCTTGTGTGCTCTTAATTTGAGGGGAACATTTTTGGTGGTCCTGTTTTGTTGTTTAAGTCTCAACCCTTGTTTTTTTGGGTTTTTGTAATGTCCGTTTCTCTTTCAGGATGGTGAATCGCCACTGGATATCGCAGAGAGACTAAATTTCCAAAAGGTTATTGTGCTGTTGAAGAAAGGAGACTAAAACATTGCTTTTTTTTTGGTGTTTGTGGCCTGATGTTCAGTTTTGGTATGACCCTGCTTGCAGTAAAACACCCGCCTAAAGCAACTGGCGTGGTGCTGGATATTACAGGATTTGTCATTTCTATATTACCAAAGAAAAAGCACTTTCCATTTTGGGAGGTGTGCTGGGGCTAGTATCAGTTAAAACTGCCTTGTAATATTAGAATGCGCTGTTTTTCTGACCTAAACAATGCTGGTTTATTATTTTTTTTTTTTTTTACTGTATTTAAAGTATCTGCCAGCACATGTAAATTTGTGTGTAAAGTTGCTTTCAAACAGACTGTTCTGTACTAGTTACTAATTTACTTAAGTAACTGTAAAGTCTAAGTCTACATTAATGTTGTAAAAAATTCTTTTCGATGTTTCATTTAAATATATCCTCATGATACTCATTTTTCGTTTATCAATGGATTATTTATTCACTGTTTAGTCCACTGATAAAGTCCTTTAAAAGGATCAATTCCAAGAAAAAAAAGGCAATGTCAGTGCATTTAGATCATTAAAAAATAAAAATGACAGAATGGTAAAAATCACGTTATGGTGCAAGTACAGGCCAGAAGCAGTAATTGTAGACGTAAAACCTCCATATAGGTTGAGTTGTTTCAAAAGTGGCAAAATGGAAAAATGAGAAACTTCAGCTGCCTATGGCTCATCAAGAAAAGATACATTCATAAAGACGGCAGCTGAAACAGCTCATATGTTAACAGCATATTAAGTAAGAAAATATTTCGGTTAAAGTAAAAAGCAGGAAATTGCTTTTCAGCCCTTAACTGTCCCTGCAGACTAATCACTGGAATGCAAACCCTTATGCTGGTGGTCGTTTTACAGTTAAGACTAAAAACGACATCTAAAACTCTAAAAGACGTCAGGATACTCTAGCTAATAGCACAAAGCTATTATAAATGATTATATGTGCGCCCTCATAAGTTTGATAATTTCTTGATACATCTCTTGTGGAGCGTCAAGACCCCAAATAAAGTCCAGGTGTTCCCAGTGCTTGATGTGGCGATGGTACACCAGGTTGGGGATCTGTGTGAGCAGCACTGCAACATCCTTGGGGTCTGCCAGGGTGTCATGCCCTCCAGACCACAGAGCTGTGGGCACTTTCATGTCCTCTACGTTGTACAGAGGAGGGGTGGACTGCCAGGAGAAAAGAGAAGTCAGCTATGTGCTTTTGTAAGGGAGGGGAAAACCAGCTCATTTGCCAACACTGCAAAGACTTTGTTCTTTATGTCTGAATGTTTGACCATATGCTAAAAGAAAAATCTGCTTCAGATTAAAAATACTGTTTATACTGAAAACAAGGGTACTAAGAGTGAAGGTTAGGGGAAATGTCAATGTGATATTTTAGGGTTCTGCAATAGACATTTGGGATATAAACAAGCTGTGAAAATTAACCCAGCAAAAGGATTTTTTTTTTTACTCCAGTCCTAGAGTGCAAATATCCAGAAAGTGTGCTGTGGTATCTGGAACTTTTCCCCTACAGTATTCCCTACTGGCATACTGTAGCAATGAAGGGAAGCACTTGGTCTGAAACAATGTTTAGGTAGGTGGGATGTGTCAAATCCAGATGAATGCCAGGACTCAAAGCATCCCAGTAGAACATTGTCCAGAGCAACAGAGTGCCTCTGCTGCCTTTATGTAAAAGAAAACATGATTCGTTCAGGTCACCCTCTTCTGTTGCTCCAAGGTCCATTTCTGATGTTCACTTAGTGGGAAGGCAGGGGACAAGGGGGACACAACTGCTATGCACTGTGCGTGGACACCTTTCTATTATTCTCTGCATTAACATTTTCAGCATTTTGTGGTACAGTAGTTCTTCTGGGCAATCTGCACAGCCAGGCTTCCTACCTGAGACTTGGGTGCTCAAGCCCTGTTACTGATTGTTGATGGCACTGTCCCCATCACTGTTCCCTGAGCACTGGATACGGCTGCATACTGCTAAACTGGTGGTGTATGGGTTTTATGCTGAAACAGCTTTTTCGTTGTGGTTCAGTGTGCTGTGCTGTGTCTTCCAATGACAAATAGTCAACTGATTTATTTTTTGTTGTTGAGGAAATGGTGTAAATGTTCGAGGCTAAAATCTTAGAATACAATTGGTAAATCACGATAGGATGGTAATGTCTACATGCAAAAGTCAGTTATAGCCACAAAGGAGTGGTAAACTTCAAATTAATGACACGTTATATTCAGGAATCCGTATACTTTTGGCCATATAGCATTATATGACTGTCTTGATTCCTCCAAACACCCAAAGAAAAATATAAAGCAGTTTTGTATACCGTTATTTACCTGGTTATAATGTACCATATTTTCATCTTTTCCGTAGTCGTACGCCATCAGTTTTCCACTTTTCACAGCCTGTTAAAAGAAATTTCCATTAATACTTAAGATCGCCGTCTTTTAAAGCTACAATGTTGAAAGAAAGTGTTGTTATAAGCTGTTATGAGAAATAAAATAAGACAGTTTTAATGTACACTTAGAGTGGTCTCTTAGCTTGAAAGCAGTTTTGTTTAAGCTGTATTTTCGTGTCTTTCTGCCTCCATTTTGTACCGCATGTAAATGTGAACCCAGCTTTAGCTCTGAAAGACTCCCCTCATTTTACTTTACAATCTGAGCCCAAACTGAAAGGAAATTTGAACTTGAAAGTGTGCCTACACAGACTAGAAGTGAATAATAATCAGGCCTACTAGAAACAGTCACACAAATATATTAGATAAACCTTTTAACGTAAGTGATAGGTCAGCACAGTTCAGCAGTGTTTTGCAAAATTTCAGACCTTAGTCTTAATAGATGTCAAATCTGAGAAAAAAAGAAACTGCTGCAAGTAGCATACAAATAAAAAGCTCCACTCCACTTTATTACATTTTTTTTCCCAAATATCTGCCATTAAAGCTTTTGATTTGCGCAACCCCTAAATGCAAGAGTGCACGCGCCATACTTAGGGAAACACTGAAATAAATCAACTCCAGTCACAAACTTTCAGAATTAAACAGCCAGCCGTTCCTCTGAATGTCAAACTGGTGACTCATTTGAAAAATATCTTCACTTTAGAATCACAAAACGCTAACAGACACATTCATTTTTCAATGAAACTTTTTCAGAGAGCCTTTTTAAACAGTTGGGTGAAAAATAAAGCCATCGCAGGCAATCAAATGTTTTAAGACAGGTCTCTGCCAAAGCTTTCGAGCAGCAGAAATTTGACGGGAAGAGAAGAGATAGTAAGTGTGAATATGTTTAGGAAAAAAAACACATCAAAGGAGTCGGGTAGCGCCTCAGAGCACACACACAGGGTGCTGTCGGGAGCGCAGGCCCAGAAGAATGTCGAGCACATCCCGAGTGTAGCCGGGAGCATCATCCAAGAGCTGCAGATGACAGCAGGCAGCAGCAGCTCTCTGCTCGGTGCAATTTCACATACTGACATCTTACTGAGCCTGACGAACACAACTGTCGAAAGCTCCTTCGAGCATACTTTTTAGAACCATCACTCATTTCTTCAGTGTCTAGAAACTAGTGTGTCATATTTCATAAGTGTTGATGTGCAGAACATAAATGTGGAAACTAGCTTGGTTACCTGAGACCAGTGCATCATGTTCTGGACAGATGTTCCAGCTGGGCAGTGTGTGGTGTACACGGGTGTTCTGGTCTGATGAGAGAAAGGAAAGGACACAAAATAATACTAGAGGCAAAAATTATACGATGTTTATTCAACCAAATGTTGATAATTAATGAAAATAAAAACTGCATAGTCACAAAAAAGCTGATCGGATGTTAGCTCAATATGCGTCATTCATTTTTCCATTCTTTTGTTCCTTATTGGATAAAAATAAAGGCGACCGCACTACCAGCTTGTAAAATTATTTCTTATGAGTGTGTGTGTTCTGTCGGTGAGGTGTGTTCGATAACAAACAATATTTTGGCCACATTGTTGGTGTGTACCAATTAAACAACATACCATGTTCAGGTTCTTCTCATCAAAACCACACAGGAGGAAAAATATGTTCCCACACAGCACACTGATTGGTTTCTTAGAGCAGAATTCCAATGCAAAAAATTTGATGAGCTCATTCTGAGGAAAAAAGTCTTTCTTTCCAAATAAATCCTAAAAATGGAAGAAAACACATCAGACAGATGAGCACGGGTTTGTTGGCCTTTAGTGTGTAAGTGATATGGTGCTAGCCGACTGCTCATTCTTACCCAAACTAACTTTTCTGGAAAGATGCTCAGTTTGGTCATGGGGCTGCTTGTGAACTGTACAGTGGCAACAGGAGCCAGGGCAAAAAACATCTTGATTTTGCTAGCAAGCTCTGGCATTGTAGAAAAAGCAATAAAGGCTGCAAAAAAAAAAAAAAAAAAAAAAAGAAAAGAGATCAGCACATGCATTAGTCATGCTGTATGCTCAAATTTTGGTAGCACTTCAGCTTAGGGCAGTTATTTATAAGGCTAAAAGACAACCAGTATCAACCTTTTAAACATTTAGATTAATTACAATTATTCCAGCATTAGTCAACGTTTTCTGAAATGATTCACTTGACTCTTCACAACTGATGCTTGTTGAAATAAACTCAGAAATGTTCATGATTGCAGTCATTAAAGGCTCATGCTCATGCAATGCAGCCTTATGAACAGACATGCTGTAGTTTTCTGACATTCTGCCATATTTTTCAAACCAGAGAATACTCAATAAGAATATAAACGCATAAAATAAAGATTTAAGAGCACGATCTCTATTCATTTGTATGTACTTACATATTGCAACAAAATGATTTGCACATCTGATTTGTTTTCAAGAATCTAGAATTTCTTGAAAGATGCCCCCCTCGTTTCTTTAGGTGCAAGAATCAATTTTAAGGAGATTTCTCAGATGATTAGGTACAGAAATCCGCTCACACAATCAAGATTTTGGCAAGTCAAATAAAAACTAAACAACTGATTAAACGATGCAGATGCAGAGGGTGGTTTTATGAACTGTAATTAGTAAATTAATCGTGATTACTTGGATGCTGAAAAGCCGTAGATTCAACTTGCTGCAGAGACTTTGGTGGAGTTGCAAGAAGCATGAATAACATTCCTGCAAATTTGTCCGTAAAAATCAAAACAAGTATCTTGGAAAGAATGGACGCTGTAATACGAGGTGGACATGCCAATAATTGCGGCGTCATAATTAGTTACTGAGACTTCTGAAGACTCTGCTATTTTTCCTCTGATGCTGAAAAAGATCTCGACCGTTTTGACTGGAAATGAACTTAATGACAGATTGTCTCTGACTTTTGGACAAGACTGCATGTTAACTATGTATGTCAGTAATAATTCTTTAAAATATCACATGTGAGATGGCAGCATGTTACCTATAGTGGTTCCTTGAGAATGGCCAGCATAGAAGATCTTCTCCTGTCCTGTGGTTCTTGTGATGAAGTTTATCACTGCTGGAAGGTCCTTCATTGCCATTTCATCATAGCTGCCTCAGACACAACAATGAGAGTGAAACTCTGAGAAATTGGTTTTCCTTAAACATTGTTCAACTGACTATACTAACAATCAAACAAATTCAAAGAGACAGACTCACAGACTCGAAATCTCAGTTGATATGTACAGCAATTTTAAGGCATTACTGATATCAGTGATTTTACTCATTATGAATAAGCCATGTTTGGACTTTTTATAATGGGACGAGTACTAATAACATTGTGTAATTCACTGAAATCAGAGCGCCCTCCCTCCCAGCATCACAATAACAGCAATAACAGCAAATTCTTATTTTGACGAGGTAACAATTTTAGATGGTATTATTACTGACGTCTGTCACATACACACATGAACGTCCAGACAATGACATTTCAGTCTTGTCTTCTCTGTAGTAATTTGGAGAAATAATGTACTGCAGCAGCCTGAAACAGCCTATTAACTTAAAACATAGGTTGGAAATTGGTTGTGTAAAGATGAGTTTGTACACAAAATCAAATCAAACTTAGCTGAGCCTCAGGGGAAAAAAATTTAGCATATGGGTTCTTACTAGAAAAACTCCAAAAGACAACAGAAGGCTCTCACCTGAATTTCCAGTACACTTCTTGGTCAGGCATGAGGTTGACATGTTTTCTTGACCAGGTGTTCCCTCGGCTGTTACCCAGCCACACATCAAAGCCTGCGTCAGCCAGCAGAAAGCCGAGACTGGTGTTGGGGAGGTTGGTCACCCAGTTACTCCCTGCAGCCAGAAGACCATGCTGGAGGAACACCACAGGCTTTGGAGCTGTCACAAACAGAACAGAAAATAAAGCTGATCCACAAAGTTAACATTAATTGCCTTGAGTTTGAATATATTTGATCAAGTAGCTCAAATGTCATAGTACTACTGTGGTTTCAATTGCTCCAACCTGACTTTTTCTTTGTAGTCAGCAGGGGGAGTGTGTGTACCAGCGTGTGTAACAATTTCACGTTTTCTTTTTTGGGAGCTTTATCGCTGACCTCCGTCAGAAACAGGATGTGAGTTGGTCCTCTCGGGAGCACAAACAGGGCCCGGGCTGATAGGATTGTTTTACTTCATACCAGCCATTCTTTTTGCTCCATCCCCCACCCCTTACCCTGCAAACCCCGACTCACAGCTAGAACCTGGAGAGCACGGCTGAGGTTTTCCACTTTACATAACTGCTTGCTAATCCCAGAGGCCAGTGAGTGAGTGAGTGAGTGAGTGAGAGAGAGAGAATTACACAAGAATTAACCACGGTGCACATTGGAAGTGAAGTTCAGTGGTGAGAAACTGCTGATTCAAAACTTAGTTCAATGTCTTCTGCATTTATAGAAAGGCTAAGAAACTTAACATCTGAGGGGCATTGAGAACTGTACATGGATTAAACCTAGTCTTGAGCTCAAATGTAATTGCTCTTTGTATTGTAGATTTTGCAATAATCATAGAGCCTGATTACGCTAGGCTGTTATGCTTCTTGAAAATCAGTATTATATAATATGCAGGCGTGAATAACCAAATAATCACTCACTCACTCATTTTCATAGCCACTTGACCTAACTAGGGTCTCTGGGATTGCTGGAGCCTATCCCAGGTCTCATTGGGTGAAAGGCGAGGAAACACCCTGGACAGGTCACCAGTCCATCACAGGGCCGACACACAGAAACACACACTCAAGTCAAGTCAAGCCAACTTTATTTATATAGAGCTTTATACAACTGTTGTCACAAAGCAGCTTTACAGAACCCCAATTGAGTAAGCCAAGGGTGACAAAGGCAAGGAAAAACTCCCCAAACATGAGGAAGAAACCTTGGGAGAAACCAAGACCCAAAAGGGGAACTCATCCTTCTTTGGTTGACACCGGAAATAAAAAGGAAAGAAAGAAAGAGAAAAACCCTGTATAGTGATCATTTCCAGTAAGCATGAGTTACAGTAAAAGTAAAAAACTCACACACACACACTCACACCTACAGCCAGTTTAGTATCTCCAGTCAAGATGATGTGCATGTCTTTTGACCAGAGCTCCCAAAGGAAACACAGGCAGACACTGGGAGAACATGCAAACATGCAAACTCCGCACAGAAACTCCCTCTAATATATTCATTTCTAATGCTGTCCAACCATCGCCTCTTTTCTTGACCTAGCTTCCACTACTCTTTCCCATAACTTCTTCCCTCTATAGTTACCACAGCTTTGTGCATCATGCTCATACCTGAAAATTGGCATCGGTACTCTTACTACTGCTACTACTCCTCAGGCATTCTCTCACTTTCCAAAATTGTGCTAAACAATCTGGTCAGAAAATCCTGAAAAAAACATCTCTCCTAAACACCTTCATGCTTCCACAGGTATTTCATCTGGACGAACAGCCTTTCCATTTTTCATCCTCTTCATCACTGCTCTTACTTTCATCTTGAAAATCAACTGCACTTCCTGCTTTCCATCTGCTCAACATGGTCTGCTCACTTGTTAGTATATTTCCATTTCTATCCCCTATCGCCCTGACCTGCTGCACACCTTCCCCAGCTCTGTCTCTCTGTCTAGCCAGTTGGTAAGGGTCCTTTTCTCCCTCCTTACTGTCTGACCTCTCATACAATTCACCAAACACCTTATCTTTAGCCTTTGCCACTGCTTTCTTCGCCCTGCGCTTCATCTCGTTGTACTCCAGTCTGTTTTCTTCATCTGTCCGGTGGTTCCATTTCTTCTTCACTTGCCTTTTCTTCTGTATACACTCTTGTACGTCTGGTTTCCACCAGCAGGTTTCCTTATCCTCCTTCTTCTTTCCATAGGTCACACCTAGTACCTTTCTAGCTGCCTCCCTTTCAGTTTTGCAGTAGCTGCTCAGCAATCTGGTAAGTCTTCACTTCCTCCTGCCCGAATTCCACCTTGCAATCTTCCTTTCATCAGCATCCACCATTTGATCCTTGACTCTGACCTCACTTTCCTCCTCCTCTTGACCTCCAAGGTCATCCTACAGACCACCATCCTATGCTGTTTAGCTACACTCTCCCCTGTTACTACTTTGCAGTCTCCAATCTCCTTCAGACTGACTCTCCTGCAAAGGATATAATCCAGCTGTGAGCATCTTCCTCCACTCTTATACGTCACCCTGTGCTCCTCCCTCTTCTTAAAATAAGTATTTACTACAGCCATTTCCATCCTTTTTGCAAAATCTACAATCATCTGAATTTCAGCTTTGTTCTCCTTGACACCATACCTACCCATCACGTCCTCATCACCTCCGTCCCCTTCAACAACATATTAATTAAAGTCTGCACCAATCACCACTCTCTCTCCCCTGGGTACACTCGATATTACTTCACCTAACTCAATATTCCTCTTTCTCATCCATCTCACAACAAACTTACGGAGCACAAGCACTAAAAACATTCATTATCACACCTTCAGCTTACAGCTTCAGACTCATTACCCTCTCTGACACCCTCTTCACCTCCAACACACTCTTTACATATTCTTCCTTCAAGATAACGCCTACCCCATTCTTCCTTCCATCCACACCAAGCACAAAGAAATATACTGGCTTGTGCATCCCTAGTGGCCGGGTTCTTTCTTGTGCTATTTCTTTCTTTGTTAAAGTGCTATTTAAATCAACCTTTGTCTCGTCAGTGTTCTCTCGCTACAAATTACAGCAGACCCACCAAGCAGGCTAAATATTCTTATCAACCAACTCATAAAAACCTGACAGTCTTTTATGGACATAAGAAGTAAACTTCAGTTTAGACATCAACAGCAACACAACCCACTGGTTGTTATATAAGAGGTGATCCACATATTATGTGCCACGAGCACATCTGACTACCGAGCACAAAAGCATCTGGATAAAATCTGATCAGGTTACAATCCAGATACTGTCTGAGTCTTTGTCTGGAAATCCTGCTCAGAATTCCACAGTGTGCCTACCACAGTCTACCAACTCTAGTTGATTCTGCTTTCAGGTTGCTCCATAACACATCTTTATAGATTACTTTATAGGAAATTTTAAACTGCAAAGAACAACAAATTCCAGCATCTGCTATCCCGAAGCACATGTGGCTGAAAATTCTCTCAATCTCATTTACTTAAAGACACACCACACCTCTTCAACAGACTGATTACAGAAAGTCTGTTCAGGTACTTTTGCGTTTCTCGGAGGCGTGCTGCATCATGTCCCGTGTGGCTTGGAAAAATGGGACGGCAGGAAATGAGATGCATCTCCAGTGATGCTGAGCTCCGGTGCTTATCGCACTGAATACACTCGACACCACAACACCCAGCACAAACTGTCAACTGGAATAAAGCTTGAGCCCTTTACTTATTTATCACAAGTAAGAATCCATCAGTAGTTAGCAGCCAGCTTACCCCAGAGATAAAGATTCCGCAAGCCTTGTTAATATATAGGACACACACACACACACACACCTTGCCTGCAGAGATAAACATAATATTGACTAATGTCAATATTAATACTAGCATTTATTTATATAAAATAACCTGAAACTCAGAGCCAATAACTTCTAATATGATTTGGCCTAATAAAAGCTTTCTAACCTGGACTGTGAAATCCTCAATCAGAGTGATATGCGTCTGCAAAATCACTTCCAATATCATGAGAAACTTAAAGAAGTTAAAGAAGAGAGAGGAGCTGTTGCTGAACATGTCTTTTCCACCCAAAGCTCTCCCCCTGTGAATGGATGCCCATTAGTTTTGTGAATCAATTCACTCATTAAAGAAATCTAGAGCACATAAATGATCAAGCAACAGAAGAGCAATTTCCACAAGCGTTATTTGACTAAACACAGCTCTGCACTAATGAACATCTCCTCCATGCGCCCAGTGCAATCAAACCCAAATCACAGCAACCTCACAATAAAACCTCCTTTTTACGATCATGAAGTCAAATCTATACAATGCACATCAAACATAGACATCAAATATAAAATTATGAAAGTGTCATGTATTAATGGAGTAATTAAGTATATGTTTGAATCAGGTGAATTCAGCGCATTCCTTTTTCTATGCCTGTGAACTTGAAAACACTTTTCTTTCTTTCTTTTTTTTTGATGGCTGATATATGTGGTTCATTGTTACAAAAATGCTGGCATTGTTGGCTTAAAACTAACCCAGCTTAAGCATGGGCTGTGACTCATAATCAATAGTGTTTTTTGATAGCAAGAAAAATCCTTCTCTGCACACTGAAGCCACTTGTTTTACTTCATTACTGTTTCACATCAAGGACGGCTGGGAGTGTGAGAACTCTTTCTCTTATGTTGCAACCTCTCATCTTCCACAAAGGAAGCATGGAAGTGCAATTTGTGTGTGTGTGTGTGTGTGTAAACTTGTGATCAGGCCTGTCCTAAACACCAGCAAGCTAACCAAACCTTCACCAACAAACACAGACATACAGCCCACAAAATGTGCTTTTATTTGAAATTCTAGAAATGTTCATCTACAGTTCCAGTTCCAGATAATGCTTCCCATTCACTGTTCTAGAACATTCACCTCCATTCATAAATGTTCTACTAGTTCACAATATTCGAAAATTTTCGATTCCATTACGAAAGTGACTATTCTTGTCATTATGAAACACGGCACAGCACACAGTGAACCACAATGAAATTACATCTCTGCATTTTACCCACACATACTCACACGTGCAGCAGGGGGCAGCTATTTAACGCGCCCAGGGAGCAGTGATGGAGACGGTACCTTGCTCAAGGGTATCTCAGCAACCTACTGGTCTGGGATTCGAACCCATGTCCTTCTGATCCTGGGGCCAACTCCCTAACCACTAGACCACCACTGCCCCATTATCTTCTAGAAAGCTATTGTAATAAGTTCACTCTATTCATACTGTGGAAAGCTCTCCTCCCACTAATATCATTCTTGAAATAAACATCTAAATGTTCAAGAATGGTTTTGCACAGTGGTAAAATGTTTAAATGGGTTATGGGGGTTTAATGCTTTTTCTACGATCTCACCTTGCCAGGCCTTGTTCTTTATGCCATGCGGGATTCTGTTAACGCTCAGGATGTAGCCGTCTTCTGTGACCACTTCAAACTCCTCTGCTGGGTAACCCCAGTGCCTGATAATCTCACTCTGTTAAACACAGACACAACAGTTCAAAGAGGAGTAAAGTCCAAGGCAAAATGTAAAGATAAACACAGCTTGTAGCCCCGGCTTAAACAGGCTGCAAAGAAAAAACACAAAATTGATGCATCGCACACAGTAAGGATTATAATTATGTGTCTACACTGTAATGATACATTTTAAATGTGACCTACTCTTTAACAGGCTTTCTACATGATCTTAAAACATGCGTAAGCTGAATGCATTCAGACATGACAGTCCATGTTGTGGAGATAAACATTTTCATCACATGAGCTTTGTGGTGGCAGGCCTGGGAGCCGGTGACGCAAATGGTCAGTTTGAGATAAATCAGATTTTCAGCTGAAACAAATTCATAGCTCATCTGACGTGCCATTTCAAAACTGACTATTGGTGTTCGTTTTGACTTGGGCTGTTGCACTGTGACAAGCAGAGTGGAGTTAAACCAGTTCTGTTACTTGTTCCTAAGAGTACGCTATACACAAAACAGCCCGTCTGAATAAATCCACCGTAAATCCACAGAACACAACGAGACGGTAACTTCTGCACAAGAAAGGTTGCCGATTTCTGACTTTACAGACACAAATGTTTCTGCTGTCTGGACTCAACCTTTCCCCTCCTTTTGATATGAAATATGTTCTAAGCTGGAACTTCAAAGAAATTGTGTGAGCATGTTGGTTCCAGGCCTGCCATGCAATCTCCTCATGCATAATTAAAGGCACCGCAATTTCCCACTCCCCCCGGGGCCTGCAGTCTGCACACTCTCTATCAGGCCACTTAAGGATAAACTCACTGCTGGCTCAACATCACATTAAAGAGGTTTAGGACATGGGAAGAGACATATTTCTCTTCCTCTCCTTCCCCCTCCCCTCCCACTCTCTTTGCTTCGTATTGCTCTTGCATAAGAGAAATGGCTGTGTTAGGAAGAATGAAACAGTGTCTCAAGCACTTGAGCAAGCCTGATAGCATGACCTTGAACAAATTTACAGCTTAAGGAATTAAACCACAGCTGCCCTCTTTTTGTGCTTCTGTGAAAATCTTTGAAAGATAAATGAACAGCCTTATCTTGTTTGGTCCATGATTGGCTAAAAATTGACTGCTAAACTGTGCAAATATTTTAATACTGATTGTCGGTTATCCATTGGTTTTAAGTAACGGAACAATGCTTTTGCTAGACCATGTTTGATGACAGCATGTAAAAAGATAGAAAAAGAAAAAGTAGAAATATACTAAATACACTATACTTAGCTGTATAATGGACCAATGCCTGTTAAATGACAATCACACACATATCCAGTCTTCTACTGCAGACGCTTTTTTAAGTTTGTACCAGTTCTCTAATAGTTTACCTTTGGTGGTTTCAATCTTTAACAGCACTAAAAACTTCACCCTGATCTCACCATTTAGTAAAACAGTTCTAATGATTACAGAGGTCTTCTGCATGGACGAAAAACTTAAGGGTGCTGAAAAATGTAGATAGAAGCCACATGGAAGTCACATGCAAAAAAATAGGAAGTAAAAATAATATTCCACATAAAATAAGGGGGGGGTTCACCGCTGATGTAATTGCTGAGATGCGTCTTTTCCTAGAGTGAATATGTTAACAATCTAATGACTGTCTAAATCAGTATCTCCAGATCATGAACATTATACCAAACATCAAGTTGCAAACATCTGGAGTGTGTGAAATTCAGCATGTATATTACTCACAATATTCATATTAACTTCAGGATCCAGCCCTTTCTTGTTGGACGGTCTGCCCTGGACCAGCCCAGATGTAAACAGCACCAAAGAAAGCAGCAGCCACGCCATCTCTGTGAATCAGTCAAAAAGTACAATCATGAAAAAGAAACGAGAATAAATCAGCTCTTTAAAACACCACTAATACAACATCTATCTGTGTTATTACATGACCATATTTTACTCCATTCAAAAGTCAGTAGGTCTACAGAGTAAGCTGTTCTGCAAAATCTTGATGAAGTGAGAGGTCACAGAGGTCAGATGGTTTCTCAGCACTCTCACAACACAACAGAGCAGCCTGTTTTAAAAGTCTCAGTGACAGCTCAGGGATTCAAGGTGAAAGTTACTGTTTGAGTAAGCGTTTTAATTTCAGTTCTGCCTGGTTTTGTCAGTTTAATGATCGTGAGCGACACAAATCAAAGCAGTTGAGCCGAAACCGCTGCACCATCGTTAAAGAAGAACTTTGACACAGAGGTGCTATGCTAACAGCTACGTACCCAAAGAGTCAACACTACGCTCTCTTTTCTGAGTGTCCGGCCTGTCTACATGTTTAAAATGTTGCTGAAGAGTAATTCACAACAGGAACCGATCAAACAATAACAGAAACCAGCGCTCACCTTCAGCTCCAGCTGACAACCAACTTGGCAACAAAGCCCTGCGAGAATGAGGCATGGTACCCCGATGACCACGCCCCCTTTGTCGCCCCGCCCACCGCTCACTGCTTCGGGTTGAGAGGGGGCGTGGTCAGATACGATCACGTCACCTCTGATGATTGATTGAAAGCGTGATCATGAATATAAAATGATAAGATTTTTTTTTTTTCGCTCCCGATGTGTAAGTTCTTCGTCCACAGACACAGATTCATTTAACCCCGATCAGATTTCAGTGTATCCTTCATTAAATTTATAACAGGATGTCTCTGAGAATGGTGAAAACACAGGAATATTCAGCTTGAATGATTATGACGATCTAATGGATGCTTTTATTTTGTAACTGACCTTTACTCCCTTGACCCCCCCTGACTCCTTATCTCCCTTTTCTCCTGACCGCATGACTGCCACACTGGAGATGTTTTCATTGCTACTGTTTACAGACAGAAGTAGAAATAATAATAATACGAAGTAACTTTTGGGGGAAACTTGCGATCATCATGATGATTTCAGGGTCCGGACAAACCGCATAGCATCCTGGATGGAAACTCTCCATCGAAGGGAGGGGGGGGGAAAGGCCAAGAATGGGACTAATCGCACATCAAATCCTAGAATAAAACTCTTTTTTTGGAGTTTCACTGATGTGCAAGTAAGGTGGATGGAACTCGTCCATTATATTCAGCGAGACCATGAGCTATAGATCAGGCAAAACTAATGCCCACTGTTGGGACGCAGCCTTGGGCTTTTAGGATCTTCATGCGACCAAATTATGTCGAACCTTTAACAACTTAACGATGATGAATCTTTTAAAGAGTTGGGTAACTTGTTGTTTGCTGTTTATTTGCGTATTCATATGTATTCTGCGCGAGCGGCGTGTGTGGGGAAACTCAGGGAGGGTTTTGATTGGCCAACAGCTGAGAGGCGTGGCTCCCGTGTTTCCAGCGTTTCCAGCACGTCTGCGGGACTTTATTTACGTTTTTATAACGTTTCACTTTTATTCTAAGATGTCACGGGTGCTCATAGTTGGTGCTGGACTCACAGGCAGCGTTAGTGCTTGTCTGCTTCGGCGGGAGCTGTCAGACAAAGTTAAACTGGTCGTGTGGGAGAAGTCAAGGGGCGCAGGTTAGCTTTAGCTTTAGCACTTCATTCGGGAATAAAACTCAAAAACACTGCATTCGTGTAGGCTAAAGAGACGGTCTGACGGCCATAGCCGTGTTTACTGCCTACATGCTCTTATTAATGAAGCTGTGGCCGGATAATTGAGCTGTTATCTGTAAGATAAAGCCGCCCGGCTGTGTAGGAGATGGACAGACTGTAAACACTGACTGAGCTCCTCTCTTAACTTACAGCCTTAAGCTGCCTCTCCTCAACAACTTCCCCCCAAACTCTGGGTTTCGTCCACCAGTGGTCTCTGTGTTTAAGGTTATATCGTGGTGCGCACACTATAAGTGACTGTAGTGTGCCTTCTGCTCATCCTCAGTACTTTCTGGATGAGAGGCTGATGACTGACTTTATGTGGTTCTCTGTAAGATCTCTGAGAGAAACTGAAATCAGGGTTTAAGACAGAAAAGCTCCCTTCAGGAAAAAAGCCATCAATCAAACAGAGTGATGGGATGATGGGCAGTGGTAGGGCCGCACGCACTGCCTACATTATAGATCAAGAACTGCCTTCCAAAACAACCAGTGGACCGCTGTCTCCAAGATGCTCCTCATGAATGGCTTGTATGAATGGTTTTTACCCCCAAAAAGTAAAGTATGTTGGTTTGTCCCCGTAAAATCATGTCTCCGCCATGCAACAGCGTTCTCATAATAATCATTTCATTGCCGGATTGTCTTTGAGGAGGCAGTAAGTGCTACAGATGTCCAGTTCTCTTCAACACCATCGTGAACTATTCTGCCACGCAGCACATCTCAGATCACTCTAAATGGCTTCGTTTATATCTTTACTATTTAAGTCTGCAGAAAATGGTAGAATTTCTCTTCCCACACACTGTCACCATTTGTTTCTGTTGCTTTATTAGTTCAGGTTAAGAAAAAAAAATATTTTTGTGTCCCATATCCTTCAAAAACTTTCAAATTCTTTTTCAATTTCTCATTTTTCTCATAATTTTCATGTGCAAGGCATTTTTCCCCCTTTTTTCCGTTCCAGCTGTGAAAACGGTCAAATGAAAAGGTTGTTTTTAAAATGCATGCTATTTAATTGAGGCAGATTTCTTTGGGTGCCTCCAAAAGTGCACAAAAGAGTCAATCATTCCGGGTATGTGTGTTTGCACATTTGTAACTAACTGGATGAATCGCACTTCATTAAACGTGTGTCTTAGGGGGAAGAATGTCAACAAGCAGAAGTCCCAGTGAAGCATCTTGCTCTGCTGATCTTGGGTGTCAGTACATCACCGCTACCCCATATTACTCCAGAGTTCACAAAAGGTGGGTCAGCTTCTGTCCTTTGATTGGTTGTTTCGATCACTTATAATGTCCACTGAGTCCCCTCGCCCATGTTTGAGCTGGTTTAGGATGTGCTTTGTTTAGTCCAGCAGTTGTTATTAATTCTACCTTTGCTAGCTTTTCCAGTATTGTTGCTGTGTTTTTGGTTTTGTTTTTTAAGACAATTATAATGTAAGTTGACTGAGTGTAAAATTTTCTTCTAGCTTTTATGATTTCCTTCATTAAGTTGGTTTTAAACCACTTAAGGCTGTAACTGAGAGCATGGGCTTTTTCTCTAGAGTGGTGCATTTCACATTAAAGGCTTTGAATGTTTTTATCTACTTATGTAAATAAAAAAAGTGGAATTCCTCCATAAATATCTTTTCCCACAGACTTTCCCATATTTTTCCAATATTTTCCAATATTTTCCAATATCTACAGTTAAACAAGACACGTTGCTTGTCTAACTTCTTCGCAAATTCACAAAGTTCTGAAATAAGACGTCAATCGAAAAACATGCCTATGATCCATTGAACTGTTTTCTTGTTTTTTTCCCCCCTATATATTAATTTCAGAAAATGGTCAATAATGTTTCATTAAAATGTGCAGGAGTGTTTAGTTTTTAGAGGATGTGATTTGATTAGAGGTGTCCAAACATTTGCATATGATTGTGTATAAAAAAGGACACCTTGAGAGAATAGAAATTACACTGATGCCAAAGAAGAAAAATGCATTTTGGAGTATCTGTAAAGCTTGGGCCTTATGAGTAATGTTAAGTCATATTAGGCTTGGTGTACATTTTTTTTAGCATTATTGATTTGCTCTTTTTTTTCTAGCTTTTATGAAGAACTCCTCCAGCATGGTGTTTTAAAACGCCTCGAGGCCCCCATTGAGGGCATGCGGTTTAAAGATGAAGGCAGCATTAACTATGTAACTCCTTCTGGAGTATCCTCCATTGTCAAACACTTCCTCAAAGAGTCAGGTAGGTGAACCTTGAGTTAAGGTTTTAATTTGATTCACTGGGCATCATTTACACCAAACATTATTTTTAGGTTCATTTAGTGGGCATCATAAACCAGCAGTTCGCTTCAAATGTGGTATTATCATGTGTGTGTGGGCCTGTATGTGTAAACATGAAATTGCTGTATTTATTCGAACAAATCTGATAAAATAAATAATCTTACATAGCAGATGTATTGTAAGATGCATTTTGTATCAAAACGTATCTTCTCACTGAGTCTCAGCTTTTAGCAACACTATTTCTGCTGATCAGTTTTCCACTGCATGTATGCACCATTAAGTTTCTTAAATCACTTGCTGTTCTGGACAATAGTCAAAGGCCAAAAAAGTTGAAGAGAGGCAGAATAAATTTTATAATTTATACAGTGCTTTGACCATTGAAAAGGACTCTAAAGCAACAGAGAGAAGTATAAAGGAAGTGTGAAAAAAATTCATTTAAAAATATAGTTTTATTCATTTATGTAAGTAATGAAAATGTGCCTCTAAAGTTGGCCTCATTCAGCAGAGTTGGGTTTTAAAGGATGTATAACTGGAAGGCTGAGCTTTGTGTTTTGCTCAGACTACAGATGTTAAAAACACCATCACCAGCCTGTCAGCAGTCCAGGTTTTTGGATAAGCCTGATTATTGGCTCCCCCATGCTGAGAAGGCTGACTGCTTGAATTGAATGATGGTATTGTGGGTGGTGTTCTAGTGGTAGGGTACTTGCCTATGGACCACTGGATCAGGAGGACCCAGGTCATTGTTAACCCGGGCCTCGACTGATCCGGTACCGAAGTCCATTTCGTTGTCCACATATTGATTTGGTCGAAGTTTTACACCAGATGCCCTTCTTGACGTAAGCGTCCCCATTTGGCTTTAGGCCGACACATTGAAAAACACTGGCTCGTGCATCCCTAGTGGGTTTTGCTCCTATCACTTCTACTGTGAAAACTTCTAACCTTTAGAGTGAAACCTTTCACAGTAAACCACACTGAATGACTGTGTTTCCATCTTAAGCATGAATTTATGCAAAAAAAATTGGGGATTTCATTGGAATTAACCTTTAATTAACTGTTGCCTGAAAGTTCAGATTTGCCTTTTGCTTAGAAATAATACACTGAATGATTTTGACTAAGGAAAGGAATGTTTGCTCCAATTCAGTTTTTTAGAATATGACACTTTTTTGCTTGTTAGTGACAGAATTGTGTTCCTTGAAAGTGAGCTGCTGTGATCTATAACCAAATTCCTAGGGAGAGCAGAGGGCAATTTCGCAAGATTTTGTCAAATAATGAATGGCTGCTGAGGTTTTTACATCTGCAAGAATTAAGAAAGGAGGACTAAAAGCGAAAGTGGCTATTCTTGTCATTGTGAAACGCAGCACAACACAACGAAATTCAACCTCTGTTCAACCCATACACACATGTGCAGCAGGGGACAGCTATTGGAAGCGCCCGGGGAGTGGTGATGGGGATGGTACCTTGCTCAAGGGTGCCTCAGGGCAACCAACTGATCTGGGATTTGAAACCCATGACCTTCTGATCCTGGGGCAACTCCCTGACCACTAGTGAACAGATGCAGCTTCCTGCATTTTCCCTAAAAACAAAAAACAAAAAAAAAACCCCCAAACAAACAAAAAACACCTGATCAGATAACGATTGGTTTACTGGTCCTGCAACATAAATAGGGTTGAAAGATTAATCAATATCGATTCAAATGACAGAACTGTAGTTCTCTGGAATTATGGTATTCCACATTATCCAATTTTGTCTTAAAGTGCAGGATCTCTGACTTAGCATTTCTGTTCAGTGGTAGGTGTGGGAGGGAGGGGAAGGTTAAGCAAGATAAAGGTTTATGGGGTTTTTTTTCCCCCTCCCGTTAATGAACTCATGCTAGAGACATGATAAAAAAGGGAAGATAAGATTTAGAAATAAGCAGAATTAAATGCACTTGGATGAAACGTGACAAGACAATGAGAATTTATTTTATTTTTTCCACGTAAGGGTTTTGAATCTTGTGCAATATAACCAGATGCATCCCTTAGAAGGAATAAAGAGCAGTTTGATTTCAGTTTATTAAAATGGCAGAAAAGGCAGTTTGGCAATAAATACTGAATGTTCAGTCCTCAAGTCCAAATACTGAGTGGAAATAATGAACTTGTAATTTACAGAAAATAATAGCATTTAAATCCCAGTTGAAAAAGACTACACAGTCACAGTTTTCTTCAAATCATTCACTCCTAAATATCATTTTCAGTATTGCACTAAAGTCTTGAGCCACATATCATTTTTTTGCTAGGTAATCACATTGATAAAATATAATGTTATGCCTGTTAAACTGTCTTATCTTTTGCATGTTGAGTGGATTAAATAAATAAATAGAAACAACAGCTTTACTGAGACTGAGGCTGCAAAGTGCCTACAGATACAAACTGCCTACATAAAGGGGTTCCAGCCACTCAGCATCATCAGTAAACCTGGAATCATCTGGAATCATCTGCACCTGTTTCAGTTAGATTGCTTTGTTAGGCTTAATGATTCATAAGTAGGTCATTGTGTGGCTTAACATGGCTCTCAAAGTGGTCAGGTGCAGCAACTGGATTGAAAATGAAAGCCAGAAACTTTGTTCTTCAGGAAGACTGCAGAACTGTTCTTCCGCAATACATGACAAAATCTGAGAGTCTAGCTTTTTTTTGGAAGCAAACATGAAGAAATCAGAGGGGGCTCAAGACTTTTGAGTGCCCCACAATTCCTACTCATTTAGCTGAACTGTTAAATCAATAGCATTCGGCTCCTTGCACTTTTTCACATTTTCATTTGCTTTGATTTACTTTTTGATTTATTATTGTGGGAGTTTCTGCTGCTCTTGTTTCATTATTGTGGGAGTCAGGACAGCTATTAGCATGTGTCATTAATCTCAGTCTTGCCAAAATCAGCACTTTTACTCTTTGCGTGACCCTCTCTGGCTTACTCTTCTCCTGTCCTTCACTCTTCATGGCTTTCCCTCATACCTTTTTCTATTCCACCATAACACTGCTACTCTGTCTCTCCACACCCAAGCAGGAGCAGAGGTGCTTTTTGGCCATCACGTCACCCACATTTATCGCAGAGGGCCTGGCTGGGAGGTGTGCAGGAAAGAGGGCTCATCTGAGCAATTCGATGTGGTGGTTTTAACCATGCCCGTCCCACAGATACTCCAGTTACAAGGAGACATTGGCTCTCGTAAGTACACTGTTAAGCACACACATCTACTCATCTCTCTCTCTGTGTCTCTCTCTGTATCTCTCTCTCTCTCTCTCTCTCTGTCTCTCAGTGTCTCTCTGATCAGTGTCAGCTGTTTTGGTGTTAATGAACAACAGGTGCACTAAAGGGGCAACAATGAGCCGGAATAGTTCTGGAATAGTTCTGCAGGTGGAGGCCACTACAGAGTTTGCACAGGCAGTTCAGCTCCACCAGGATGGAACATCAATACGTGCCATTGCCAGAAGGTTTGCTGTGTCTCCCAGCACAGTCTCAAGAGCATGGAGGAGATTCCAGGAAACAGGCAGTTACTCTAGGAGAGCTGGACAGGGCAGTCGGAGGTCCTAAACCAATCAGCAGGACCGGTATCTGCCCCTTTGGATGAATAATGCCAGAGCCCTACAAAGTGACCTCCAGTGGGCCACTTGCATGAATGTCTCTGACAAACCATTAGAAAAATCCCAAGACTTCACGAAGGTGGCCTGTGGGCCCGACGTCCTCTAGTGTGCCCTGTTCTCACTGCCCGGCACCGTGGAGCTTGACTGGCATTTGCCAGAGAACACCAGAATTGGCAGGTCTGGCACAGGTGCCCTGTGCTTTTCATAGATGAGAGCAGGTTCACTCACTCACCTCATAAGGAGCCCCGATGCTGTCAGGCATGCATACAAGCATGTGGGGGTCATACAAACTACTGAGGACCATTCTGAGTTGCTGCGATGACTTTCAGAAAATTGGACTAGCCTGCCGCATCAATTTTTCAGTTTAAATTTCTTGGTGACTTCGAATTAAGCCCTCCGTAGGTTGATCATTTTCATCAAATGATGTGGCATCCTTTTGTTCCATATCAGTATAGAGATTCAGCAGGATTTTTTTTTTTTTTTCCAATTGAGATCTGATGTGTTTTCAAAGTGTTCCTTTAATTGTCTTGAACAGTGTGTATAATATATAAAATTATACACATATATACAGTTATGGTCAATTACTTCATTAAAATAATAATCATTTCAAAAATCAGCTTCAGAAATCAGTCTGATACACTACATAGAAATTACATGTATAGAAAATGATTGCATTCAACTCATAATGGCAACAGTGGATCTGGAATAGGCCTGCTAAATAAAAAAAATAATAATAATAATAATTTGATATTTACATATTATATGGTACATTCAGATGAGGAAATCTTTTAGATTCATGGTGCTGGGTCCCTGATGTGATATTTTTTGAAAACGTTGAATTAAAAAAATAACTGTTTAGTTGTTGCATAATATAAATGAGACTCATTTGGGAAACAAAAGGAATGTTTTTAGTGAACATGAACGAAAGGGGTTGCCCATTCATGCTGATAGTTTGCAACCTTTGGTGTTCATATAATGCAGTTAGGTCAGATATCGACAGAATACATTGTATGCATGTTTTTTGCATTTACCTAGAGATGCTGTATAGCATTCATCATGTTACAAAGGTTTTGACTGTAGAGTTAGGAGTTTGACCCCAAGGTCTTAGTATGTATGGGTGGCGGTGGTCTAGTGGTAAGGTTCTTGCCTATGGACCTATGGCTCAAGAGGTCCCACCTCTGGCACTAGCACATCTAACTCCCTGAGCAAAACCCTCCACCCTGTATTGCTCCAGGGGGACTGTCCCTATAATTAGAACGTGGAAGTGGCTCTGGAAAGTAGTGTCTGCTAAATGCCCCAAATGTAAATGTAATGCAAATGTATTAGCATAACATGCTGTGATGACCCCAGCAGGGAATCAAGTCCCAGTATTTTACTTTAAGTACGTATTGGTATAGAGGACAACATTTGCGCATAAGTCAGGAACTAGTTTGCATTCCTTTCTGCTTGCAACACTGGCCTTTAAAGAACAATCTAATCCCATTTTATTCAAGGAGAATGTTGGAATCCATCACTTTGAGTGACATGGAAGCATTCGGCGGGTAGCGTGTTAGCGTTAGGCCTCCTCCTTGATTTCACATGCCCTCTCTTACATCTCCTGACGGTCAGCTGATTGCTTGGTGGCTGGTTAGGGCCTGCTGTGAGAGAGCCAGTCCCACGGCTTGGTGGGTTGCTGGAACCTTCTGCATGCATGTTTAAATTGGTCTCCAGCTGTTTGGCTGCACCAAAAGGTTTCACAAGCGGCATCCAAATTGGTATTCGCAGCGTGAAGTCCTAAACCCAACATGCTTATTTGAAATGGTAAACCAGAAGTCCTAAAGGACAAAGATGGAAAGTGTGGGGAGGTTGGCGGGGGGAAGTAGGCCAGGGGCTCCACGGTGCACAGGCGTTCTTGGAAACGGTGAATAATGCAGGATGCAAGCCGAAACTGGCCAGAGAGGAGAGGAGGGGAGGAAAAGCCGCATCACAAATTAGATGGTGGACAGAAAATGGAATGAGACAGCTGAAAATGGTGGTGGAATTGCTATCAGGATAGAAACGGCACTCTAAATGGTTGTGGTGTCACGCACAGGGGAGCAGAAGTAGGCCAGATCTGGACAGCTCTCCAAACTGTTGATACACTCTGAAAACGACTGCCCTGTAGCCACTGAAAAATTGATGTAAAGTGGTCTGGACGGCGTTGAGGGCCGTGTCATTGTTGTTACATGTAGATCTGGGCTTTAGATGACTGCAGGTTCAAGGCAAAGGAAACCCATTTTTTTTTACCTCTGCTCAGAGGTAATGGCTAAATTTGCTTCTGCTTCGATGCTCATCCAGACCGTATCCGGAAGTCTTTTAGAATACCATGGAAGCACAGGCAGGAAACGGTTGATTTATCCTTTGGGAGGCTCCAGTAAATGCTGGGGCTTAATTAAATGGCCTTTTGTCAAATCATAGTTATTTCAAAGCAACTTCAACAAGACATGGCATTTCAGACTCATTTGAGCATTATGCTGTTTTGCTGTAATGGCTTATTTAAGAATCTTCATATGTTCTCAGAAAGGGTATTTGAAGAACATGTTGAAATAATTTCACGTACTTTCTGAGCGCCACTCACTCTTTCGCTCTTTTGTTCTTTTTTTGCTGGTGGAATATGCCTTTTTTTTTTTTTTCCTTGACTTTTCTTTTTGTTTGATGCCATGGTTAATTATAGCAAGCAGTTAGGAAGCCTTGCAATATACAGAAATCATATTACATCTGTTTGCCAGGCTTTGTGCTAAAGGACACATCCATAAGAAATTTGAAGGTAGGCTTCATAACGTCTTGCCGAATCGGCCTGTATCTATAGGCCTATTCGGAGGCCACTAGTGCATCCAGTTAGGAATGATGTCACCTGGTTGTAGTTTTGCAGTGGCAGAAACTGGACAGTTGGGGGCAGCAACCAGGTGTGCAGCACTACTGTTCACAGGATAGAAAAGATACAGTCTGGAAACAATTTACACCAATATACACCAGAAAAAAATTACTGCCTCACACTTCCTGCCTACTCACCTAAATTCCAAAAAAAAAAAGCAGATTTTTTTTGGTGACTGCTGCAGTTAAGCTTAGATTATACTTCTTACATATAGTGATTTTTTTTTTTTCCACTTTGTATCGATCAGTTTAGTTTTTTTAGTTCTGTATGAAGGAAAATGTTGTAATCTCTTGGTATGACTTTTGCTCCATGTTAAACAGAGCAAGCGCTTGGTTCAGGATGGCAATGCGTCTTAACATTTTTACAACTGTACATCTGATCTCAGAAAAGAAAGTCGAAATCAGCTTCAGAAATGTTCTGAAAGAGGTTTATTGGAATTGGACATTTCCCTTCGACACATCCCTTATTTGTGTATAGGACCTAAGCTTTATGATATTTATTGAAGTTATATATCATAAGCTGTATCTGTGGAAGAATCAGAGCCATAAATTGTTTAGTTAATAGCTGTAAGGTAATTATTCCATGCTAAAACATTACTGGATGCTAGGGAGAAAAAATCCTTGTTTGGTTTAAAAAGGATTTTTATAGTGTGTAAAATAAGCATTAGTATGCTTTAAGATGTTCTTTAGACCACAACAATATGATGATAAAGGGAAAATAATTTGCTTATGTTTGACATATTCATAAATGCTAGAAGTTAATGAACTGTGTAGTTAACAGTTTAGTTATTCATTTGGTACATTCTGACATAACTCGGGTATAAATCTGTTATAAATATGTGTAAATACGGCCGTTCATTAAAATTTGAAAGTACAAATCGTTCTATTTGCTATAGGGGTGTGATACTTAGAGAGGGCCTCCGTGTAAATTATTGAGCATAATCTGAATGCAGCGAGTCTGGGAGTCACTTCTGCATCTGGTGTAGGTCACACCGGCCCTTCCCCTAGCTTTTCATGCACTGGAGGGAAATGGAGAGGAAATACGGCCATGTATCGTTTGTGAAAAGATGAATGAACTCAGTGCGCCCTGCCGGGCCATGACACGTCTGATGTAAATCAGCACAGGATTCAGCCTTAGTTTTTCCACCGTAATATATAACTGAGCATTTTGGGTCAGCAGTTTGACTTAGTTCATGGCGCAGGGGCTTAGGGGAGAGGTATCTTTTCATACAGTGAGGCAATGCCAGCTCCAGCGCCAGAACCTTACTGCATCTGCAGCCAAAGCCCAGATTGATCCTGTTTCCTTTTTTGCACCACCCCCTCCTACTTAATGTGTGGATGTTCTTTATGATTTCATTGCAAAAGTAAGAGAAGGAAAATGGTCCACTTTTGTTAATCTAGTAGCATTAATGTACATTAAACTCAAGAACTTTTTCTCTTCCTTTAAGAGATACACGGTTTTCTCGTAACATTTTATTCTGCTGTCAAGGCTAAAATATCTGTCACTGAAATTCTCTACCAGCCCAACTGCCAGAAGTGAACACAAGAGATGGGAATTCAGATTTTACCAGAGCGTTTGGACCCGAATGACGCGAATACATTTGACCGTGCTCAAGCTAAATGCTGCCATCTGACTCAGGTCACATACACCCTAAATGCTAAGCTGAGAACTTTGAGGGGACAAATAGTATGTAGTGGGTGTAAATTTCAACCCTTCAGTGTGCTTCTACATCCGAGGATGTAATGAATAACAGGTGACCAGGCCTGTTCTTCAACAATGCGGAGAGACAGAGGGATGTGCATTTCAAAATTAGAATGTGATCGAAATTCACTTCCAGTTTGGCAAGCACGGTTAAGCATATGAGGAACCAGTTCTGCTTTTGCGGTTAAAGACAGAGAAGCAGTAGAAGGGGAAGTTAACCCTCTACCTAGAAAAGCTTTATGGCCTTTTCTTCTGAAGTTGAGCATTATTTCCAGTTTCTTTTTGTTAGCTGAGCTATTTATTTTGGCCATTGGCACATGAAGGTGTTAGCTATCAATATTCAATAATGGTAATAATCATTTTATTTAAGGGTACGATTGCTCATATTGTCCCCAATACCTGCCAAAAAATCTTTTTTTGTGGGGAACCATTATTATAGCTAGGTTTGGGGTTAGAACCATGGTTATGGTTAAGATTTGGTTTTATATTGAGGTTCAGGTTAAAGTGAGCGTTACATCAAGGCTTTTTAAGTACAATGAGTTTATTTAGAATAAAAGTTTAAGTCAAAGTGAGCATTAATAGGGGACCATTAAACTTAAGACTTCTTGTTTCCACTGCCTTTTTTACAAGAGCAGAAAAATATGAACTGCAGATTTAAGTGGGCCAAAGTTGACTTTGTCCCAAAACGTAGATGACTGCACCTAATGTATTTGTTTGAAATTACTGCCTCTGCTGTGTCATGAATCACAGGCCCAGATTTACTCAGCTACTTTTTATGAGCTGCTTACAGGTTCAGCGCCTTTAAGTGTACCCAAACTACCAATTGGTATTTGGAGATGAGGCGAGGGCATTTTACTCCTCCTTTTAAAAGAGTGTGGATTTTCCACAATTTCTGCATAACTGAATATTTCAGATGTCAGAAAAGCTATTCAGAGTGGTTTGAGGTGAAAGGCTTCATTACAGAGGACCTTATGGAGTCTGAATTGTTAACAGTGGTGATAGATCTGAAGAGTTTAATGTCTCTACAAGCTGCCTCATATAATGTTATTATGCAGAATCCTTATGAATATGGCACATGATGTCTGTGACACTGCTTTACAATATTTTTTTTTTCCTCGTAATACATCAGTGGTGCGGAGGTGTATACAGGGTGTTTTAAGGTGAAATTTCACCTAACCGTTTTCACGTTGACCCTTTTTGATCAGTATTTAAAGCTTGTCTGTGGGCTCGATGATCATTTGGATAGTAATGTTGGATAACTATATCCCAATCCCTGGTACCTGTTGACACCACCGTAAAGAAATGCTACAGCGCACACACTTTTTATAGACCCACATAATGTAAAGGTTTCATGAAGAACTAAGAAGAATTTATGAATCCTTTGTTTTTGTGCTGCTTTGAGGACAGCTGTCCAGAGGAGCTGTAGCTGTGAACTCCAGTGCCAGTTCCATTTGTCCTATGGGTCACGTGTCCTTTCGGCCGCTGAGTGATGGAGAGCCCACACCCTTTCCTATTGTCCAAACTCCTACTTTTATTTCCTGACCACTTCAGCCCACTCCAGCGCTGTGAGCTCGCGCTGAACTCCTGGAGCATGTGGGTCTTTTTCGAATTACGTCATTTTGCAGATATTTGAATGGTGTTTTTTTTTTTTTTTTTCTCTCTTTTCTCCCCCCCTTCTTCTTCAAACCAGTGTACCACCACATTCCCAACAGTTGAACTGGCACTGATGGCACTTTTTTTTTTTTTTCTTTTATCCCCATCCTCCCGTTGGCCTTGAAACTCTGCTGATATTGAGAAACATGATTCTTCGTTTGCAATGAAATTAAGGCTCTATTTTTGGCAAGCTTACTCTCTAATGTGGTAATCAGTCTGCCTGGCTACATTATTCAATTTGAAGCTTGACTATGAGAGATAAGTACCATGCATATTGTTTTTTTTTTTGTTGTTGTTGTTGTTTTTTTGCAGTTTTATGTGTCTGGTTACTGTTTAAAAGCAGTCATTAATCAACACATATTGAAAGAGGTATAATGGGATGCTGCAGTTTAGCTGAAATGTAGCCTTGTTCTTTCCACCAAACGTAAATATACCAGCATATCATTTTGCAAGCAATTACCTCAAGCTCCAGTCCTTGCTTTGGAATACAATTAATGTGTCGAGTTACATCATCTTCCTCTGAGTTAGGGAGTATCTTTTTGTCTCCCATCGAATGTGTGGCTGTCTGGTTTTGCTGCTTTCAAGTCTGCGAGTCTGGCATGATGTAATCCCTTGTTCTGACTCCTGACAGAGACGCATGGCTTATTTCCCCTGCACTGTCTGGGTGCTGGCTTCTAAATGGATCCTCTCTCTCTCTCTATCTCTCTCTCTCTCTCTCTCTCTCTCTCTGCCCCTCGCTCTCTCTCTCTCTCTGCCCCTCGCTCTCCCTCTCTTTCTCCCTCTCTCTTTCTCCCATCTCCCTCTTTCCCGTTTTCCTTTTCACAAGTGCTCTGTACACTTCTCAGAGGAACAGAAAAGATAAAACAATGTAGGTGAGTTTCCTCCACCTTTCTCTTTATAATTAGGTCACTCTCCTTACAAAAGCGGCGTTTAGTTCACCACTGACACCCCACAGGGAGCCCTACTTTTTTTCTTCTTTGTAGTCCGGCCACGTTGTGGTAGAATGAATAATCAAGTCTTATTTAAGCCTCAGTGTGTGAATTCTGAAAGGAGACTTAAAATATGATGGACAAGGGATCTGTTCAGATCATCAAATAGCTGTCACATAATAAGTATGGCTTAGGTTTGCAGTAGCCCCCGGAAATTGTTGGTCAGCTGTAGCTGTACAGTCAGTTTCTAGAATCAACTGCACTGATGTAATAAATGATCAATGAATGTAGAAATAATTTGAACTTCGATACATTTCTTGTAATAAATCTTTTCTCCACTACTGCACTCCACAACAAAAATGTCCCCCTTTTTTGTTGATGAAGTTAACATTTTACTTCCAATTATAGATGCTTGTTTCAAAGCAAAACTGCCTCAGGAAGAAGATTATTGAAATTCAAGCCTTGCTGACTAGGATGGACAGAAATTGTAAAATAAACCAATTTCAAAATCACAATCACTTTTCACGACTGAACCGAGTTTGGTGGTGTTCACATAGTAAATATAACGAATGCAAATTTCTCCTATTGCTGACCCCATTCCTGGGTGTTCAGTTCCATACACACAGCTTATATAATCTCAACTGGGAAGCATTTTCATATGCTGCATATTAGGAAGAGGTTTTTTCATTTTAGACCTTAAAACAGGTTTCCACTTTTGGATATTGTAATCAGTGGAAGTGGATTGCTGACTAACTAATTGGCCACCCTTGGTCGTACATACCACTAATGTCAAAACCTAGGCCATGAATCTGAGTTTGAAGCCCAAATTTGAAGGATGTTGCGCTAATGGCACCATGCCCAATGTCAAAAATCAGTAAGATGGGTGTAAAACCCCTAAACTTTGGGCTGTGGAGCAGTAAATTTACAAATGTCTTTGTCTAATTGGATGCATTAACCTGTGATGGCTTCTGCAAAATCCCATCAGAGAAGCAAAAACTTCAGGAGGAGACACAGGATAAATGTTTTTAGACTTTTAGTGTCTCAAGAAAGGTAATGAATGGCAACCTGTAATTCATGCATCTTTAAAGCAAACATTTCATCAAAGACAAGCTGAAGTATTTTAGTGACTATATTTTTAATAGTATCTTTACTATTGTTCTGTCAATTTGTTTTGTGGCCTTTGCAAATTATGCTTATGGAACTGACAGTTATCTATCAGCAACTAGTGATCCAAATATTCAGAAGATTTACCAGCCTGTGCTGAAATTCTGTTTTTTTTTTTTCATCTCCTGGTCATGTGACTGAAAATTAAGAAATGGGTTTTGCATATGACCGTGCCCTCATTCATCCAAATGTCTGGTGGTGCAATGCTTAAAGAAAAATCAATAATCAAATTAGGGGTTCTTCAATGAAAACACAGCTTGTTTATTCACTTTTAAGTCAGAAAGATTTCCCTAAAGCCTCAGTAAGGACTGGGAATTTAAAAGTCTTCCTTGCTTAGAAAAAGCTCATGGTGCTCCAGTTAATCTTCTCATTCCATGTGCCAAGAGTGAATGCCATTTTTGAATAATGCTATGATCTGTATTTGAATTAGAAAACAAGAAGAATGAGCATTGAATTGCTCTATAAATTAAGGGAACATCTGTTTCTGATTTCCTGGAGAGAAAAAAAAGACAGTTCCTCTGACAATGAGGCCAGAAAAGGCTTAGGCCAAATTGTGTGCCTTGTAGATGGTGTGCCTTATAGATTATGGTGGGACTTTTTGCTCTGCCTGCCATCACAAAACCCAAATTAGTTAATTACGAGTGTCAGCTTTTGCATGTTTTGAGAGTCGATTTTTGTCTTAATCTGTTTCAGCACACATTCCCTCTTTAACTTAGGCCATGCTAGGAAAAATGAAGCGTTTGCCCCAGAAATAGCCGTATTGCAAAAAATACTGTGTATCTGTCTCTTGAGATGTGAAGGCTTTTGGTTTCCATAAAAGGAACAAAGACTATCTTTACCACAATTAGTCATATGTCTGAGGAAACACATTTTGCAGCTTTTTTTTTTCTAGGTAAATGTCAGCTCTCAATGTGTGTTTTGCTTGACTGCTCACTTGTCAGCAAATTTAAGCAGGCAGAATGGCATAATTCAGCATCGCCCCCTGTTATCGAATGGTTTAGAGTGCTGCATGATTACACAAATATTTGGATTGATTGAGTTTTATTGGAGTGGCTAGCCTGCGTAGCAATGCCCCCTAAGTGAATTTACACTAATTTAGATAACCAGATTGATCTTGTTGTCACAGTAAAGCTGATTTCATTTGCTCTCTGAATTAGTCTGGAGTCAAAAATGGGACATATTGATTTTCTATAGAGCATCACTGAATGTCCACTGCAGGCACTTGCCAGCAAACCAGACAACGAGACGAAACGGGCACTTGATTTACTCATTTAAAGCAGCGAGGTGTGTGCCACAACACGGGACATGGACGTGCTACTCATGTCACCGTAAAATTATCTCCTGTCTAACAGGATACGTTTTGACCAGCTGCTGAAAATAAACCATGCGGCTTGACGTCAGCGGCTGAGCCCTCAGGTGGCTGCCCTAAATGTCTGTGTTTGGTCTCAAATTAAACTGTAGCTATCTCTGAAATAGACCGACCAGTTGTTGCCCGTGAGTTGCTTCTGTTTACCCACCCAAATATTTTAGCTGACATCAGAGTGAAGCTAACTGTGCTGTGCCTAGCTACACAAAGACAGCCTGTTTTGCAGCAAGAAGGAGGGAGGGAATAAAAAAAAAAAAAAAAAAATCCCTCCAGCAAAGACATTAATAAACATCCCTGCAAACGTGCTCTTTAGAGTGGAGTGCAGCTGTGGAGGTGCAGCAGGCGCATTCGTCTCTCTGCTGCGGCCCCGGGATCAACCTCCGGAAATAAAGAGCGTTTTCATTTATCGGGCTGAGCCAAACCTTGTGTTTCTGTTTTTCTGGCCCACAGGACACTCTCTCTCTCTCTCTCTCTCGTTCGCTCTCCTTCTCTCTCTCTCCTGCTCCCTCTCTCTTTCTCTGTGGTCTAGGGAGGTGTTACTGATTAAACCTGGATGTGTCTTGCAGTGCATTATCTGCTGCTGCCATTGTGTATTGAGTGCTGACCATTGACATTTTGCACAGATGTTGTTCAATGGAGAATTCTTTGCTCATCTGGTGTTGGATACTAAGTGTCGTTTTGGTTATGATGTGCTTCTAATTGTTTGTGTGTTCATCTTGACCAGAGTGCCAGATGTTTGGAAAGAATTGTAAGGGTTTAAGTCACTCTATAAAACTAGCTTGTTGCTCTGTTAGTGTCACAAAAAATGCTGCATTGAGTGAACTTTTCCCCCCAACAGAACACAGCTAACGGAAATTATAGTGAACTTTGCTGACGGCTTTTGTTTTATTTGTGCGTACATTATGTACACATTTTGTCACTGAAAAATGTCCAAGCACGATGTCAACAACCAGTTCCTTTCAATTTTTATTTTACACTTTTGTTTTGTAATTTAATGTGAGAATTAACATGACTATATTAAACTCAAGCTTGATTTTAATACCTCTGTTTCACAAAATGTAGTACAGTTTAGCTTGGCCTATCCCTATAAATGGTCAGCAGTCTCTTTCTGTCTCTGTTGCACTGATTGATTTCATGTTATTAACTATATCCACAAATTTTCATTAAGAATCAAAATTTCCAAGTCCTTTAAGGAGCAAACTGTATTACACCACTTTGCTGACTGGCACCAGCAGAAGTGGTGCAGGGGTGGTGGTGGTGGTTTAGTGGTAGGGTACTTGCCTGTGGACTTATCGCTCAAGAAGCCCCAGGTAAGAATCCCACTTCTGGCACTACCACCATTGGGTCCCGGAACAAGACCCTTAACCCTGAGTTGCTCCAGGGGGACTGTCCCTGTAATTAGGACATGGAAGTTGCGCTGGATAAGAGCGTCTGCTAAATGCTGTAAATGTAAATATAAGTGCAGATATCTGCATTTTCCCACTTGGTATTCTATGAAGACCAGGTTCTACTTTGCCTCTGATTGGCCTAGTGGTTAGGGAGTTGGCCACAGGATCAGGGTTCAAACCCTTTACCAGTAGGTTGCCCTGAGGTACCCTTGAGCAAGGTACCGTCCCCATCACTGCTCCCCCTTTCATAGCTGCCCCCTGCTGCATGGTTAAATGCAGAGGTCCAATTTGGCTGTGGTTCACTATGTGTTCTCACAATGACCAGAATAGTCACAATTAAATTTAAATTAAATTAAGTAGCTTGCCAACATAGAGCATCTTGGAATGTAACTAGCAGGCTACTACTGAAAACAATTGTGTTTCAAAGCAGTTACTTTCATAGCTATGTGGCAAACAACATGAATGTTTTCTGAACTGGGAATAGCCATTGAGTTTTTATAGGCTGTTTTTTATAATGCAGTTTTTCATGGTCACTCAGAAGGACCTTGCCCATAGTGGGTACATATATAGCGCCTGAAAAGATCCTATGGGATAGTTCCTCCTGCCATGAAAAAAAACTATTTTTTTAAGCCATGTAAGATAGTACATAGTTACTAAATATGTTAGTTACCATTCAGTTCACTGAAGAACTGGAAGAAAGTTTGCTTTTAAAATATATCTGACCCTAAATCATCTGAAATGCATAAATGTTTAATGGACCCATCTACTTATGACAGGCTTTCTCTATTCACACAGTGTTTTCCTGGATATTGCCTGGCTGCATACCTGAATCTGAAGTACTGCACTTCTGAAGTGCCCTCCTTTAGAGAACCTTCCCCGCTGTTAAATGTGGGTCAGTCAGTCATGACAAGTCATGGCAAGCCAGGTACATGAGGTGCTTTGCATCTAAAAATAACAACTAAAATGTCACATTTTGATAAGAAATTGGCAACGTGAATGAAGCACTCAGTGCTGCTATTTTGTTTTTGTTTTTTGTACTACTATATTTTTCTGATTTCCAAAAAAAATAGAATGACAACCTAAGTCAACACAGCAGACAGTTTTCAAAAGATTTGTGATTTACTGAATGACAAACTAACCACCACTTACATCACTCAACTGTGAAAACAGTTACCCCCTTACTCAGAGTTGAACAATTTACCAGATTTAATTGGGATGCCCAAGATTGATTGCTGCTGGCCCTGTTGACTGTAGAAATGACTTAAATACATTTTCCAGCAACGTGATTCCTTAAAATGTCTTATTAAATGGCAGCCTATGCCTCTATCAAAAGAAGTTCCTGAAGCCCTGAATAAGAAAGTTACTGGAAAAAAATCTGAAAAAAAAAGAGTAAAGGATGATCTCTTATATTTTGACTAACTGCTGTGAAACCTATTACCTCCAAATGGGGGAAAAAAATACAGAACAGTGATCTGTCAGGCAAAATAGCTCAAAGAAAACTGATCTGAGAAGTCACAAAAGAACCGAGAAGGGCATTTGAGCAACTGCAGTGCTCTCTCAGCTCAGTTAATTCCAGTGTACACCATTAGAAAGATACTGGGCAGAAATGTTATTCGAGAGAGTGGTGAGGCAAAAAAACAACAGTAAGCAAGAGGAACAAAATGGTTTATTCAACATTTGCCAAAAAAACACCCTGATTACCTGAAATAGACTGATGAGTTAAAGTGATACTTTTTGTAAGACATATAGCGATATGCACAAAAAGAATACCATGCACACAGTCAAACATAGAGGGGGTAGGCTGATGGTGTGGGGATGTTTCGCTGCTTCAGGGCCTTGGTGACTTGCCATAACAGAAGGAAGAATGTATTTAGCTTTCTTCCAAAACGTACTACAGTGAACCATTTAGTCATCAGTCAATGATCTGAAGCAGAGTTGCAATTGGATTATGTGGCAGGATAACAATTATTAGCCAATGGCCAAGTCTTTCAGTAACTCACAAGACTAATTTTAAAAAACTGCCATATTTACTCAGGTTTTTTTTTTTTTTTTGGTGGGTGATGCTTTTTCACAGCAGTGTATAATATTTTCATTGAATAAGTGTATTAGCCTGTATTTAAAGCCTCTTTAATGTGATAAACGCTAAAGCAAGCTGTTATCCATACCAAGCTATTCGTGCTCCATTAATAAATAGTTTTGCCAAATAAGAGCAATGATTTGCTGGTGTTTCTGCCTAAGCAGCAGAATGCCAAAAGTTTGCAGACAGCCTGCAGGCTTCTATGATGCGATCTCTGCTTTAATTGACTGCAAGAGATGAAGTGCTTTCTCTTCCAGGTGCTTTGGCTGCAGCGGTGTCAGCTTTAGCCTTGGCACTGAATAAGCAGATCTCATAAGCTACGTAGCTCCGGTTCCTTTTTTGCAAACGGCTTGAATATGACCCGACTCTCAGCAAGTAGTTGTAAAAATAATTCTTTTTTTTCCCCTAAACGTGTGTGTATCATTGCCATCACATGTCGTTTCTGCAGATGGGTGTTGAAGCAAAGTGGAACCTTGGCTAATAATGGGTCGCTCGCACCCGAGCGGATCCAACACACCCTGCCCAATAAATGCTTTACTCATTGTTGGACATGGTTCACCAACAAGTGCATTAAAGGTTAGAAAAACAGCTCCCAACACAGTTTTTAGGGTTTTTTTTTTTTTCCCCTCCTTTTTTCGGGATTCTTTCCAGAAGCTCTCAGGCAAGTATTAAATCAACCTTTAAAGCACAGCTAGATCATAAATTGGGAAGTGGCTCAGCTCTCTCATGCACTCTGAATAGGTTTCCAGTGCTATGCACTGCTGTGTGGACGGAGTCCCTAAGGGGAGCGGCAAAGGCCAGCCCTCCCTGGGAACAATGAAAATACATGGGAGTTGGTGTGCTCACTTAGAAACAATATTGCTTTGAACAATACCGACCCTAAATAAATCAGCCAGCCGAATGCAAAAATAAACGTGTCTTGTATTAGTATGTTGAGTATTAGTTGTAGATTAGGATGGCAACGGTCAGCCAATAAAGTCGAAAAAATTGTTCATGACATGCCGTTTTCTAAAAAAACAAGGGCACAGCGTGGTGCTCTGTAATGCAAATATTTGCACTCTCAGGACAAAAATCTTTGTAATTACATTACTTGAAATTGAAAGTAGCTCTTTATTGTTTAAAAACAACATGACCTATATAACTTGAATAAAACCTTTTTTGTGGAGACGGGGATGGTATGAAGCACCGCAGCCAATCAGACAGATTGCATTGCACTACAGGAAGTGTAGGGGGCATTATGGCTGTGGTGGTCCTCCCCACTGAGCTGGTCAACTTCTAATCTAGTTTGTGACATTAAGTACAGCTGAGATACTGCACTTTTACTGCAGTTTGCCTGTCTGTTAACACATTTAATTCCTTGTTTCATAAAATGAGAGTAATGACTTTATTTGTAGCTTTTTTTATATGTTTGTTTTAAATGCATATTTAAACATATTTTCTATGTTTTAAAACCAATTAGATTTTTATGGATTTCAGGTGATATTCAGGTGTACATTGAGTTTCAGGTCCCACCACTTAAACCATTTTTGGCACTAAAAACTCAAAAGGAAGCTGTATGAATTTTCCACTGTGTAGTCTTTCTGTTTGGACAGTAGAATCGTCACCTGCATTCTGCATTTAATGCCGTGTAGCACTGTACTGCACTGACAATATTTAGTGAGGAAGCATGAGTGTGTTGGGGGTTTTGAAAGAGTTCGCTCTCCCCTGTGGCTGAGGCCTGCGTGCTGCAGTGTCTGTGATTAACAGTGTGTGCTTCTCCATGCTCGCTCTCCCTACTACTCCAGCACCAAACACCCGGCAGGACCTATAAATCTACTCACACCACTCAGTGCTCCACACCACAGGCACACCTCCCAAATCCAGCCTGCTGTAGATTTCCAAATGCTCAGGAGACACTGCTGGCAGCGCCGCCCTCTGCTCACGTCCACTCACAGACCTACCGCCGTGTTGCAGAGAGAGAGAGAGGCCGGGCCGTCATTGGGCCACTCTCTCTCACCCACAGCTCTTGGGAACCCCGTTCCTGTCCCGACTATTCTCTTACAGGGGCACTTCTGCCACCTTGGAATTTTTTCACATTCTAGTGGGTAACCAAAACATGTGCTATACTTCATGAGAAAAACATCCCCTCTCTCTCTCTTCCCCTCTCTCTCTCTCTCTCTCTCTCTCTCTCTCTCTCTCTCTCTTTCTTTTACACACCATTGATTGCCTGTGAGCCATAGAGCGTGTTTCACAATAATACTGGCCTTTTTTATGACCGTACTCCTGCCAGATGGGAGGAGACCGGCCTGTTTATCATGTGTAACCATCCCGGCAAATGACATGCAGCTCTGCATGGCTGCCACTCCACATTTCTTCCCCTATCATGTATTGATGCGTTACAGAAATGCAATCAAACGGAAGTAGATTGCAAAGTTTAAAAAAAGTTCCTTTCAGGGGCACATCACACCACATATTACTGAAATTCTTTGCCAAAAATAGCAACATCAATATCCTTTCAAAGATTTTTCCATGATATGCAGAAAGTATCAGGATTTGCTCTGATCTGTTAGGAAGTTTCTAAGGCAGTATGAACGAAACACAGATAACATGCAGTGGTGCCAAAGAAATCTATTTTGTAATGTATTTTGTCCTTGCAGATGATTAAATCTGTTTAAGGTTTAAAGGGCACCCTTAATGTGAATTCCTTTACTGTTATGCATTTTCTCTTTCGAATAGTTTTATTTAATAGTATGCGTCTCATACTGTGTAGATGTCCGGAGCAAGGTGCTGTTTAATAGTCGATAATAGTTTATCGAATAATCATAAGATATCATTAGCATATTATGTTGTTTATGAATGCTCCTATAAATGCAGCTAAACAGGCCTGATTCTGCACTCTTTGGAGTGAAACATGCAGTTGATCAGTATTTTTTTACTGACAGTTTCACAATATGCTAAGGAGAGAACATTTATCTTCACTTATTGAGGTTAGTTCACTTGGGATGGAATAGACCTTTTATGTACTGCCTTGGAATATGAACACACACTGACTAGATAGAAGCATCACTCAACACTCTGTTGAGCAGATCTGATTCTCTGCATGTTTGCGTTGCTCTCCACCCACACATACAGATCATAACAGGCAGCAGCTCAAAGTGGTGCATATACCTTCAAGAAAATCGTATTATTTATGTTTCTGTAGCTTTGACCAAAGCCTATTCTGCAACATATTTTTACTGGTGAGTGTTCACCACTCTAATGTTCAACTCACTTATAATCCAACTCCTCCTGAGCTGCACTTCTACACTCAACAAATGCACTCAAGCACAAACACACACATGCACGTGCTAGGAGAGGAAGCTGTGTGAGGAAGCCCCATATCTCATGTTTTAACATGAGACCACCAGGCCTTGTGTTTGGCCGCCAGTCAAGTGCAACTTCTGCATTCAACTTCTAGATTTTTTTTTTTTTTTTTTTTCTTCTTCTTCTTCTTCCTTTGGATTGTGAATTGTGCACCCAAAGCCTAATAAATGTTTTTTTTTTTCATGCCTGAAAAATTAGTGGATGACAAAATAACTCCCATTCTTACAAATATGAACTGTTTTGGCTCTGCACTTGCTACAGAATTCCTCAGCTTCTTAAGAAAAGAGGCATTTCACACTCCTAGGTGGGTTTCCAGGCTTGAAATGTGCGGGCTTGATATCAGTTATCTCTCTGATCTCTTTAAAAGAGATGGAGCACAAACACTGAAAACTAGTCGCTGCACTGCAATTGTTTCTGACTGGACTTGGAAAAATTACACATTTCCTGAAATGCAGCAGTCATGCTGTGGTGGTTTAAAAGGCTCAAAGACAAAGAGCAGGGGTGGGTGGAGAAAGAGAGAGTGAGAGAAATGAGAAGACAGAGAGAGTGAATGCACAGCTGCAGGGCCTCGGCAGGCTTCAGTTTGCATTGATCAGGCTGGACTCTGTCAACACACTGGACCAAAGTGAGACCACTCTTACTTCAAAGTTCCAGGGGCCACGCGCTCACAGCTCAGCCCCTCTAGCGGCCCACCTTAAAAATATTAACCCACACACACACACACAGTAATGTAGTCAATCTCCTGTTAGGGCGTGTGAAGGGTTGCTGATGTGGGGTCAGGGGTTTGCTTTTGCAGGTTGGAGGAAATGAAGAGCTGTCACTCACTCAGGCAGCAGGCTTTGGACTGAGTGTGGAAGTGTGAATGAGCAAGAGAGTGAAAGCAGTCTCTGTAGGACTGTGTCTCTCTTTCTCTCCCTCGGTCTCCCTCTCTCTCTCTCAGTGTTGGGGAATTTATAATGCTCAAACTGACAAAGAGCAGACTCCTGCACTTCTCACAGCTCTGTAGGGACAAATGTGCAAAGAGGAAGAAGGCATAAGGTGTGCGTGTGTGCGCACTTCAGCATACTATACGAATACTCTGGAGATTTATGCTGAGCTTGCTCGGGGAACAGCATGAGGAGGATTTTTTTTTTTCCCCTCTTGCAGGAGATTGAGAGGCCCCTGTTTGGTGGAGGATTTTTTTTTTTTCTTCGCTCTCATATTGTGTGAATTTGTAAGCCTCTGAGCTGGAGGAAGTGTTGAGGAAAGAAAACTAAAGATAACAAAAGTATGTAATGAAATCAAGTCCTTTTTTACTAACAAAGAGAACATTTTTTAAGCTCTGCCATGTGCAGTTCTGTATCTACTGTGGCTACCAGCTGGAGTTGAAGTAACTTGTGTGCAGACAAAAGCAAAAAGCATAGACGGAGACACTTGCATACATTATTTGGAACGTTTTTATAAGATAATTGTTGCAGTTATGTTGTCTCAGAAATTCTGAGAAGGGAAAGGCTTTGAGACGCTGTCCCAGGGGTCTGTCGCCACATCGTTTTTAAATACTTTAGCCACACATTATTGCAATATTTCTCAACAAAGTAGCCAAGCTCTTGACCAAGATATGTGACAGTGGCTGCACAACTGCATTATTTTATCATCTGTTAAAAAGGAGAAAAAGGACAACTATATCAGTGTTGCGTTTTTAATTAGATGAGATATATCTACAGTACTGTGCAAAAGTTTTACGCAGGTGTGAAAAAATGCTGTAAACAAAGAATGCTTCCAAAAATGGAAGTGTTAATCATTTATTTTCATTAATCAACAAAATGCAGTGAATGAACAAAATAGAAATCTAAATCAAATCAATATTTGGTGTGACCACCCTTTGCCTTCAAAACAGCATCAATTCTTCTAGGTACACTTGCACACAGTTCTTGAAGGAACTCGGCTGGTCGGTTGTTCCAAACATCTTGGAGAACTAACCACAGATCTTCTGTGGATGTAGCTTCCTCACATCCTTCTGTCTCTTCATGTAATCCAGACACACTGGATGATGTTGAGATCAGGGCTCTGTGGGGGCCAGAAGAACTGATGCTGGTTTGAAGGCAAAAGGGAGTAACACCAGATATTGATTTGATTTAGATTTTTCTTTTGTTCGCTCACTTTGCATTTTGGAAATTGATAAAAATAAATAATCATTACTTATATTTCTGAAAGCATTCTTTGTTTATAGCATTTTTTCCACACCTGCCTAAAAAATTTTTGCACAGTACTGTGTGTATGTATGTGTATATATGTGTGTGTGTGTATATATATATATATATATATATGTATATATGTGTGTGTGTAAATTAGTAATTCAATATGTATTTATCATGTACTAACTTCTTAGTGTTAGTATATTAGAGATGAATTATTAAATTAAATTGCATCAGGGAGTTAGAGAGTTTTATTTTAGAGTAGTTTAATAAAATAAAATTTTTTAAATAAAATAAATCAATAAAAATAATAACATTCATTCATTATCTGAGTCGCTCATCCCGACTAGGGTCTCAAGGGGGTTCTGGATCCTGTCCCAGTGTTCATAGGGTGAATGGCAGAGAAACAATCTGAACAGCTCACCAGTTGATTGTAGGGCAAACACATTGATTAACACACACACACTCACATAAACACACACACACATTCACACCTAGCATGCATTTTAGCATCTTTAATGAACTTGACTTGCATGTCTATGGACAATGGGAGGAAACCCACACAGACACAGGAAAATATGTAAACTTCACACAAAAAGAAACCAGGCTGCCCTGGCTGGGTATTGAACACAGGACCTTCTCCTGTGCCACTGTGCCATCCCCTGAACTAATAGTTCTATATTATTATTATAATATATTAAAATAGCAGGTTAATTCGATTTTTGAACAGTATTGTAGCTCCTAGCCCTAAGTCTCCTACTCATGCTATGCGCAGAATAGTGAGCTTTTTCCATTAAACTGTTGCATTTTAAGATACTGGAAAAACTGCTG
The DNA here is from genome assembly GCA_017165825.1 of Hepsetus odoe. Lineage (NCBI taxonomy): Eukaryota > Metazoa > Chordata > Actinopteri > Characiformes > Hepsetidae > Hepsetus > Hepsetus odoe. Next base: position 17,464,771 of record CM029378.1, read on the forward strand.
TGCAGCCTAATTACACACTTGCTCTTAGCTGTGTACATGCAATGTAGATTTCTAAAAACTACTCTTAGATATGAACCAATATTTCATATGTATGCATGTGAAAGACCCTGGTCACATACATCAAGTGCAGTTTTTTGTCGTGTAATTGAGCTTTTTTCAAGCATGTGATCATTAAAGCATGCCTCATTCAGTTATGATGAAGGAGAGAAATATAGGCAAACATGCCAACGAAGAAATGATATGTCTCACAAAAGCCATACAAAGCCAAGGTCAAGTGCTGTTCCTGTGCCATAGAAAGGCACATGGTACAGCCAGGTGCGATCTGAGCCCATTTTCCAGAAACACTTAAGAGCTCCAAACTGGTAGATTTGATAAAACACTGTTTCAAGCTCTGGGAATTGTACAGGGGGAAAAAAAAGAATGGATAGAGTATCGTTCCACTCGCTGAAGAACACGACTCCCCACCTGTTGGACAGCTGTGTGTGGAAAAGGGCAGCGCAGTTAAATATTTCTCCAGATGAAGGTAATTGAACATCCATCTGGAAAAATGCAAAGCATCCCATCAGGTCCTCCTACAGCAAACCGCTGGAAGACCATTTCCCCTACCGCACTGACAGAGTGCAGAATGAAAAGCTCTGTAACAGCGTTTGAACACTCAGGCCTTGCTTGTAGCGCTGTGGGTCAAAGCCGCCCGTTTGTGAGCTTTTTAGCATTGACCTTGAATCAGCCTCCTCCACCCACATCCTACACTTAAAAAAAAAAAAAAAAAATGCTCTGAGAAAAATCTAATTTACACAGTTTGTCTCTTGCCTCTAACATGGTCAGTCTGCCCTTGAGCTATAAGGCAAATTCAGTAATGAAAAAGTACTGAAAAATCATGACCACCAACTAACATTTCGCAGACTGCTTGCATTCATTTTACACTTAAGTGATCTCAAATAGACTTGTGGATTTTGATTGAAAAAAAAAGTTTCAGTTGATAGTTCTTTAAAGAAGTATTTTTTTTTTATTGATACACCGAATAAATTCACTGTACATACAATTCTCTTTAATATTTGCCCAATTTTAATGATCAAAAATTCATTTTTACATGAAAATTATCCTTAAACATTTTGTTGACTTTTTGTGTATTTGCATCTGACTGTAGTAAATGAAGTCTGTTCTGATTGGCTGTATTGTTTTGTGACTCATTCACGAAGCAGTCCTGGCTGAAATGCTGCTTAAAATTTCAGCATAAATGGGAAGGCTAAACACTGTTGGTTTAACCAGAAGAGACATGTAAATGTGCGGATAATTTAAGACTTTCTCTTTGCAGTGCTTTTACTTTAAGCTTAGAATCACTGATTTCCGATCTGTCTAAAAAACGGACAACTGAAAATAAAGAGAAAGAGATTTATTGATAGTAGCAGCTGTTTAGTTTTTGATTTCTGCATGTCTGCTTTTTTTCTTCAGCCAGCATCCAGTTGAGCTGTGTGAATGTGGTGTGTGGTTGCAGTTTAGAAGAGGCCCAGATATAACCCTGTCAGTGGTCACTTTACCCACCAAGCTGAGGAGGCAGAAAACAGGCAGTTAAAGCCCACAGAACATCCTCTACACACCATGACTCATGACTGTGCTGACTGACACTTGAAAAACGAGCTGGTCTGGTTCAGACAGCAGAGCTTCAGAAACTGAAGCGTAAAATGTTTTTGTAATTATCGTCCCTGTTCGCGCGAGAATGTCCTGGGTTCGATTCCCAGGCAGGGGGCAGTCCGGGTCGTTTCTGTGAGATTTGTGTGGACAAAAAACCTGTGTGAGGTTTGTTTGCTCTCCTTGTCTTGTCAGGGTTTCCTCTGGTTACAGGTGTGACTCTGTGTGTGTGTGAGTGCCCCCCGCCTGGGAATCGAACCCAGGACCTTCTCGCTGTGAGGCAACAGCACTACCCACTGTGCCAACATGCCTCATCTGTCCATGTCAACAAAAGCATATTTCCCCGAATAGTTTTCAGACTAAATGAGTGATAAAAAAGAAGGAAACCACCAGTTCAACTGCTGCCCATGGCCTGCCGAGGGTGTCCATGGTGTTTTCCTGCCTTTTGCCCCAGCACCGCCCACAACACTCAGGGAAAGTGGTTCAGATAGTGACGGAGTGAGTGAATGGCTTGGTGAAGTTGTTTTCAAAATGAACTTTGATTACGTGAGGAATATCTGTTGGTGAAGCTGGTGGTGAGGTGCATAGAATACAAATATAAAATACATTTGAATAAATACAAAACGGTTATTACATTTAAACGTTATTTTATTCTAAACTACTTTTTTTTTTTTTTTACAAAGAAAATCGGAGATGCATAAGGAGCTTCTTTACTTGCTGTACTTTTTTTTTCTGTGCAAGCTATTCTTTAACAACAACAGAACTCTAAGGGCAGTGGGATCATCATCTAAAGTGTCAGAGTCAAAGTTGGGACTTTTTTTATCAGAGCTCTGCTTTAATATACCTTTCCAGAGTGGTTCATCTAAATGTACAGACTATTAAATCAATATAGATTTCATCAACAGCTGCCTGTCTTCTATTTTTGGGGCTAATCAGCTTAGCACAGTATGAAATGTACTGTGGTGCACTGTCTTCAGATGACATCCTGCAACAAGCTCTTTTGTGCCGATTAACAAAGGCATGTTTCGCCAGATTCTATTACCAAGAGAAAGGAAAAAGGCTTTTTGTGGATTCCACCCCAAAGGTCTGCGCTGTCCCTGAGCTTGCCATGCTCAGATGCAGCACCAGATTTCTCTGTACCAAGGGGCACATTTACACGCTCCTAATCCCCCCCAGATGTTCCTCAATGACACAGAAAATGATAAAAAGAGCACATTGCGGGACAGTCATGTGACCTGTTGACTCCAGGCTGTCTTCTTCTTCTGCGGTTGGGATTTGTTTGCTGCCTAATTATACGAACATTTACCAAAGTGTTCTCAGTGTTCATCTGGGTTGCTGTAGTGCGTTAGTGGATCAGGGGAAGCTTGCATGGCATCTTCTTTTTGTTGTGCAAAACCACCCAGCCACAGCAAGCGCTTTCATATGGTCATTGATTCATTGGTGAAGCAGCAGTTGGTTACATGTTCCTTTCTTTTGATCATTCACACATGTTCATAAGCCCATTGATAAGTTTTGACTCCTGCGTCACTATTTTTAGCGAACATCTGCACGCATGCATTTCAGTCACTAATCCCCCCATGAGTTGCTTTTTCTTTGTTCATTTTCTGCAGATTTCTTATTGCCTGGCCTTCAGTGGAAACAGGAGAGTCTTTGAGTTTAAGAAGTATGTATTTGATTGTGCAGGGGTGAACTCTAACCTTTGCTATACTCAGAACTCGTGGGCCGTAGATGACTAAAGCAGGGCCAAGCATGAGCTGCCTGGGCCAATAAACAACAGATGTTCCCCACCGGAAACAAGGACAAGGTTTCTCCAACAAAAAAAAAAAAAAGAAGAAGAAGGGGGGAAAAAAGAACAAACATCCTGGGATGTTTATTCTTCTGTATGTCCATATTCACATTTAGAACCCTGAAGGCCAGTTTGTTTAAATCTCTCTGGTGCATCAGCTCATCAGTACCTGTTAATGTGGTCAAGCGCATATCGAAGTTACAGCTTTCAGTCTTTTAAAATTGGCTTGTCCCTTTGGGAAGCTGTGAAATGAATGTCCATGTGTGCACATAGACACTTTTAAATTGATTAAATAGATTTCTGTGGGTTAAAACTTTGAAACCAACATTTATAAAGGCAGTAACTTGGGAGTAAAGCCATACCGATCACATTTTATCCCTCTCTTGTCTTGTCAGCATTCATTAACAGGGTTTAATAGTCTGGAGAGGATTGTTTAAAAAAAAATCCAAATTTCAGTAGAAGGTCCACAAACTTTAAATGGGGTTAATGACTGGGTAACAAGAACGGCTTTGAACTGGTTTTGTGATTACCATTAATATGCCAGAAAATGAAAAAATAGGATGGTCATGATTACTCAGCTTTTGAAATTTGAGAATATTTTGCAAATTGAATGATTAGTAGAGTATTCACTGGTTATAAAACTTTGTTTAGCAGATTCTCCACAAGGGACTTTACCGCATTTGTGCAGCCATGGCCAAAAGAATAACACGAATATTAATTTTCAAGTTGAAGTTTGCTGATGGACTGCAATCATTTGCCATGAAAAAGAACTTAATCCCCCCAAAAAACATCACCTCATTTCAACCACAAAAGGACCAGCTGATATGATTTCAGTGACCTCTTCATGAGCAACTTCTCCCAACCATCCAAGAACAGTTTGGTGAAGAACATTGGCTTTTCTAGCATGATTGAACACCGTGCCATAAGACAAAAGTGTCTTGGGGAACAAAACATTATGGCCATGAAACTCTCCAGACCTTTATTTGATTCAGTCCCCAAGAGGCATGTGGACAAAGACAAACCCACAAATTCTGACAAATTCCAAGCATTGATTATTCTAGAATGGGCTCCATCGGTCAGGATTTGGGCCAAGAAGTTGATTGACAGCATGAAAGGGCAAATTGCAGAGGTCTTGAAAATGCAGGGCAAACATTACAAATACAGACTTTTTGCAAAATAAATTTATAAAATGCTTGTTGTTATGTTTCAGAACAACACAGAAACATCTGACAAACAGATCTAAAAACACTGAAGCAGCAAACTTCGTGAAAACCAATACTTGTGCCATTCTTAAAACTTTGGTACATCACTGAAAGAAAGAAAATCCACATCGGGTCATTTAAAGACACAAGTTGGAAAATTGGATGTTTATGAAAAAATCTATTATTTATGCTACAAGTTCAAACATGACAATAAAGTCTAATATAATGCCCCCCATTCTGCCAACAAAGCCGCTCTTATCTGGCGAGGCATGGACTGCACAGGCCTGTGATGGTGTGCTGTGGTGCCTGGCACAAAGTCGTTTACAGCACATCCTGTAAATTGTGAGGTGGGGCCTCCACAGGTTAGATTTGTTTTTTCCAGCACATCTCACAGATGTATGATCAGATTGAGATCTAGAATATTGTCTAGTGGTAGGGTACTTGCCTATGGACCCATGGCTCAAGGGGTCCCAGGTTCAAATAGCACCTCTAGCACTACCACCACTGGGTCCCTGAGCAAGACCCTTAACCCTGAGTTGCTCCAGGGGGACTGTCCCTGTAATTAGGACATGTAAGTCGCTCTGGATGAGAGCATCTGCAAAATGCCGTAAATGTCTAATCAAAAGCTTAATATGAAGAGGTGTCTTTGGTTAGACTGCCTCTGCTGGCTTGTGGATACTGATGCCGCCTCTTACCCAGATGTAAAAGAAAAAGAAAAAACATGAATTGACAGGCTAGTGACTTCCATTGTTCCATGATCCAGTTCTGCTGTTTATGTGCCAATTGTTGGTGCTTTCAGTCATAGACAAAGGTCAGCAAAAGCCCCCTTCATAGCAAGCTGTATAAAGGCTTGTTTTAACACCTTTCTATCAGCCTTTTCTCTCCATGTGCATCGGTGAGCCTTGGACACCCCATACCCTGGTTGTCTTTCCTTGTTTTCTTTTGGTAGGTTCTGTTCACTGCCTACCAGGAGACACCCCCCAGAACTGTCATATTGCCAACACAATTTGGACTGAAGATTTCTGCAGTAAACACTGCTATATAATAAGTAGCCATGAGAATTTCAAGAAATGCCTGGCCCTTTGGGTTCTGTTCATTTTTGTTTGGCCTTAAATCAAATTTCCTCACATTACTCAATTATTAGTATAACCAATAGTGGCAGAGACATGAGAAATGAACAATTAAAATGCACAAATCTAGTTTTGTTGCCCAGTATAGACCACTTTGTCACACTTTCCTCTTTTTTATCTACAGAAACTGCTTTTTACACATTCTACACTGCTTTCCACCGACCATCCGCAGCAGCGAAACCTTTTCCTCTGCACATATTTCTCAAATACCTCACATACTTTCAAAGGGATGTAATTCTGGTCATTGTGCTAGCTGTGACATCACCTGAATCTCCTTCCTCAAAACACTTCCTCACTTGACAAATAGTGTGAAACTGAATGTGTCCTTATTTAAATTAGCATTCAGGGATTTTAAAACCTGCTCTCTATCTGCTGTATCTGTAGTGGATGCCATAGACAATAATTTCACTGTAAATATAAGATGAAATAATTTCAGCTTGCGCAACTTCCCTATGGCTTTAGTCAATGAGTTCTCTGTTCTTTTTTAAGCATAGAGGAACAGGTCAAAATTATTCTGACTGGTAATTGACAATATGCTACCAATGAGGGACACTGGTGAAATCAGGATGATAGCTGTTGGATGTCTGAGAGTGACCAGTTCAACAGACAGGATGGAAAACTTGATCAACAAAATCAGCAGACTTCACTGCCAGTTTTCAATGTGGAGCAGCAAGTGTAATTGTGTAAAAGGCGTACAGTAACTAGCTGAAATATGCATACAGGTTTGAGAAAGTAAATTTACATTTACGGCATTTAGCAGACGCTCTTATCCGGAGCGACTTCCATACCCTTATTACAGGGACAGTCCCCCTGGAGCAACTCAGGGTTAAGGGTCTTGCTCAAGGACCCAGTGGTGGAAGTGCTAGAGGTGGGATTCGAACCGGGAACCTCTGAATCATAACCATAGGTGCGTAGGCAAGTACCCTACCACTAGATCACCACCATCCACGTAAATGCTAAATGGAAAGGAAATTCCATTGATTGGTGTCATCCAAGAAATTCGTTTTTGTCTAACAAGCAAAGTTACATACAATAACATAAAAACAGTTCTTTAGAAACTATTCCAGAAGGTCACCAAAGTTCTAAATTCAAAATTCAGATCAAAGTTTTTATTGAAGTATCTGCCAGTCAGCACCGAAGGGAAATCTGGTCTGATGCTGATAGCCAGTATTTTTTTAATACTTATCTGTCAGTGCCAAAGCTAATATGCATGCATTTATAAAATCTGGAAAGTGGAATTAGATCCACCAGGATGCTATTACAGAGGAATGTAGCATTTATTTATTGAGGATTGCAAATGTAGCAAAATAAACAAAATGCAGACGATGCAAATGTCAATCACATTGAATTATTTGCTGGTTATCAATTCTGATTCCTTTTTCATTGTGCATCCCCAAATGTTTGTATACTTGGTCCTCAAAATGTGCAAAATACATGCAAACAAAAACACACAAATTGGATGAAACGGCTGTCTTGTGTGAAGAAGATGGAGAAGGCTGGCAGGTAACTTAATGTTGCGATGCTGTGTGTGCCTGTGTGTGTGTGTGTGTATTTACAGTGCTAAAGGACAGTGAGCGGCAGAAGCTGGAGGCTGTCAGTTACTCGTCTCGCTTTGCTCTGGGACTCTTCTACAAAGGCGGTGTTCAGATCAGCGTCCCCTGGGCAGCCAAATATGTCTCTGATAATCCCTGCATTCGCTACATTGCAATAGATGATAAAAAGCGCAATTTAGGTCAGTGCCTTAGTTTCTTTCGTTCTCTTGCTTTCATTCCATTGGTCTCTCTCTCTTTCTCTCTCTCTCTGTCCCCCCTCCCTTTCTGTCTCACATGCACATTTTCAATCATTTCCTTTCAGTCTCTCAACCCTTCAAAAAATTTCTCACACTCTTTTCTTTAACCCCCCCCCCCTCACATCCCACTCTCTTGAGGTCTATCCTCCTCCCTCTTCCTCCCTTTCTCTTCTTTTTGATCTTCCTCTTCATATTTTCCTGCTCTATAAATGGCATTGCTCAACAGTTTCTGTCTAATTGAGCATCCCAATTTGCTTCTTACCATGGCCCTGGCTGCTCTCACAGTCTTAAAGTGAAAGTTTGGCCACATGTTTATGCTCAGTCTAAAATGGCACCCTCAAGGTCCTCTCTTTGGTAAAGTCAATAACCTGTAGACCTCTAGGACAAGAAACTCAGATGGGGGCTAGGTTTAAACTTGAATTTTGGTCTGCTTTGCATAACCCTAGGCTCTTCAACATTATGCTTATGTAAAGGGTCTCAACTCAGATCACAAGCATTATGTACCTCAATTACAAGTTAATAAACGGATACATTTGAACTCCCATCTCAACATTTTTGGCAGACAGCTGGAAGCAAAATCAATTAGATTGCTCCTCACCTGTACATAAACGGGAATTTTGGGTAATAGGACACTGCTGAGTCTGCATCATTTTGGTTCTCGTGGAAGGCCACAGAGAGAAAGCATAGAGGGCGCTTGTGAGCAGCCCTTTGAACACCAAAATGAGAAATAACAAACCACAGCTTTGTGCTGTTTGCATGCCCATGCAGTTGACTGCAGGTGAACTGCAGGTCCATAAGAATTCCTTTTAGATCTGGGTTTTAACAGAATTTAGACTTTACCCTAATTGTAGTTGATCAGATATGTCTGGTGTCAGAATAGGGCTAACAGAGAATCATTTTTATATCAAATTCACTCTTTGAAAGGGGGCCATTTTTAAATCGCAAGGTCTGCCATTTGAATTATATTTAATTAAATTGAATGTTAACTGGGGGAGTTTAATAAAAATAAAATAATGCAAATAGCGCAAAGCACATTTAAATGTCCGTTGAAATTCTTCACATGTATAATCACAATCAGAAGTCAATTTTTCTTTTTTGCACCAGCTATAAAACAGTGAGGCTGGTGTAGCCAACAAGTTTTGGCCTATTTCTTTTTAAATAAAGCGCCTAAATTACTCGCTCGCAGCATAGGTGGTGTGGTTTTAAACACAATTAAGGCGTCAAGGCCTGTGGCTATGTGACATGTTTGGTTTTATTTCTACTCAGCCACCTTAAAGTGAACAGAAAACATCAGTCACTTATGAATATAAATGTATTAAACTTGAGAGCCCTATCCATCATAAATTAGAAATACATGTCATCAATAGAAAGCATGTATGTGTGTGTTAGTTTATGAAAGCGTAGGCCTGCCAGACAGAGTTAAGACTCATGACAAGGGCCACCACACCTGTCACCTTTTATTGGCTCTGCTGTTCCGAAGTGCATCGTCTTAATTAGCGCCGCTGTTAAATTTTGTATTCGGCTGTGGTGTTCTTTCAAGCTGGAATGCTCCCTGCCACCCTCACTTTGACTCCCTACTGCTGAGCTTTAATCTCCAGTTTCATCTGTGTAATGTATTTTGCTTGTAGCTCCACAAAGTAGGCCTGAATAAGAACTCAGGAATAGACCCTTTGCTTTGATATGTTTTGAGCAGTCTGCAGAATGAAGACATGTCTGCAGTGCAGCACATCTACCTCAAAAAAAGGCCATGACCCTTAAAAGCTCACTCAGCAATGACACAAGCACAGTGCAATTTGGTTGTAATTATTTCTCACTGACGGGTCAAACAGAAGAAATAATTGTCTCACAGATGGGGTAATTTGGTCTGATGGAGATCAACACTGCACTACACTGTAGGCACAAGAGGAGATATTTTGGGTTATTTTTGACATCCGAACAAGCAGGAAGTCAGAAGTATAAAAAGAAACTAAAGAAATGGTATTCACTACACATCGTAACGCCCCGCAAACCTGTTGCATAATAACTATGTAATTATATTTGAACAAATACTACTAATAGTTGATATTGCATTTTGATATTGATTTTATGTTATACTGATTTATACCAATCTATATATATATATATATATATATATATATATATATATATATATATATATACAGTGCTGTACAAAGTTTTAGGCAGTGTGGAAAAAATGCCAAACAAAGAATGCTTTTCAGAAATGGAAGTGTTAATCATTTATTTTCATCAATCAACACAATGCAGTGAATGAACAAAAGAGAAATCTAAATCAAATCAATATTTGGTGTGACCACCCTTTGCCTTCAAAACAGCATCAGTTCTTCTAGTACACTTGCAGTACAGTTTTGAAGGAAGTCAGGCTGGTTGGTTGTTCCAACATCGACTGAAGTGCTTTCAAATCCTCCGTAGACATTGATGATTATCAGCACCTGTTCGTAAAATTGCTTGATCAGACACCGACTATAATCCTACACAATCCCTGACTTTGTGCAAGTGTACCTAGAAGAACTGATGCTGGTTTGAAGGCAAAAGGTAGTAACACCAAATATTGATTTGATTTAGATTTTTCTTTTGTTCACTCACTTTGCATTTTGTAAATTGCTAAAAATAAACAATCATTATTTATATTTCTGAAAGCATTCTCTGTTTACAGCATTTTTTCACACCCGCCTAAAACTTTTACACAGTACTGTATGTATATATGTGTGAGTGTGTGTGTGTGTATGTGTGGCGTGCACAGCACAGTGTATATATATATATATATATGATATATATATATATATATATATATATATATATATATATATATATAATATCAGTTGCCAGGTTCTCTTTGGCTTGGGCATTCCTTAGTTCTGAATAACAGTGACAGGTAGAGAATTGAATACAAACTAGTTTAATTTTGTGTAAGTTTGATGAGTTAGAGAGAGAAATTAGGGCATTTTCAGGCCTGTAGTTTGATTGATGGAAAACAATATCTGGTGCACTGGATTTGCCCATGATTCAAAGCAAGACTGTCTGAGGAAAAATCTATAAGGTATGTTCAGGGCCTTCAGGACATTACAGCACTAACACTTGTTTAGAAAGGGCAAGGTTCCTGGATCGGATGCTTCAGTTTGGTTTAGGTGACTTTCTCGCCAGCAGAACTGCAACAGGGTTTGCCAGAGGATGCAAATGTAGTCCTGTTTTAGTCTAGGCTGATTATTTTGGTGCGGAGTGCAAAAGCTGTTACGATCTATGCAAGCGAGCCAAACCTATTTCTCAAACGGACTATGGTTTGAATCAAATGGACTAAAAGCTGCAGGTATGAAAGTGGAAGGTAATGAGAGTTGGTTGTGAAGAAGGAACAAAAGGATCAGCATCTGAGATAAAATCTAACTGTTTGTACACACTACAGGGAAAATCTGTTTTTTTTTTATATTTAGTACAATTTTACTTTTTTTTTTTTTTTAATAAGTCAGTTCTGGCTATGCACAGGCTCTGAAAAAGCAGTACTGGCACAGTTTAGGGTTCAGGATTTGTTGGGGCTGTAACATTGCTAATTTCAATAACACGTTTATTTTTCATAGTTAAAGTAATAGATAGTAGTTTTATGTCTTAGGCTTAGTTTTAAGTGTTAAAGTTTAGACTTCTAAATAGGTAATTGCTCAGAAGGCTTTTTATGTCGACTTATTTCTCAAGAACAGAATTGATTTTCAGGCAGAGATTTGAATTTGATGAAAAATGATGGCGTATTAATGTGAATGCGGGCGAGCAAGGCGAGTTATTTTCTTCCTGCCTGCTCTTCACCCTGTGAACTTTGTGACCCACGCTGCCCCACACCAACAAATAAAGTGACTCAGCCAACAGGCACAGTGCCAGCCTTCTGCCCACACAGACAACCTCACTCTCTCACACTCTCACATATATACACACCCCCGAACTTCTCTCTCTCTTTCTGTCCCTCCCTCTTGCTCTCTCTCATTCACTCACCCTCTCACTCTCTTTATCTTCCGCCATTCTTTACTTGGCGTTGTGCCATGTGCCTGACTTGTTTGACACTAAATTCCGAAGCAAGCGATTCTTTCGCTCTCTTGCTACTGCAATGCGTTGACCCAAATGCTGTTATTCATAAAGATAATGTGCTTGCTCTTGGAGTGATAAGGTTGTGTGCCAAGCTTGGTGAAAAGACCAAATCGAAGCACTCAGTTGTGTTTCCATCATATTGCAGTGGGCAGTCTCCACCCAGTCCCAGGATCAAATACGTTTTATTAAATGGGACTGAATCCAGTCTAACTGAATCCAGTGATGGTTGCACAACTCATGGAACACTTTTCCCACAATTGTATTCTTTCATTAAAACTTTTGCATGATTGGACAAGCTTTGTACAACATTAAGAAAGCCAGAGCACAGCAACTTACCAAAATATCTTCGCATTACGGTGTTTAGTTTGTATGGGTGTGAAAGGTCACACTGATAAGATAAATTCGATATTTTCTGACATGTAATCAAACTCATGTTTGCATGGCCAGTATTCATTGTCCTGGTTTACAGCCTGCATAGTTTGAGCACCTACTACAATGAATGCAGCTCAGTAGCTTTGTATTATAAGCTGGAAATCCAACCGTATTGCAGCAGTTATAAACTGCAGGTTCTCTAAAATACAAGTTGCAAATCATCAGCATCAATTTTGCCACATGGACTCCAGTATAGCATGGAATGGAATGACTGTGAATAGAATAGAAGAGGAAAAGAAGAGAAAAAAAATCATAAACTGTCCATTGTCATACTACTACACTACTACTACAGTACTTAAAAAATAAACCTATCCAGCGGTCAGCAAGCTCAGCCAGTATGTCACTGCTGAATTTGCCTTCAACTGGAAATGGTGACAACATGTGTGCTTCTGTTCAAGGCCTAATATTGCTGTGATAAACTTAGCCAGCAAATTATAATAACTGACTGCATACAACAAACCAGTCACTTCCTCTTTCGCCCCCGTAGCTCTAGCTTTATGCCAGTACACCAACTCATATTTGGAAGCTTCATGCCGAATCACCAAGACACTGTGTTCTCTAGGTTCCCGCCAATGGCCCTGACTTAAATAGTTCACCATTACCGAAGAACTTTCACCGAGCAGAATGGAACCGGTGGTATGAAATAAAAAAAAAAAAAGTTCCTCTATAAAGCCAATGAGTCAACCATTTGAGACTGCCAACGACTTTAAATATTTAGATTTGCCTTCTCTCTTTAGTCAGATCCAACCAAGGCTCTCACCTCCCCAGGTGGTCATCATGGGCGGAATATAACTTGCAGCATCTCCAGCTGCTTAAACACAGGCCACATTTATTGAGCACAATAAAGCATTATTCCTTCCAATCAAGCTGAATGTGTATTTTAAGAAGGTGTCAGTGCGCTAATAAATCAGTTCCCGCCTAAAGGGTCTGCGTCTGCAAGACATTAGCTCAGAAGGTTGTCTTCGTAGTGCCCACAGATGATATCACCGTGTACCACCTGGACACGGTCACAAACAGCCATTAACCGATACATTTACAGTAAACCTGCTTTGCTCACTAGAGGGTTTGACTCGCTGCTCATGTCACATGGCCGGAACGTATGGCTTGGTGAAGTGTTACATTGCCTCTGTTATCCGATTGATTCGTACGTGCTGTTTGTTCCTCTGAAGTAACCTGATATGGCAAGAAGATTCCCTTCCTTTTTAAATCCGTGTTTGAAAGGGATTTTCTTTTTTTGTGCGTTGGAAAAGTAATTGTGGCATTTTCAGTCCATCTCGCTGCGCGTTCTGCAGCTGTCACTGCTGATTTGCCTCACGCTCAGCTCACCATCTATCCCTGCAACACATGATGCTTAATGTATGAGCTGAAACTGAAGGGGGAAGTTCAGAATTTGAACTTTTCTCATTTTCCCCTTCATCTGCTAGAACATAGAAAGCTAAAAAGCCTGAGCTCAGAGCTGTGTGTGTGTTAAGGATACTGTTGTTGTTGTTAATAATAATAATAGTAATAATAATAATAATATTAGTCGATTAATCTGTCAACTGTTCAGTATTGCTCTGTTAATTAGAAGTAGAGCTTGTACAGACAGCAGCTAATGTTAATTTTTATAATCAATTTATCATATTTCTGGTACTTTACACAATTTCATTTTTTTGATTTTTTTTGAGCAGCTTTATTTTCTTTTTTATTTTCCATCATTGTGTGAAACATGCTGTATACCATGTATGTATGTCTTCCTCATATTTCTTTTAGTTCCTCTTTTTCCTTTTTATGGTACAGAAGAATTTGTACCGCCCCCAACTTCCTGTAGTGTAGTTCAATACACAATACACAATACACAATATTCAATACACAAAAATATTATACAACAATGTGTGTTGCAAATGGTTAAGTCAGCATTTCAGGAACCTGACTGACTGACTGACTGACTGAATTTCTCGAACAAATTATCAAAATGGCAACATAATCAACTTTAATTAAACTTATCACTGGCATTGTTAACCTTTTAGTATCATTGACTTAACGTATTGCAGCCTTCAAATGTGCATGTGCATGAAAGTCCCTAAACGTACGTGTGTGTGTGTGTGTGTGTGTGTGTGTGTGTGTGTGTGTGTGTCTGTGTGTGTGTGTCTGTGTGTGTGTGTGTGTGTGTGTGCGCGCGCGCGCGCGCAGTGTCAGATGAAAGCAGGCCCTCTGTCGTGGTGCACACCTCTGTGACTTTTGGCCTGCAGCACCTGGAGGAGACTCTGGAGGAGGTGCAGCCTGTGATCCTACAGGAACTTCGGAGAGTAGTGCCTGATCTCCCGGAGCCTGAAAACATCAAGTGCCAAAAATGGAGATACTCACAGGTGAGAGGCCTGTTTTTTATGAGAAAATAACATGTGCTGAATAATTTCTTTTGGTCGAATAGCGATGAGTTGCCAGGCATATTAGACTCAACGTTTAGGATGTGCTAAACATTTAGGAAAAGCTGTCTCGATGCCTTGCTGTCAGTGCTGTTTTAAAGTCAGTAGACTGAATACTGGCTGAGCACTTTAACACCGCCACAGATACTGACATAATTGTGACTCAAAAAAGTAACAACATTCCTTCCTTGTTCAGGAACATCAGCTTGTATGAAATATTGCAAAATCAAGTAGACAAGAAAATTACAAAGATCATTTTAATCATTAAAAGTAATTTTATGAGGATTAATTGATTGATACATTTAAATATATTGCTTTATTTATTGATTCTTGTATTTGGGTGCATAACATCCTTTTTGTGCCGCGTCCCCCCATCCAATCCATTGCAGTAATTATGGCCGCTTCATGAAAATGTGTCAGCAATCCATCTTCATGTTTGTATGAGTAACAGTGTTCTTGCACATTCAACGAGGTCTTGGGCTGAGGGTTACTGTTGGAAATAAATCAACATTGTGGTGGTACAGTGAGACGAAAGAGAAAATGCACAGAGGCTGTAGCTTGTCGAACATGCTTAAGTGCAGCTAATGAAAAGCTCTCCTGCTATCCAGCGAAAGGCATTCATATTTAATAAAGTGGGACATAATGGAGGGCTATAGGCCTTACTGATGAGGAGCAGGCTTGTGTAGGCAGTGTTCTGGATGAAGTGGCAGAGGGAAAAACTCCAAAAAAAAGGGAAAAAAAAGCTCTTTTATCTGAGATTGGTAGTGAAGATGCAGTGTATTACACTTTAATGATGCACAGGAATATTTTCTCAGAGAAATACAGTGAAGTTGTGTTCTTACTGAAACACACTCATACACAAATGCATACTCACCCCCCACACACTTGGCTCACACTCATATACACTTACAGTAGTTCCCTGTGCACCCGTTTCTCACACACACATACTCTCTCTCTCTCTCTCTCTCTCTCTCTCTCTATCCCCACCCCCGCCCCCACGCCAGGCTCCTCTGTGACACACAAAGCTGGGCCTCAGCTTAAGGTCAGAGGACATGGAACATCTGTGTGGGAGACCAGCTCTCACTGCAGGCCAGAGAACGGGCCAAGGCCTGTCTGGGGCTACACACACACACACATTCGCACACACACACTCACTTGTTTTTATACAGTGTCAGAACATTGGGTTGGACATTCATTCCATGGTTTTATAACTCATGGGGACTAGTCATGCAATTTATTTGAGCCTGAGCCTAGTCCTAACCTTAATCCCACAAGGAAAATATAAACAGTTTAACCCTTTTGCCTTAAAAAAGGAAACGCTGCAATGCCACAGCATGAGCTGTCCAGTGATGTTGCATTAGCAGCAGTTTGAAAAAGTGCTGTGCCATGTCACAGTTCTTAAGGAAAGTGAGTGCAAAAGAAAGGGCAGCTTCTTCTAAATCGATTTATGAAGTCAGATTCCTTTTTGTTGAACCCCTGTTTCGGTAAGTATGGCGTTCACAGTGGGAAGCGTAGCATGATGTAGTGTACTGTAACACAATGCAGCAAAACCAGGTGGGTTCTACCAACGTTTGGAGCCTTCCCTTCCTGAAAAAATTCTGAATCGTTATGTTGTCGTTGTCACAGTCAAGTGGGAAAATTAAAGGAGTAGCAAAAATATTTCCTTAGATTCATGGGCCATATGAAACCTATTTCTGGAGCAATTCACCATAAACCTTATTGCAAAACCTTAAATATGTTTGCAATATGTTATGTCGGTTAGGTTTTAACTACTGCCTTCCTGGACTGCTGTAATCGGTGTATTCTTCATGTTGACTTTTCTGTCAGCTGTAGCACCTGTGCTAGCTAGGCTCAAATCCAATGAAGATGAGGGGTTAAAAATGTTCATGCCTCCATGAAGGGGAAGTATGAATGTGGCAGGGACGATTTTTATGGATGCAAAAAGTCAGTCTCTTATATTTACCAAAACAACTTCGAAACTAGTATTGCAGTGAATTTCTGCTTGTACTTCACGGTGAGAAGGTTCTGGGTGTGATTCCCAGTCAGAGTGACCTGGTTCCTTTTCATTTGCATGTTCTCCTCCTGTCTGAGTGGGTTTTCTCCAGGTGCTCTGGTTTCCTTCCACAGTTGAAAGACATGCAAGTCAGGTGAATTGGTGATCCCTAATTGCCCTCCAGGCAGGAGTCTCTGTATGTGGGTGTGCTTATCTTTTTGTCTGCCCTTCGACAGACTGGCAACCTGTCCAAGATGCATCTCCAACCTTCATAATAAGATACATGGGATAGTTAGTATAAGCAGGTGAGATAACAAATGGGTGGGTGTTTTAATCCAGGCTCTTTTAGAGGAAGCCACAGTCTAAAATTCTAACTGCCCAGTGCACCTGGCAAGACTGGCACTATGCAGTCAAGTGCTAGTTCAGTGTCACTGTTCTTCAACATGCCAGCATACTGAAAGGCCGTGACAAAATGTTGGGCTTTGAGCCAGTTTACCTCAACCTCACATTTAGTCATTTTAGTACTCATTTAGGCCTTCAACTTAACACTTAGTAAGCATGTGTTTGTATGTAACGAGTTGGTATGGATGAGATAACAAATCTCAGAGGTTGTTCATGGTTGGATTTGGGGATCAAATACAGGTTCAGTTCAAGTTTAGTCAGTTGCATGTGCAGGCTAGGTCTTGTTGCCACAGGCACAGAGGTTTGGGGTCTAGTTCCTAATGGTACTACACAGAAACACCAGACAGAAATCAGGTTGTAGAACAACGGAAAGAACATTTTTTCAGAAAACAGTTCCTTCTGCAGGTCTTAAGATATCAGAACTCTTTCTTTCAGCCCCTTTTTTTGGTCAGGGAGTGATCTAGGGAGAAGTGAAGTAATGAAAGTTTCATCCAGTCATGCCATTACATAACAGCAATCTAGAAGTGTGACTGGTTTAGGAAATTTCACAAGTGAAGTGACTTGCTTCATCTTGCCGTACGTGTACACAATTTCCCTGTGTCACTCTCTGTCAAACTTCTCACGGTTAGAACAGTGTGTAATCTCTGGATTATGAAAGCATGCATGATATCAGGTGTCTTTTAAGTGTTTAGGAGATAAGGTCAAGTTTTTTTACTATCATCATTATCACTCTTTAAGAAGAAACGCAAGCTTGCCTGGAGTGTGCTTCATACTACATGCTTTCTAAACAGTCAGGAGTTTGAGATGACACTTGATCACTGGGCAGTCTAGGAGGCTGCTTAGCTACCTTAAGCTAACTGTTTCTGAACATTTCTGCCTCTATCTGGCCGATTGCTGGGGCAACACACATTGGTGGAGGTGGAGGAGGTCAGCCCTGCTAATATCAACTTACTGCTAGAGTAAACTAAACAATTTGTTCTTGGCCACGTTTCAGCCGGAAGATTTATCGTTTGATTTACACACAGATTAGCGTTTAAAGATACAAGAGGGAGGAGGGGGGGAAAGTTTTTTGGAAGGCAGTGATGATAGTTCATCGTCTGTACTGATGCCTATTAAAAGCCCCAGGAAATGGATACTATTTCCTTGGCTTTAGTGCGCTGTACCTCGATGTTTATCAGGAGCAGTGCTGGGGCCAACAGAAGCCTCTGTAATGGTCCGTACACCAAGCAGGAATGTGCTTACTGCCTGCTCTTATTAACATACTGCATTTTCACTTTTAACCTTTAAATCTTGTGTAAAGAGGCCAATGGCTGAATTTATATTTCTAGACTTGGCAGCCTTTATTTGAATGGAACGATACACTGATCAGCCATAACATTAAAAACAACCATCCTAATTTTGTGTAGGCCCCACTCGTGCTGCCATCTCTGACCATCAGAATATGGACATCCCAAGACCTTTGAAAGTTAGACACCTGACACCTTTAACAGCAGATTCTAAATGCTCTGTGAACTCTGAGGTATACTAGCACCATCAACACCTCAGGAATTTGGTGACAAAGATAATCAAGTGCCCAGTACTGAGCTATGTTCCACACAGCTGAGTACTGGGCCCCCTACATTTTTCTTTATATACTCTGTCTCTTGGCAAAATAATATAAATAATATCAATTTAATATCAATGTTACACCGACGAAAAACGCTCATCTTCTCCTTTCCTCCCTTTACCCCTCAAATCTCAACACAGATAATTGCATGTGTCACGTTAGGTGGCGCTCTGCTCGGACTGAGCACACCTAGGCTCATTAGGACGACAGGTGTGCTTCATTGGGGCAGGATGTTTAAGCGTCAGCCATTCACCCTGGTTACTGACGGCGGTGTTTAAGTTCTGTATGTTTGGATAAGTTCAGTATGGTTAATAAAGTTAAGAATAAAACTCCCGGCTACACGCATATGTCCAGCCCACAACATCCCAGCGTCACAGCATGCCTGAATGATGTTTCCACATGGATGACGGCTCTTCATGCCTTAAACCAGCACAATTATTTTAGCCTAAAAAACTTTTCAAACGTTATTGCATGAATCAATGTGATAAATGCGACACAAAAGTACTTTTTCTTTCTGCTAGACAAGACTGCAAACAAAAAAAACATTTCATCAAGTCAAAATCAATATAACTCATAAAGCCTCTCTTTCTAAATAGCTCTCATAAAACTAATGCGGTGAACACTAATGAACAATAATGTAGTATTGATTCAAATAGCTATGGGTGAGAAATAATACATTTTAATTTAGACCATGCTTTTGTTATCACTGTCAATAACTGCAATCTCTTATAGTTAAACATTGTTTAGAGAGCCCAATTGAAGTGCTCATCATTGTGGAGCTAGCAGTCTGTTTAGAACGAAGCGATATTTTCTTTAATGATTTGCATAATGTTCTAAATGGTTGGCAGTCAGGTCATCAGTTCAGTGAAGCTATTAAAGTAGCTGGTTTTCCTACTTTCTTTAGGTCAATTTACTGGCTATATTGGCTTTTTGATGTTTTACTGTAATACCAAGCTTAGTTAACTATTCCACTGCATTTGAAAGCTTTCACTCAACAGACTAACGTTCTCGTCATTTTCCCTCACATTGTCTTTTGGGATGATTGACTTGATGAACTTGACTTTAAGCCACCTGCGCAATATTGTATAGGTCTCCCTCATGCCACCAGAACAGGTCTACACTCCGCAAGATCACTGCACGTTACTTTGGTTACACGTTACTTTAGAAGCAGACCTTTTTAAATCTGGTCTAATTTGTGAGATGAGGTCTTAATGAATGCAACAGTGTTTAGGTGGTGGTACATGTAAAAGAAGCTTACATATAATTCCCAAAAACTCAGCAGAGTATTGCTCAAAGGCATCACCTTGCCTCCACTGGTTTGTTTTCCTCCCATAGTGCATCCTTATGCCCTCACTTTGCCAGGTAAATGGTGCACATGTACCCAGCCATCAAAAAATAAAACGTGATTTATCAGAATATGCCCTATTCTTCCTTTGCACCAGGGTCCAGTTCTGATGCACATTTTCTCAGTCTAAGTTCTTTCATTGGTCAGCATGGGGACGGACTCCATTTGTAGCAAGATGTGGTGCATTATGTGTTTTGACACCTTTCTATCATAGTCAGCAATGGATTGGATTGGTCCATACAATATATGGAGATGGATTGGTCCATACAAACTAGCTTTCATTGCCAGTCGTGACCAAAAGTTTTGAGAATTTACATTTACATTTACACCATTTAGCAGACGCTCTTATCCAGAGCGACTTACATGTCCTAATTACAGGGACAGTCCCCCTGGAGCAACTCAGGGTTAAGGGTCTTGCTCAGGGACCCAGTGGTGGTAGTGCTAGAGGTGGGATTTGAACAGGGGACCTCTTGAGCCATAGGTCCATAGGCAAGTATCCTACCACTAGACTACCGCCACCCCTGAGACCCCGAGAATGACACGGTTATTCACCCTGGCTTGCTGTCAATCAACTTCGGAGCCAAATCCTGACTGGCAGCCCATTCTTGCATAATCAGTGCTTAGAGTTTGTCAGAATTTGTGAGTTTTTGTTTGTCCACTCGCCTCCTGAGTATTGACCAAAAGTTCAGTGGGATTAAGGTCTGAGGAGTTTCCTGGCCATGGAACCAAAATTTAAATGTTTTGTTCCCCAAGGCACTTAGTTATCACTTTTGCCTTATGGCACGGTGCTGCCCTTCTTGACACCAGGCCATCCTCCAAAAGTTTTCACCTCACCTAACTCACACCTGCCTGCTGCCATTCCTGAGCAAGCTCTGCACTGGTGGCGCTCCGATCCCGCAGTTGAATCAACTTAAGGAGACATCATACATTTGGCGTTGCTGTTAGCAGCTACTCGTAAAGGTTAGTGAGGTTTGGCAGTGATTCATCTCAGTTTAGATTTTTTCATCCAACTGACCCTGATAAAACTCGCTTGTTGTCACTGTAGCTGCAAAGAAACACTGTGTCATTTATCATATGACCATTTTTCAAATGACTCATGATTTTATTTACTGGGTTGGTCATTCTCTTGGGGTTGGTCGTTCCCTCAATCTTTGTTGGTTTAATTTACCAGCCGTCACTGGAAATCTGAGGCCAAACCTCTGCTCCTTGTAAAGCGTGAGTCACACCCATCTGTCAGGCCTGGCCCAGGTGTCCACGCTTGTGAGGCAAGGCACCGTCAGCAACAGCCCGCAGGCCAAAAGCGCAATCAGGCCGTTGATATCTGTGGTCTGCTGAGCCAATTCGAAACTTAGTGAGTGGCCTCCACCCTGCTGAGGCAGACCCGCCCTGCAGGCAGACAGAGTGAGATGGCTGTTGCAAATGACAGAGATAAGAAGGGAGCTCTCTGACTCTCTAAGTGCCGATCAAACCTTCCTCAAATGCTTGGCATTAATGCAACAGTTTCATATCACTGTTGAATCTCAGTGACGACTTAGGGGTGAAGTATTTTTAGAGTGGTGTGAATTGAAAGACAACAGTGAAATATTATAATGGCGAAACCGTGATGCAGAAACGTTTCACCAGAGTTTTACTTTTATTTTCTATTTCTTTTCATTTGTTTCTTTACTTAACTATTTAAACTATAGACATGTTTAAGTTGAGCACCCCAACTCCAATTTTCTCCAGTTTTGTTGGTTTAGAAAAAAAGAAACACACCACCTTAACAAACTGATTGTTTGACATTTCTGCAAATTCTGCACATAATACGTTTGTATTGCTTGACTGTATTGATTGAAAATTTGTATTTGAGTTTGACTTGTTGGAAAAAAAACATAAAATACAAAATCCATGTATGCCTTTGCTAAGAATTACTAAGAAAACAGTTTTGTTTATCATACAGTATTCAAAATCAATTTGGGCTGAGAAAAATGAGCCAATATATGGGTTCTGCAAAAGTTATGGCACACACACACATATATATATATATATATATATATATATATATATATATATATATATATATATATATATATATATAATCTATTCTTTCTTATAAACTCTGCATTTCAATAGATATGAAAGGTATATGTACATATAAATATATATATGCATAATAATTTGCATAGAATTGTGCATGGACGTATTCATTCTGGCTGTTATAATATGTCAGACTTTTGTTGATGGACAGCTTTATTGTTGGATCAAACTCAGATGTCTTCTACTTCCAGTTTTTATGGCATTTATTAGTATTTATTTCACCATCTTGATTTGTCGACTGCAAAGAACGTAACTATTATTGTTCGCATGTAAACAGCCCCACTTTATGCAGATACACCCCATTGCTGCAGAAGAACACAAATGTGCATTCCTGTTATGAGTCAGCTACAGAACACAGGCTTTCCAGTTTTCAGTGCAGGCACAATGTGGATTATCTGGGACAAGCGAGCATTCAATAGCAGCCGAAGATGGAGGTTGCATCAACTATTGGAAGGCAGATCGTTAGTGCAGCACTAATGCCGTGCGCTCGATTGTGTTGTTCTCTAATTAGGTGACGGGATCGGTGGCTGACTGCCCAGGGCAAATCACACTGCTCTCCAAGCCTCTGCTGGTGTGTGGGGGCGATGCCTTCACACACTCCAATTTCGATGGCTGCATCGAGTCTGCCCTGAAGGTCTTCGAGGTTCTAAAGTCATCCTTCTGAAGCCTTTTTTTTTTTTTTTTTGGATGACCAAGGAACTGGTGAAAAAATTTCAAGCAATGCTACAGATTATGCCCCGCCAACTCCTGGAGACACTGTACCAACAGCAGGACTTTTTCTTATTCAGTGCTGCACAGGCAGCTTTTTTTTGTTACAAAACCAATTACACTGTCTGCTCCAGATTCAGGGGGATTAAGATGAAGACTGAATGAAGTGTAAAGTGTGAGTAGCAGAAAATAAAGCTGATCCCTTAAATTGGTGTTATATAGGGCAATGCTGAGCTCCACGAATTGGGCCTTAAGCCACATTTGATAAAACTCTGTAAATGTTAAATATGCCATAATTCTGTTCATGTGTTGCTGACCCACTCCTGGGTTTGAGATGTAATAAAGAGAAAACAGCCTTCAGACTGCGTGTGTATATATATATATATATATATATGTGTGTGTGTGTGTTTTTGCATTTCTGCGTGTCTGTGTGGCATGCAAAGCTTAAAACAATAATTCATGCAAATCAGGCCCATGTTGTGTGCGTGTGGGTAAGTGTGCACGTGGATGAGGGGGTGCCACTTTGGGAGGTTGCTAAGAGAAAAAGCGGGCACTGACGGACTCACACAGCTTAACGGTGCTGCAGCTGGGCCGTAATCTGGGACAAAATGTTTGGCAGGCAGGATGAGGAGAGAGCCCCTTTTAATCCAGCCATAATTACGGCCCGGTGGGCCCCAGGCCCACTGCACAGCTGGGCAGGCCCACCCCATTCTCTCTCTCTCTCTCTCTCTCTCTCTTTCCATCCCCATCCCCCTACCCCACTGCACTCCTAATGTCAGCCACAACACCATACCAGGATTATATTACACTCTCATCCCACCCCTCTGGAGATTGTAGTATATCATCGCTGGTGGTGGTGGGGGGTGGGGGGTGTATTACTTGACAGACATTGGTTCATTTAGAGGACTAATAGACTCACTGCATGAATGTAGTGCCGTATGGATCATATATATCCAGTATAGTACCATATATTCTCTGATTATTCTTTTTATTCTTGAATTTGCTAGTTAAAATTTTGCATAAACTTTACAAACCAAAATGAATTACAGCTGGGAAGGAATTGCATTTTCTGAGTTCCTAAGTGTCTTCTCCTTTGAACGAGTTTACATTTTCACCATGCAAATTGTATCATTCAGTGTGACTAGATTAAGGCTGGGATATGGGAAATTTTGCCTTATACTTTATTAAACTTGGCTAAGCAATGTGCTCAGTATGTGAGCTTTTGTCATCTCTCACACACATTCCCGCATGTGAATTGTAACAGTGTTGCACTTTGATCAGATCTTCGTTTAAGGGACGGAAGCCGGGTCTTGGTGGCAGGTCTGACAATAAGGTGACGTATGTATTGCTGAGTACTACTATTACATTTTATGAGGTTTATCACTGTAGTCAGCACAGCAGTCTGACAAAATCGCTGCATGTAGGTGTGTATGTTACACCAAGTGGATTTCACAAAAGGTTTTAAACACTTCAGGGGAACTGCTGAAAGGAGAATTTGTCCACTTACTAAAAATGTCCTTTCAGCAGGTCCTGTGGTTATAATCTGATCAAAGACTAGAGCATGGGCCTTCTTATAAAAAACATTTTAGAATATAGGTTCTTTCGGTTTAGTTCTGTTGGTGTAAATGTGAATGGGTCCTAAATATTTGTTTCTCATTTAGTTATGATTATATTTGTGCTTAATTAAGACTTAGTACAGTCTGTAGCAGCACATTTCGTTAGAAAATGGGCAATAAAGAATTTAGTCAATAAATTAATCATCTATCACAAACCTACATTAGATGAACTATCATCAATATCTTCGAGGTGGACCAACAGGTTGTGTCTAATAGAGTGGACAGTAAATGAAAACAGTGTTCAAAAATGTGAACAGCACTGCTGTGATCTCTTTGCAACACACACACATGAACATTCCACTACCATGTCAGTGTTGCCGCTCTGCTGGTAAAGCTCCACCACCCAAATAATAACTGCTCGCCAATGGTCCGTGGGGGTCCTGATCATTGACGAATGGGGTAAGGGGTGGTTCAAATAAATGATGCAGAGAAACAGATGGACTACAGCACTCAACTGTAATTTACAAAAGGCACTTCTATGGTCAGTGGAGCAGATAAACGTACAATGAATGTAGATAGAAAGCTAGATCTACTTAATGAAGTGTCTCGTCAGTGAACGTTACTAAGGTGGTAAAGGATTTCATTGTGAATGATTTTTGATTTGGTGGGTGATGTTAGAAGTAAAATTGGATTGTCTTTCAGTTTGCTAGATAAATTTCATTAAATTCTGGTTTTAAAATTGTTGTTAATGTTCTCAAACGGCAACATTTTGTTGGGTTTTGCCATGCCTGATAAAACATTTATTGTCTTTGTCTCTACATGATTTGAAGTCTGAGATATCTAAAGTTTCTTGACAGTTGGGGATTAATTGTTCAATTACGTTACTAATTAGGGCTGGCTGAGTCTGTAGTGGGAGAAATCTAATGTTGAACATATGACAGTTTAGAAAAAAGATGACTTTTTATCGTTCTTGTCAGAAAATTCACATTTTATTGAGGAAACATTAAACCTCTCATTCCAACCCAACCAACATATACAAACCAAAAAAAGTTGTCTTTGAAGGACCCCCATTCTTAAAAGTGTAGTTTCTGGAGCAAGATTTACAAAGACTGGGACAATGATCGCTGTCTCATTTGGATTATGCGCCCAATGTTTGGAAAAGTACTTAATTAATGGATTAAGAAATGTTAGATACTGTCAAGTAAGTAATACCATAGGAGTTAGATGTGTCTAATAATTAGCACCAGTAATAGTACTAGTACGTAGTAATAGTCTTTAGTATATTTTTGTACCAGAGAAACATATCACTGTAAAAAAAAAAAGATAAACTGCTGATATTGCTAATATGTTTTAAAGAAAAAGATTTTCAGAGTAAAAAAATATCTATACAGGTATCATTGAATTTATAGTGTATAAGATGTTTATTGTGATAATCGACCATATGCAAGAGATGTAGCAGATAGAGATTAGTCTGGAAAACACTAGAGAATTCCATTCAGAAATCTGCTGTGATTGGTTGACCTATTTCTATACATCAGCCCTGCAAAGGGACAGTCATCCGTCCATGGTCATGAGCACAAACACAATAGCAAGGTCAAATCTTATCATGCAGACAAGCTCTGAGTGAATAAATTCAGACTTCAGTGGGTTAAAGAACAGTGGAGAGGGAAGAACGCCCTGACTTGTCTGTTCAAAGCACATCCTATACAGTTCTATAGGATGTGAGTTCTTTAGGTCAGGGTCATTAAAGGGAAACCCCAAGAAATGTAGCATAATTTCGGTCTGCCATATAGGCAGCATACCATCCATTAACACAGGAAATTCCCTGTAGTTCAGAAATGAAAATCAGCCAGCTAACAAACCTACAATAAACATTCATTCGCAGACACTTCAGGATCTCCTCCTTGATTCTGTTTATAGCTTTTACATGATATCATACCCTTAGAGGACTGCCAACCTGTCAGAAAAACAGAGTTTCTAACCTTTGTCACTTATTTTTACCAGGTTAGTTGAGCCAAATAGTTGTTTAGCTGGATAGTTGTTGTTGAACTGGATGAACTAACCAATAATGGCTGTACTTCTACAGAATCCCAACAAAGAAAGAAGGACCACAGGTGGAGCGAATGAATGAATGGCAACCAGTAGTTTACATGACTTTTCAGCAGACATTTCATCAAAGATAAGATGAAGTTTTTTTAAGACTGTATTTTTAGTCATATCTTTTACTTCATTCTGTCTCAGTCCTTTTCCTGGACCAGGATAAGTTGCTAGTTTGAGGGAAGGGTAATTTTCAGTCTGATATAATAGTTGCTGCTGATTTTTTGACAGAAGAGTCCCTAATAATCACTACTTTAATTACAAAGAATTTACTGTATTCCTTACACAGCTGTCTGCTCTTCTGTAAACTTTCATCCTGATGCAAAAGGGAGGGATTCTCCTCAAGATAAATGCAGACACTGCCAACTGGAGTTCTGGCTGTTTTAACGAAAGAAATACAGGTGGCAGGTGTTGTGAAGGGGTCAAATATGCCCAAAACTTGCATTGTCATCTCAAATCTTTGTTTTGTTTTGTTCAAAGGAGAAATTAATATTTGCTTACTTGGAACAGAGGCAAATATACGAGCCCATTCTTGTTTTTTGCCCTCCGGATCTCTGTGCTTGTCACTTGACTGAAAACTATAAATTTAAGTTTAATACTCAAGTATGCACCAACAAGAAGCATGGTAATACCTCCCTAAATGGTTGCCTTTGGCAATAAACTGTATACTACTAATGTGGCAGATGGAGATTAGGTTAAAAACATTCCTTTAATGCACATCCATGTCTGAAAGTGAACAAAAATGCATGCCTCTCTCTGACTTCTGTCTCTGTGTGTACAGACATTGGTCTGACCTGCTAAAGAGAGAAAGAGAGAGCGCTTATTCTAATAGATGCATAATTCATACAAGTCATCCTCTGAGAAACGGTGCTCAGCTGCCTGGATTGCAGCAGCCTTACCACAGTGTTGCATCAGCTGCCCGCCGCTTTCATTAACGGCCATGTTTCTAGCTGGGGGTCTTTGATCTTTTTATAGCAGCTGATAAGAAAGAATAGGCCATGGATGAGCGCCCTACTCAAGGGGACGAGCGAGGCGGCGGTTTGATTGGGCTGGTTGATGGGCATCTTGAGCTTAGCAGACTGACCGAATTGGAGGCAGGAGGTGGCCATGAGTATTGGAGTGTTGTGTTGAAGGCTGGTGAAGGGTTACACACACACTTTGGCACGCTTACTGGCACATGGAGGACTCAGTTAATGACAAAGTCAGGCAAAGCCTTTGTTAGGCTGCCAGGGCTTGTTTAAAGACAGTTTGGTCCAAAAGGCTAACATTGCTAACAGTGAATGAGATTGCATAGCCTCTAGTTTGCATTACATCAGTGAGATCATGCCAATTGTGAGCTATTAATTTATGTTGATTATTAGCATGTTTGGTTGAGTTAATCATTGTTATTCATATTCATGTTTTTCATTTATGTTATTTATTCATGTCAGGATGTTTGGTTAAAATATTCGATACATAAGGGATATTCATTCTGATCTTTCTTTCTCTTTTCACTCTTTGTGTTTGTGGGAGGTGGGCATTTAGCATCCACGCAAGGATCATTCTAGACATTGACTGTTCTCTGTAGCTCTAGATGATTCCCAAAACACACACACACACATACACAAAGCTGCAGAGGGTACTGCAGCAGACACACACGGCGCATGGCGCGACTGACCTATTTTTGTCGGCTGTTGGGATAGAGCTGCTGTGCACTCTGGGTAGCTGATCTGCATTTTTGCAAAGTCACTGGCAGATGACACCAGAGGTTGAGGATAGAGGACTAGGTTAATCCCTACCAAGCCAACACACACACATATATAAACGTATACACACACACACACACACACACACACACATATATATATATATATATATATATATATATACAGTACTGTGCAAAAGTTTTAGGCAGATGTGGAAAAAATGTGAAAAAAAACAAAGAATGCTTTCAGAAATATAAATAATGATTGTTTATTTTTATCAATTTACAAAATGCAAAGTGAGTGAACAAAAGAAAAATCTAAATCTGTGGGTGGCGGTAAGTGAAGGGTGGGAAGTGAAGGGTGGGAAGAAGTGGTAGGATACTTGCCTATGGACCTATGGCTCAAGAGGTCCCAGGTTCGAATCCCACCTCTAGCACTACCACCACTGGGTCCCTGAGCAAGACCCTTAACCCTAAATTGCTCCAGGGGGACTGTCCCTGTAATTAAGATATAGAAGTCGCTCTGGATAAGAGCGTCCGCTAAATGCCGTAAATGTAAATCAAATTAATATTTGGTGTTACTACCTTTTGCCTTCAAACCAGCATCAGTTCTTCTGGCCCTCACAGAGCCCTGATCTCAACATCATCCAGTGTGTCTGGATTACATGAAGAGACCAAAGGATGTGAGGAAGCCTACATCCACAGAAGATCTGTGGTTAGTTCTCCAAGATGTTTGGAACAACCTACCAGCCGAGGTCCTTCAAAAACCGTGCAAGTCTCCCTAGAAGAATTGATGCTGTTTTGATGGCAAAGGGTGGTCTCACCAAATATTGATTTGATTTAGATTCTCTTTTGTTCATTCACTGGATTTTGTTGATTGATGGAAATAAATGATTAACACGTCCATTTTTGAAAGCATTCTTTGTTTACAGCATTTTTACACACCAGCCTAAAACCTTTGCACAGCACTGTATATATATGTATGTATATATATATATATATATATATATATATATATATATATATATATATATATATATATATATATATACACACACACACACACACACACACCGCAACATCACCACAGACACCCAAACACCATTTACACACACAAACCCCATCCCCCCACTCTGAGAGGCCGGCGGGCCTGGATGGCGGTCATGTGTGTCCTCTTTAGGTGGACCCCCCTGGAGCAGCATGAAAGGCCCTGCCGTCCCACTCTGAGCAGAGGCACTGCTGAGAGAGGGAATGTATCCGTGGATGGATTCAAGGGCATAACTAATAGGATTTCTTACTCTTTCTGTCTCTCTCTCTCTCCCTCTCCCTCTCTTACTCTCTCTCTCTCAAATTGGGTAAGGAGTTGGGGATCTTTTCTGGGAGGAAATGAGAAGAGATAAAGCCTGGGTTTAGTGTGTGTGTGTGTGTGTGTGTGTGTGTGTGTGTGTGTGTGTGAGAGAGAGAGAGAGAGAGAGGCAGAGACAGACAGCGGAGGTTTGGATGTTTAGACTTCACTCTTTCTCAGATCCCAGGGGGGCTCAGGCCTGTTTAATTAGAGGGGCGGTGCAATGGGTAATAGGAGCTGACGTCATTGACTTCTCTTTGTCTGTGTGTCTCTCTCTTTCTCTCTGTTACTTTCTCTCTCTCTCTCTCTCTCTCTTTTGCTCTCAGCCTTTTTAATGCTTGGCCTTTTTCACTTTCTCTCACATAGTCACTTTCTGTCTCTCTTAATTTTTTTCTTTCCCACACAGTAGATAGTCTTTTTTCTTTCTCTCTCTCTCTCTGCCTTTTACCCCCCCCCCCCCTTCTAACTCTTTCTCTTGACCTTTCTCACACAATGACTCCTTCTGCCTCTCTCTCTCTCTCTCTCTCTCTCTCTCTCTCTCTCATTCTGAATATTGTGGTAATCTGTGTGTTGATTTGGCAGGGTCGGTGTTAGCCAAGGCTACAGTGCACCATTTGCTAAAATCCCAGCCCTTCCTGCACCACTAAGCCATGCTATCTTACTGACAACTGTACCTCTTTCCAAATACTAAATCAAAGGTTACAAAAACAAATGTGAAGGAAGTGCATTCCCCAGCAGTTGACTGGCAGTCTTCTTTTAACAGCAGCACACTGAGCTCTGTGTTCCGTCAGGTGAGGCACCTAGAAGATGGTGAAGACATCAAGGTGACTTCAGCACAACCCGTCTAACTAGAACCTCCTCTTGTCATTGACGCCTCCTGTCCTTATGCTTTTGCACAGTTCTAGCAGGACCTGTGCCATCTGTGACTTGTGAAACGGTGACACACCACAAAAAGAGCCCTCTTTCAAATCTGTGTGTGTCCTTAGTTCACACGACACACACAAAAGTTGCTTCTTTTTATTAAATAAAAATGAATATTCAGTGCCCCTCTTCCTGTAAGTGTAATCCTTCATTATATCATGACTGCAGACAAAGAGATTAAAAAGCAGCTTGATGCACTTAAACCCTCATCTCTAACACTCAGATGAAGTCATGTGATGGACTGATCAGATACTGCTTTTAAAAATGTGTAGAGGCTGGTAGTTCTGCATTTAAACAAGATGGGTTGTTTTGTTTTAGTTTTTTATCTTGTTCATGGTCATTCAGTTAAATTCAGTTAAAGCTTTGTAATATGCAGAAATGTGCAATAGATTCATTTAATCGATCCATTAAATGCCTGTTGCATCTTTTTAAACCTCTGTCCACAGAACATCTTCGAAAGAGAAAGAACACTCCTTTGTCTCTTTACCCACATCTCTGATGGTTGATGTTGATATTTTTCTGCACCTGCATTCTTGATGCAATAGGAAAGTCATGTTAGGCTGTGGTTTATATAGTGGCAAAGAGCACACTGAGAAAGCTGTGAGATCAGACATCCTTTTGCCATTGCATGTCAAAGATGATCAGAAACAGACCACCGTTCCAAACACCTACATAATGTGGGGGGTCTGTAGGTGTAGCTACAGTTTTTGGGCAAGGGGCACACGTACACTTGGTCACTTAGCTTTTCATAAAAAGTGAATTAGAAGTGAGACAAATACAAACCAATTACACAGTCTTAAAAAGCCAATTTTGTGTTGCAGGGCTATGTTTACAATGCATTAAGGCCAGACCAGCATTATTATTATCAATATTAACATGGAGCTTTTCTGGTCAGATCCTACAGAAACATGACTTCATAAAATCCTGAAAATGTTCATGCTGACAGATCATGCTGGCAACTTCGTGCTGATAGAAATGTGTCGGAGTGATCATGCTGATATTTGTCCACTGCTGAAAGAGCCTACAGTGAAGAATCAAGTTTTCTTTAGCATCATGTGGACAGCCTGGTTTGTGTCCATTGTTAACCTTGGGAAGACATGGCACCAGGATGCACCATGGGTAAAAGGCAAGTCATGGAGGCAGTGTAATACTCTGGTCAGTGTTCTGCTGGAAAGCCTGTGGTCCTGGCTTGTGGGTATATTGGACTTTGACTGATATTGCTCCATGGCAACGGTTTTCCTCTAATAGCAGTTGCCTCTTTCAGAAGAGTAATGTGCCCATACTGCAGAAAATGCTCAGAAATTATTTTAAGAACATGGCAATTCATTCGGGCATCTGTGGGATGCAGTGAGCTAAAAGGACTTAAAGAATTTGCTGCTAATGTCTAATTGCCACAGGATACCTTCAGAGTTCAACAGGTTTGAGTTGCATTTGCAGTATAAGGGGGAACCGCACAACAATCAGGCAATGATTGGTGAGTTTATTATTATATGTGTTTAATCATTTTTAACATTCTGATTAGTTGAACAAATTGAATTTGTTCAACAAGATGTATTGAATCATTTTTCTAAAAATCTTAGCATACTGATCCAACAAATAAACTGTGCTGTCAGCTACTGGCTTTAGAGCGTTCCAGATTTAGAAACAAATTGTATCAGAAGGCCTTGCTAGAATGTGAATCTGGGAGAAAAAGGAGGGAATTCTAGAATCATGTAAATGAGTAGCATTGTAGAATTAAGAGGGCGGACAGTAGAACATTGTTAATGTTTAATATTCTAGAACAGCGCAAACAGTTGTGAACATTCTATAGGAACATTTAGGGTCCTGGGTCATATTCAGATTTAACTGTAAAGCTGCTGCGTACGTCCTGAATGCCACAGGAAGGAAGCTAAACTTAGTGCATAATGTTCATCATGTGTCCAAAACACGATCCAGTAATATAAGAAGTGCAGAAAGGATGGCTAACAATAAATTAAAAATAAAATACATGCTTTGGAAAATAAAAACACTTCTAAGACAGCTTTTAATGTTCTCCTCCAAGCATATAGAGCTGTCCAATCATGTTATTTTATTGGCTAGTTGAAAAGATGGGGTGGAGCTTCACTTGTGTCAAAGGAAGCACTTTCTAACCTTCCCAGCTTTGTTGCCCAGGAAAACTGGAGGATTATAATTAAAATTTTACTATAATTTTATAATTAATTATAATTAGATACAGTACTGTGCAAAAATTTTAGGCAGGTGTAAAAAAATGCTGTAAAGAAAGAATGCTTTAAAAAATGGACGTGTTAATCATTTATTTTCAAAACAAAACAAAATGCAGTGAATGAAAGAGAAATCTAAATCAAATCAATATTTGGTGTGACCACCCTTTGCCTTCAACAGCATCAATTCTTCTAGGTACACTCGCACACAGTTTTTGAAGGAACTCGGCTGGTTGGTTGTTCCAAACATGACTGTGTTTCAACCTCCGTGTGACATTGATGATCATCAGCACCTGTTTGGTAAAACTGGTTGATCACACACCGACTATAATCCTACAAAATCCCTGACTTTGTGCAAGTGTACCTAGAAGAACTGATGCTGGTTTGAAGGTAAAAGGTAGTAACACCAAATACTGATTTGATTTAGATTTTTCTTTTGTTCGCTCACTTTGCATTTTGCAAATTGCGAAAAGTAAACAATCATTATTTATATTTCTGAAAGCACTTTTGCACAGTGCTATAAATAAAAATTAACTGAGACTAAACAGAAGTTGAAAACCAAAATGAGCACATTACTTTCATAAAGGTAATATCTGCGGTCTGGCCTTAAGTCTTATTGAACTGAGTCTTTATGGGATCAGAGATTTATTATTAGTAAGGCCAAATAAACATGGCAGAAAGCACAGTTTAACCAGTATCGCAAAACCACAGTTAATTGTAGAGCAGAGAACCTTAATTGACAGCTCCATTTGATTCTGTAGATCTTTTGGGTAGATGTTCTAGAGTTTTGGCTGAAGTCCCTTCGACTCTGACAGCATGGTGGTTTGTTGAGACAAAGCCTGTTTTGTTGATCTCATGCGTTGGAGGCATGGGTGTAGTCTGAATGAATTAGGCTAGGTGCATCGTGCTTTACAGTAATATGCGTGTAAGTTAAAGACAGAAAGAGAAAAAAAATGAAAGAGGGAGCAATGCATAGAATGTACATGTAGTGCTACGCCTACGGCCCTCTGTTGCTAAAGGAAACGTGCACCCTCTGTTTCTCAAGGGAGTGGAGACATCCTCCACATGCACACACATATCAATTAACGTCTATAAGCCTGACACGCCACATACTTCCCCCTGACTGCAGCCAGACAGCAATGTTCCTCATACTGGTCTTTTTTTGCTGGGTTAGATTTTCATTTCCTCGTTTCTGAGCTCACCCATGCTGATTTTTGGGCCCTAATTAGAATGCCTCAGAACATCCTTGTGTCAGAAAGGCATGTGTCACTTGAATGGAATGTCACTTCGCAACTGTACACTGTCATAAGCATGGAGTAGATGATATAATGCTCAAAAGGCTGTATTGTAAGAGTAACTGGACATGCTTTCATAAAGTATAAGCTTACAGTCGGTTAGCAATATGCAATCTACACACCTGAGCAATCACAGACTTGTGTAATCTCAGATATATTTATGCACTCCAACATTGTATGACACGCTGTTAACTGTAAGTTAGAAAGAAAGTGTGTCAAATAGCTTTAAACAGAAGAGGCATCTTAAGGCCTGAAATTTTCCATTTTATAGAATATATATTATATAGTATATCAAACAATTTCAGAAGCCCATCCATTTTCTGCCGCTTGTCCCAAACGGGGTCGCAGGGGAGTGCTGGTGTCCAACCCAGCACACACAGGGCGAGGACGGGGGACGCACCCTGGACAGGTTGCCAGCCCATCGCAGGGAGGAGCTGGACGGGGACGGCACCTTGCTCAAGGGTACCTCAGGGCAACCCACTGGGAAGGGGTTCAAACCCCCGATCCTCCGATCATGTGGCTGACGCCCTAACTACTAGGCCACCACTGCCATTTCAGAAGCCATATTAGCTAACTCAGTGTGTAATGTGAGGGATGTGGGATTTAGGTGTGCAATGTGGTTTTATTATTGCCATTTGGGACAGCGATCACCTAGTGCTTAGGGACAAAGCCCCAGAATTGGGAGGATGTGGGTTCCAGTCCCAGGACAAATAATATTAATGCTATTAATAGCATCACTTTTACATTTTTTGTGATTAACAAAGGTCATTTTCAGAACTACAGAATCACAGTAGTTTTTTTTTTTTTTTTACTGGAAGTTTTTTTTTAGAGATTATATTCTTAAAATTTTGATTGTTGAAATAAGCCTTTAGAATGGGCTTTAAACCTGCATTACACAGTGACAACTCAAGACAATATGCAAAAAGGTGTGTGAATGTTTTCATTAGCAATAAGATACTTTAGTATATTTAGGATATTTTAGTAAGATTCTAAAGGAAATGAGTTTTATGGGACATTTAGCAGAGCTAAGTCTTCATTAAAGTTAATTTTGAGATCATTTTTGAGACACTAGTGAACCCTAGGTGGCTAAACATGCTGATTTAGACCAACATTATGTGGCTGAAATTTTCTTATGGCATTTTTGTTACAGGTCAAGAAAAGAAAATGTCATGGATATAATTTATTAAAACAAACCTTTAGAAGGACCAAATTGTTTTAGCATTTAGCTTCAAAATTAAGACAATAAACACAACCAATCTTATCTTCGTAATGTATTGGTTTTAAATAGATGTTTATTAGATGTTGTGGTTTATTTCTGATTTGTAAGTAAACTCAGAGTCATGCTAGTAGTGGTATTTTTAACACCTGTGTTGAGGTTGTACTGTGATTGCCCTCTAGGAAGAGCCTCACAAAAACCCTTTTTTTTTTCATTGCCATGGCACAATATAGACTTCTTCAATTAAGAATTCTAAACCCACATAACCTTTATGGGAAGTTGCATAAATGACATTTCCATATATTTTCATGTTTCTCTCTCTCTCTCTTTCTCTGAGTTCTGAGCTGTCTGATGAAGAAAGGAGACTGCATTACCTGCCAGCAACAGTGTGCCACTTGGCGTAAGCCTATTGAGCTCAGATTAGGTCAGATCTTGGTGTAATACAGTCACAACAGCGAACAGCATTGCCTGAGTTGTAAATCTGTAACAGATTTGGACTTTAGACTGGGAAAGAGGGACAGAAATCTGGGGAAAAGCTGGGACAAGCCTTGATGTTCAGTTTAGTGCTGAATGGGGGAGGGAGGTTAATAATAAAAAAAGAAGACTGAAAGAGAGAGAGAGAGAGAGAGAGAGATGTGCCTGGGAGGCACTGCCAATCATGCATGAGGATCCTGTATGTCTGCCTTGCTTTGTTTTGACTGGTCGCATATATTTCCCATCAAACCCCTCTCCTCCTCTCATCTCCCCAGAGTCTCAACGTCCTCCAGGAGCCAGCGAGCGATTAGCTGTATCATTCACTGCAGTTATCTATTGAAGCCAGTGGTTTAATGAAGCTCTGTACATTTGCTTATGCAGACAGCCTTGAGTGTATAAAGCAGTAATCCGCATGCCAGAGGGAAGCGATGCAGATAGCACCGTCTGAAATCTTCCACCACACTCAGACAGCCTGAACTGACCCCAACCCCACTCCAGATCTATTTACTTGTTTGCCTGCCTTTTGATGTGTGAAACGACCTTCAGTCCTAACATCACACTGAACCTTCAAATAATACCCACTAGACTGCTGGTTCAGAATATTCCCCTACCGTGGTGCAGGCCGTTTCCTCCAGCCTCAATGCTACATCTGCATCTGGAAAAATGTAGACATCTGATGCAAATGTCTCAGGTTGAGCTGCAGCTAAGGCTTTCTACTATTACTGAGTCTATAAACTACTGTTTGTTTAAATTAGTGAAGCAAAGTACTAGACCTTCTGCGTTTTTAAAAATTCAATATTTACCAGTGTTTTAATAAAACAAAAAAAAAGTAACTTAGAGATCCATCCGATTATACGTTCATTCTTCAAACCCAACATTTTACAATATTCCTGTGTGATGTAAAGACCAACTTTAGAAACAAATGATTTAAATAGAAATAGAAATATTAAAAAAAAAATAATAATAATAAAAACTAAAACTGATATTGAGGTGCACCTTATTTTCCAATAAAGGTTTATATGCAATAAAAATAGTTTATTTTTTCTTTTTGTTTTTCCTAAAACAATTCCTGAGCATTTTCTGTAGTATGGCAGGAAGCATTATCCTGTTAACCCGTCCAGTTTTGAGAAGCTTAGATATATAATCTTCCAATCTACCATAAAACTAAACTAAAGCTAAACTGCAGTGCACGTGACTCTCTGATCCTGCAAGAATTTATTGTCGTCTGTTGGGCTCACATGTGCCCTTCAGTGCAGCCCAGTACTGTCTGCCTCACCTTCTGCCTTTTCACTGTGGTTTTCTATCCAGTCAGGAAGACTAAACATGTCACACATTTATTACAGATATTAGCCAGACTGTGGAAAGTTAGGCTGTATAAAAAAACATGTCTGCGAACATTATATTGGCAACTTACAGAGAGACAGCAACAGGCACACTTTAACTGCAGGCATCAACCTAGTGTATATGAGGGACAGTGTGTGTGAGGGACTATGAATGTGGTACAGTGTATGAGGGGGACAATGTGTGAGGTACTATGAATGAGGGACAGTGTGTGTGAGGGATAGTGTATGAGAGACAGAGTGTAAGGTACAGTTTGTATGTGACAATGTCAGTCAGTCAGTCATTTTGTCAGTCAGTCAGTCAGTCAGTCAGTCTGCTGCTTGTCCCAAGCAGGGTAGCGGGGGAGTGCTGGAGTCCATCCCAGCTCACACAGGGCGAAGGACGGGGGACACACCCTGGAGACCTTGCTCAAGGTGCCATCTTGAGCACCTTGCTCAAGGTTGCCACCTCAGGGCAACCTACTGGGAAGGGGTTCAAACCCCCGAACCTCCAATCATGCGGCCAACGCCCTAACCACTAGGCCACCACTGCCCCTTGCAAGGGGCAATGTGTGAGGGACAATATGTGTGTGGGAGTGTGTGTGGGGGACTATGAATGAGGGACAGTGTGTGTGAGAGACTGTGTGTGAGGTACAGTGTGTGAGGCACAGTATGTGAGAGACAGTGTGTGTGGGGGACAGTGTGTGAGGTACGGATGTGGGAGAGACAGTGTATGTAGGGGACAGTGTGTGAGGGACCCCCCAGCGATGCTGAGTCTAAAAATGATCAAAATTATTGAAATCATACCGAAAACAAATTTATAGCACAGACCAGTGGACAATTTTGTTTAATGCTATCATTATTAGTTTTTTTTTTTTACTTTGCATGATGACGGGTGAGGCTCTGCCTCTCCTGCCTCCCCTGACCACACGTCCCTGCTCACATCGTGCATCCTTCTGCAATCTCTGTCCCAGGCAACAGCCCACATGGTGTAAAAATTGTTTCATCAGATTGAACCACCTTCTTCTATTGATTCATGGACAAGGGTCAGAAGCGACTGATCTGTTGCTCCGCAGCCCTCTGTGCACAAAGCTGAGATGCACTTTTTCTGACGTTTTCTGATGCCTTCGTTCATACGCAGCATCAACATCTCTTCTGTGGGATCATACCAAAAAAGGCAAGCCTTTGAAATTTATATTATATTTATATTTACGGCATTTAGCAGACGCTCTTATCCAGAGCGACTTCCATGTCCTAATTACAGGGACAGTCCCCCTGGAGACACTCAGGGTTAAGGGTCTTGCTCAGGGACCCAGTGGTGGTAGTGCCAGTGGAATGATTCGAACCTGGGACCTCTTGAGTCATTGGTCCGTAGGCATGTATCCTACCACTAGACCACCACCACCCTTTGACCCACACACTTCAGTGAGCCTTGTTGTCAGTTGTCTAGATGTCCTTCCTCGGAACACTACTGGAATGCACTAACCATTGCATAGTGGCAACACCCCACAAGCTCTGCTGTTTTGGAGCTGCTCTGGCAGAGTCATTTGATCATCACAATTTGGCCTATGTTGAGTCAGCCTAATTTAAATAGTCCTTTTAACAACTGTGGTCTCTGGTCCAAACCCCCTGGTGAGCAAACTGAAGGTGACCGAGGCAATATTCCCCACCCCTAAAACTGAGGTAGAAACCAAAGCTCAGAAGGGGAATGCATCTTCTCCTGGACAATTCTGGATATTAAGAAAGCAGTGACGTTGCTAAAAAGACGTCTAATATTCCAAGTTATACAGAGTAAAAAGATTTAAGCACGATAGCCTGTACAGTCTTGGTTAGTAGCAATGAGGTCCATTAGAGTATGTAGTTAGGAGTTCATTACAAGGTTTTGACCTTATAGCAGCAGTTCTGTTTGTGTGTGAGTCAATGTGGCTTTGGTTAGCCTTGGTTAGTGGGCAGGAGCACATGCAGGTGATCTGTGATGGTGTAGTTGGTCTGGAGTTTGGGTGGCAAAGAGAGCCTGATAATGGTTGAAATGATCTAGAGAACTGTAGACTCAGATTATCTGTTCTGGATTAAATCCAGTGAAACCAGACAGTAATTGATCAAGCTGAGCATGTGGGCTTTGTAGTTGATCAACTACTGTCTAGGTTTTCTGTAATCTAGAGCAGATGATCTGAGTCTACTGTTCTCTAGATCATTTCAACCATTATCAGGCTCTTTTTGCCACCAAAAATATAGGAGTGTATTTTAAAGAGCGCAAAACCATGACTCTGGTAGATCTAACCATTGCAGACTGCCTAAAAAGGACAGAGCTGAGGGCTAAAGAGACCTGAGAGCATTTCCTGCCTCCAACACATCAACTTTAAAAACTGACAAGCAAGTTCACTTATTGCCTAATAAATCCCACCCACTGATAGGTGTCATATATATTACATGAGCAATAGAGTATCTTTTTTGTTTTTAAGTAAACTTTTGTATTGTCACTGAAATATCACTACTTCAATGACTTTGGTCACTAGGCAGTGCATACAGGATATGCAACAGAACTTTTTCACTCTGACTATCCCTCCGCAGAAAAGGGCCTAAAGCCTTTGCATGGGCGTCAAAAGCAAAGCCAGTGTAGCACTACATGACATCCCTCTTTTTTTCTCTCTTTCACACCCCGTCTTACAGAAAGCCACAATGGCAGGAAGTGTCATGTATCAGCTTGCGCAGTTGGCGTTAACCACAATCTGTGCTCTAGGTGTGAGAGTCAGTCTACCCCTCTGCTACCCTTTTCTATGCATGAGGATTCTAGAAGAGATCTGTTCATCATTTGCCTTCCAAACTGCTGTCATAACTTTTATCTACAACATGGCCCACAGTTGCATTTGTATATCAGATATCTTTCACCATATTCCAGATTAGGTTCCCAACGTAAGGTGAAGAACTGGTTTGAGGTCACTGCATATTTTGCCTTTTAGTGAATTTACCAGCTGCTGTCAATGTTCCTTTTGTTTGTTGCTTTATTCTATGAAGCTGTCATGCTAAAGCAGTGATCATCATTCGTGACCATGATTCATCCAGTCCAGTTTAAATGGAGAATGGAGGCTCAAAGACAGATATCCAGAAGAGAGGTTGGTGAGTAATGAACTTATGGATCAGTTCCATTCTTCTGTGCATTACTGTACGGTTGCAGGAAAAAAAAACTTTCATTGTGCTGCTGTTTTCAGGTACTTTCAACTTCCGACTCATCTCATTTAAGAAAGTATCGTTTAAAGAACCGTGCTTTGAAAGGCCCTCGAGGACAAAAATGATTCTTGCGACGCCTTTATTTTTAAGAGTGTAATGGGTCCCTGTGAAGAAGAGCAAGAGTGCAACAGAGAGAGACCATACGAGCCATGTGTGCTGGGGGTTTTATGGCTGTGGGAAAGGCCAGTGGGTCACCAAATTTCGTCAGACATTTTTCTCTTTTTTCAGACTTCTTTCTCTTTTCTTTAGCGATGGCGATTTCAGCATAATCTTTTTTTCCCCCTTCCTCCACATGCCTTGTTTACTTTTACCCACTTCCCACTGCGTGGCTCCACTACAGTCTGGGGAATATGCAATCTCCATTTTTACTCCTGTTCACTGCCGTTGCCTTTGGCATGAATGTAGTGGGGCCCCGAGTGACCACCCAGCACAGAGTCGCACCAGCGACTCCGCCCGCTACTTTCAGTGTGAGAGAAGAGTGAAGTCATCCAGTCAAGGCCAGAGGTGGCTGGACAATATATCTATGGGAATGAGGGGACCACCTTCCTGTAAAGATAATATGAAATAATTAATATCATATAAAATGATACTCCCAAATCAATGAAAACTAGGTATTATAGATTAGGTTTGAGAGAGAATTTTTTTTGCTTCCTTGTTAATCATCAAATGAGTGGAGTGAAGAATGGCAGCAGTGTTGTGTATGATATATTAGCCACTGCTGAATCTTTTCCCATTGTTAAGCCTTCTCTATTCTACAGCTAGTATTAGTCTTAGTAAAAATGTATATTACAATGTATATTCTGAGACATTTTCAGTCAGTAGTTTTTAAGCCCAGCTAACAATCAATCTGTTCCCAAACCTGCAAGACTGCTTGATATTGTCAGAAATATGCAAATGTTGTATTAATACCTTCAACCCTCTAAACATATATTTTGTCTGTATTTCTCTTATCAGAGTTTTTTGTAATAATGGAACTTAATTTTGCCTCTTCCCCAAATGAGCGAGTCACCAGCTACCTATTACTTATGTCGCCCCAAGTAGATCCCTGCAGCTCTGGTGTGGTCCCTGTGTCATGATGAGGGGGCTAGGAAGACTGTAAGGGGCTATGTTAGCCTTTTTTGGAAAAGGGGGACGAAGTAGTACGTCTTAAGTTTCGTAAGACAGGACAAGGAAAACACAGCTTTGGCTTGCCTGGAAATCTCATTAGTGGCGAAACGGCTCAGGAATAACAATGTGGTCGCTGGACTGTGAAACGGAGGAGAGCATCAAAGCTCCTCTCGCTCTGTACCCCCGGCTTTCTGATGCTGGTGCTGAAGCATGGCCACGGTTTTGATTCCACGTCCCCCGCAGACATTAATATTGAAACAAACCTTGCCTTTGAGAGCAACATTAATGACCAGCAAAGTTAGTAGAAGTATGAGAAAACTTCACATTCTGGGCAGAGGACAAGACGCAAGCAGAAGCCCCAATTCCAATAAACATGGACTGCAGATTGCAGTTTTGATCAGGTTCAGCCTACAGTGGGTTGGGCTCCTCTGTTGCTCTGGTCCTACACTGGTTCACTGCACAGGAGCCTTCTGAGGCTTTAGGCAAATAGTAGGTCCGTTAGTGCTGGAGGACGTGAGAGGAGAGCAGGACTTAACTGTGCCTGGCCTTACTTTACACAAAGACTCCAGAGAAAAAGAGCTGAACATCTATGTTTATCTATTACACAGATGTTCCTGTTCCTACTAACTTGGGAGGAAGATAGAGAGACAGACAGACTAACTGAGAAAGGTGGACATTAAGAGACAGATAAACTGAGACAGAGTGACTGCAATTAAATAAGATATACACCAAAAAGAATTACAATTAAACTAAGATAGACAGTATGGGAGACAACATGAGACAGGAAGAAGGGAAGCTGAGATAAAGAAAGACACTTAGAAAGAGAGAAACTGAGATAGAGACACAGGGAGAGATTCACCAAGACAGAGACAGAGAGAGAGATAAACTGAGATAGAAACAAGGAGATAATAACTGACAGACAGATATATTGAGATAAGACATAAAGAGAGAGATAAACTGACATAAAGAGACATAAAGAGAGAGATAAACTGACATAAAGAGACATAAAGAGATAGATAAACTGAGACAGGGAAGGAGAATGAGGCAGAGAGACAGACAAGGAAAGACGGACCAAAAGAGGAAGGGGTGGCCTAGTGTTGGAGGGAGTGATGGAGACATGGATAAGAAAGTGCAGCAGTGCAGGGTGGAGACAGCCATGGACAATCTGGAAAAGTCTGTTAACCCTTAATTGGCCACTTCCCTGTAATGAAGTGAACATGCCTTCACACTCAGACATACAGACAAAATCCTCGGACATGCACTCAAGCATACAGATGCACAGACAGTCCTCTGCCATGCACTCAAACAGGACGTGACAAATGATCAACTCTGATCAATTTTGTTCAACCACACATCAACACACATATTTAAGCTGTTTTTATAAAAAGAAAATGAGCTAATTTGCTATGAATCTAATCATACGTTTACGTAAGACACACACACTTCCACCACTTCCATTTCTACTAGAAAAGGCTGCCATTTCTGTGAATCAAGAACATCCACTGCATGCTTTGTTACCATCATCTTGATGGGACAAAATCTGGACAAAACTAGCTCTGCTATCTTTCTCTTTGCCAATGTTAAATGCAATGCAATGTTTTCAGTTGCAGCCAATGAAGAACCAAGATTTAGATCCTACATCAAGAACCAAGGGTGTACATCTAGTCCCAGCAGTGGTGGGCTGAAGTGGGATGGAAAGAAGAGAAGTGCCTTTGCCTTCACTGGACCTGCACTGTTAGTTTATTCTGCAGTAAGGCTGAAGGGAGGCCACTCCCCCACCCCTTCCCAAAGGACCCTCACTGTCCCGGGAGCTTTGCTTTCTCACTGCCCCTTCACCCCTCCTGCTGCTTCTGACTTCCTCTGGGCTGTGGGCGTCCACAGAGGGCCTGCCTCACCACGTCACCATGTAACCAGCGCGCACACACACACACACACATACAGTATCAAGCAGAGCAGCAAAGATCAGGAGGCAGACGGAGAGCTAAATGCAGACATTGTCTAGCTGTCTTTTCCCTCTGTCTCCTCTGTGAGAGAGCTGTCTGTTCTCTGCACCTTGAGTGGATGAGGCCAGTCTGTGGCTGTAAACAGACGTCTTTTTCCTCAGTCACTCCATTATTACGCTCCAGCATGAGCAGTGCAGGGGTGATGGTGGGCTTGACAGAGTATCAGAACATGAAAAACACTGTACCATGTTTGAATAACTCTTTAAAACTTCATAATTACTTGTAATGATGATTGTTGTTCTCACGTTACTCAATGATAACCTACTTTATATTGAAGACAAAGGGGAAAAAAGATTGTTTATTCTTTTTTGTACACTAAAAGGAGTGATGATGAGTACATAGTAACTTATTGTACTTGTTGAAAACAGTTTCTTGTTGAGTTCTCCGCCTTGGAATTTCAGTGTTGAAAGTGCTAGAGCCAGATATCTGTTCCGTTTTTATTCAAGTTTATTCAAAAATGTTTTGAATACTTTCAGTTTCTTACAACTGCCTGAAATCTGATATGGTTGGATCATGGTCCATATATAAAAATTTATTTACAATGCAAATTAAAAAACAACATGCATGATGGCTCTACAAACTAAATAAACAAAAAAAAGAGTTTTGTTCATTTGAATTCCAGGAGTCTGATTTTCCACTGAATTTGCTCACTTTCCCATTACAATTAACTCTGGATATCAATATACCTGTAACTGTTTTATGAATTCTACTCAGATGTGTCAGTTCTTATGGAATCATCTACCGCTCTGATCACTGAAACTACATTTTTGCAACTTATGAAGCTGCAGAATAGGATCATCATAATTATTACCACCAGACGATCCCTGTTTATATCAGAATAGCGTTATATTACAGAAAACATCCAAACTGATTCCAAACAGTCATTTTTCAACAGTAATGCATGTGAAAACCTCTCTCTAAAGTGTTCTCGCTCTCTGCAGCCAGGAGGCCCAGCAGATGGCTTTTAATAGGCCGGTTGATACTTAGATACTCATTACATTGTTGTGGGACTAAAAGGTTCCATCTCGCTGCTTGTTAATGTGGGTTATCTGAACTCAATCCGGTTTATTGTGCTAAAGGCCATTTAATCTGGGGTCTTTGCTCCCTGGCTAAAACCTCCTTAACCCTTTCACGCTCTCGCACATGGGCCTCAGATCCCCACTGACACACTCATTTACCACCTCATGCCACAAACACACGCAGGCATACACACACACACACATAGACGGGAGATTTGGCTTTGAGGGCTGCAGTCAAATTTTACATAAGGAGTATGTGGTTTCATTCGGGTGGCTAGAGTATTTGGCTTGCCAAAGAAGCTTTAGATACATTTTGGCCATAAACGGTTTCTAATATTTAGTGGCTTGTGTTATCCTCTTACTGTATTAATTGCTGCCATAATCCCCCTCTTCATTTTGAACATCTAATATTTTAAAGTCTATACTGTATATTCACGATAAAAAAGTATGTTTTTTTTTTTTTATTGGAGTGGGGGCACTACAAGCAACATTTCTTAATTGCACAATTAAACCATGCTGTGAAAAATGCTGTGCTTTATTAATTCCCCTTTATTAAAAGAAGTTCACTAGGCCTTTTGAGGGAAACATGGATGATACGGAACCAGACAGGGCCTTTCCATCTTGTGAAGGCTGCTGATTTTCTGCCAAAACAGAAAGAAAATTTAACCCAGCTGATTAAACCACCACAAATCAGGTGTGCTCCTGCTTCACTGGAATGAAATCCCTTTACCCTTTGCAGGTAAAACTG
The DNA here is from genome assembly GCA_017165825.1 of Hepsetus odoe. Taxonomy (NCBI): domain Eukaryota; kingdom Metazoa; phylum Chordata; class Actinopteri; order Characiformes; family Hepsetidae; genus Hepsetus; species Hepsetus odoe. The sequence continues at coordinate 17,509,573 of CM029378.1, forward strand.
GTGAACCCATATTTAGAGCCTCATATGATCTTTGACTCTTTAAAACACTTCCCCCATTTTTCTAAAAGAATCCAGTTAGTCTTGTTTTGCATGCAGCCACTGATGCCTTTTCTGTTCTATTTTTTTCTGCACTTGCAGTGAACTTTGAGCCCCACACATGGAATGAGGAGATGATGTGTATTATCAAGGGTCCTCTGGAAGTTCACTGGGTTTGGAGTTCACTCAGTTGACCAAGCGTTTAGGGCATGCTGTCTCCAAAAGCCTTTGGCCTACAAAGTAGGCTCTGCCCAATCCTGGCTTTCAGCTTAACCAACACTGAGGAGCACAGTTTGGTTTGAAAACACATACTTTAAAGGGTCTCCATGTATTACACATGTGGGGTAACCAAGGTTTTTTACTGGAGTTATGAGGCTGATTAAGGCAACAAGTAAAGGAAGGCTATACGTTCATGAAAATCATAGGCCTAAATCATAATCCTCTCTTTAAAAGCTCCATGTGTAAAGTAAAAGACATGCTTCTGAAACTCAGTTTTGGTAGAACTGGAGATGGGGTTCAAACCTGCAAGCGCTTGGTCTACAGGCAGGTGTCCTACCCCTAGACCACCACCTATCTCGAACTGTGGATTAAAACAGAGTTTTACATTTTTCTCTGGTGCCAGTGACAATGTTTTGATGTAAGTATTTGGGCTAAAACATTTTTAGAATTTAGAATTTAGAAATTACCATTAGAAACTAAACAAAGAATTGACATTTATCTTTATTTTACTTTTATTACTGCAGTTATTTTAATGTTTCATGTAGGTTTACTGGCAATACCTATTTGTTAAGAAGTTTTTTTATTCTACAGATCCTGGTTCCTGTCAACATGGACTTCACCAGTGATTTTAGACATGCAGTGTATGTTGAGCAATGTCATGAAAAACTTGCACTTCAGGAAAAGCTGTTTTTTGCCAAGAGATGTGGCTCAAAGTAATAAATACTATAGAAAAAAAAATCTATATATAGATACACAATATAAACATTCAGTTCAGGAAAGTTATAATGGCTAGTCGGGTTCTGTCAGATATTCCTGGTATGCATCGGTTTGTGGTCCAAGGAAGGAAAACTGTCAAACGAGTGACAGGGTCATGGAAACCCAAAGCTTATGCATGTATATGGGGAGTCAAGGCTACCTAGTCTGGTCTGATCCCACAGAGCTACTTTAGAGCAAATTGCAGTGATGTTCTGGGCAATGTTCTGGGAAACCTTGGATTCTGGCATTTATGTGGATGTCATTTTGCCATGTTTTACCTACCAAACATCTTTCAGACCAGGTACACCCCTTCATGGCAACAAGAATCACATAATACTGAAATAATGCTTTCCAATACAATTTAAAAATTGTTCAGGAAGTGTTTAAAGAACACGTCCAGCAGATCAAATTCCACAGATCTTACTGAGCGAACTAGTCTGATCCATTGAGGACCCACCTCGCAACTTACAGCAGCTAAAGGAACTGCAACTAACAACTTAGTGTCAGATACCACAGCACACACTCAGGGTTCTTGCTTGGTCAGAGCTGCTTTTCCAGCACAAGAGAGACCTACACAATATTAGGCAGGCCGTTTTAGTTTTATGGCCGATTGGCGTATGATTGGTGTTGAAGCCATGAGTTACAGATCTGGTGAAATCAAGGAAAGCGGACGGGAGAAATTCACATTTCAAATGTACATGTACAACTTAAGTGGACATCTTTATATAAATACAGATTTTGTATCAATCCATGTTTCTTAGCTGTAAATGAACATTTTTGTACCATTAAGCTATTTTCAGTACTCACTCAGTGCTCCTTGGAACCATTTCTTGTCACAACACAGAGCATAAAAAAATATATAGGCCTGCAAGCTGTGGATTTTATTTTCCCATTTTTACAACAAATAATAGTAAAAAATAGTAAAACATAAAACAAAATAGTTTGAAAGTTGTTTTTTAAAACAGCATTTTATGGTTTATGGTATTTACCCAACTTTAAAGTCAAAATGTCCTAGCAGTGGGGGTTCCTTTTTAAGTTTTCTGGCTTAGAAACATGCAGTGGCACATAAAAGGCCATAGTGCACACAGTGCTTAATGTTGTCTGCAGTCCTCCTAAATACGATGTGACCTCCAAGCACGGCTCTGTTCTCTTCTAGGCAATATGTCACTCCATATCAGACAAATGGCTCTAATAAGTCGCAGATATTGCATAAGGGTGTGCTTTTCAGTTGCAACTAAAAGGTCAAGAGTGTTTCTAAACAGTGCTGTGTGGAAGGGCTACTAGCCTGTCGCCCCTGTTTAATAAAGTGATGCAGTTTCTGGCATGTCGCTGTCACAGGCCCCTATGTTACTGATGATCCTTTCTGACATCAAGTGAGCTCCCATGCACACACATGCACGCACATACATGCACTCATCCTGCCAGCGCAGCACTTCACACAGTATTTATTCACCTGCAAAGCGTCTACTGCAGCTGCCTCCCCACATCGCTTTCATGTGGGTCTCGTCCCGCGACCTGCAGTAACACTGGGGAAGCCGAGAGAACAAGAGGAGCTCTGTTGGCCAATATCTCACGAGCACACAAATACACAGCCCTGCTGCAGCCTGTGGGAAAGAGCCAGACCCGTCCCCTTCACTGATACAAGGCCAAAGCAAATGAACAATGTGACTAGAATAAGATCAATGCATGCGCACACAGCTCAAGCCAGAGGATACTGACTTGACCTGTACACGGTCCACCAACAAAGGGTAGCAACTGTTGCTAGGTTGGACAAGATTGACAGAACTTTTGAAGACACCCCTACTCAGTCCAATAAGATATTGCAAAACTTAACTCAAAACATGGACTTTATTCACAGTGAGCCACTACAGCCTTTCTTAGAGTTACAGTTTCAAATTCTGTGCTACTGAACTGTTCTATGATGTTAAAAGCAAAAACATTCAGTGCAATTAAAAAATTCACTCTTTCAGAATCTGAATTCTACTTGTGGAAGCTGCACTGGTGTAAATGAAACTTCAGTTTATACTATTAAATGTAAATCAAGACTTTTATATCATTTACATCTTGCATCTATCTTGATATGCACTTTTGGATACCAAGGAATCAATTTTTTCTGTCCATTTAGGCTTGATGTTGAAAAGCTATGTAATGTTACAAAATAAAAATAATGCAAAATCACTCCAAATGCGCTAAACTATGAAAATGTAGGCAGTAAAAGTTGCTCAAGTAAATGCTCAAATAAACAACAGAAAATATTAGCACTTCATTAGTTCCCATTACTGAGTACTAATAATATATTTACTGATATCCAAAAGCATCCAGAATGTACCATAAAAGTGTGATCATTTATAGAAATGCAAAACAACAACAAATAAATCTAAATCCAGCTCTCTTGACCAAAACTGAGTGTGCTACAATTTCCATTTAGTTTGAATGGATTTTTTCTAGTGTTCATTAAAGCTTGTCCAACCAAGCAATGGATGGCTGAATTCTCTCATTGTTGTTCTGTACCATCCTTCATATTATCAGTTAAAAGATCAGAGGATCTTTCTCTTTGTGGCTAAATTTGTTAAACTGATGAATTCTCTTTGAATAAACTGACCCGGGCACATTAGTGCACAGTTATCCTTGTTAATCAGTCAGTTCCTTCAATTAAAATCAGGGAAGATTTAATACAATGTCCATTTAATTCCAGTAATGTCTTAAGACCCGTCGTCATCTACTTCTCGGCTGCATGCTTGGCCTAGTTGAGGCTTACTGATGGGAGTCTGTATGTAATATTAGACTTTGAGTACAGTCTACTTTGGCTTAGGAGACGTTCAGAGGTACATAATGTCCTCACACGCGCACGCTAGCCTGACACAATGAGGAAGCATAGTTTCCCATCTTGATTAATTCATTTGGCAAGACAGCATCATCTCAGGCCTTACTCTTGGCCTGCAGGATTCATGCCAGAGAGATTTAGCGTGTCCTAATGATATAAACAGAGAATAAAGCTGTTTTAGTGGCCTTTTTTAGAAAGACAGTAGTTTCAATGAAGTTGTGCTGGTTTTCAGTCACATTAGGGGAACTCACAGGTTACAGCAAACTTTGTTAGCTTACAAGACTATAGCCCTCATGTAACCCCCCCTCTCCTCCCCACCCCCCAAAACACACACACACAAACACACATTTCAGTTCTTGTTTAATTTCCACTTCCTGCTTTATTCTTGGCTTAATCCAAATTCAAGACAGCTGTGCAGCAAGGAGAGGGGTTGGGCAGAGTGTCTGGGGACCAGAGAGAGACAGACATGATCATTCAAATTCATAATTTTGAAAGTAAACGTCCAATCACAGGGCGGATGACTTGAGATGAAATCGTTATGGTAGCATGCAAAGTGTGGAAGTCCTGCAGCTTTAATCTGATTTACACATTTATTTATTTTTTAGGTTTTTTAATGCAGTAACAACTGAAATAATGTCATATGCAATGGTTTGTTCAGTCCTTTCATTAGTTATTTTCTGTCATTAAATCCTAAACAACATGCATATGCAACACACCTTGTAATCTTTCATACATAGAAGACTGTCTCTGTAATCAGGACATGGATGTCGCTCTGGATAAGAGCGTCTGCTAAATGCTGTAAATGTACACATTAACTGTACATTATTCATTTTTTAAAAACTTTACTCTGAAATATTGAAAACATTATTGTCTAGTGTATAATTTAACATACACTGTTTAATGTGTTTTTAACTATAGAAAATATCAAACACATTTTCATGAAGGACCAACATGAATGAATTTATGAATGGGCACTGCTACAGCATTGTTTTGTCCAGTGTCAGAGAGGATTTGCAGCCATTTTGGCTGCGAAGATAAGATGAAATTTTAAAAAAGTGTGTTGTTCACATTAAATTAAGTTAATAAAATAAAATATTTCCTCAAAAAAAAAAAAAAAAAAAAACATCCATGGAAATATAATATGATGTAGGCATTTTGCATTATAAAGGCAAATCACCTTTAAACAAGTGCTGAATATTTTCAGCTAGTTCCTTAGAAATGATCAGACGAATTATTTATGAAAAAGAGAAGAGGTAGAAAACCCCACCTCCCCTTCCAAAAATAACAAACAAAAAAGCTAATCTGCATTCTGTGGAGGTCAAGCTTTGATTTAACAGAGAAAATATAAAAAAAGAGAAGAAAAAGGGAAGAAATCCAAGCAGGAAATAACATATAAATATGTATATTTATATATTAGATTTTTTTTTAATTGCCAATAAATATTATCATCATAATATTATATTATTATACCATCAATATATTATTGTATAATATATACTATTGCAGGCTGTTTGACTGTTGAGCTCAACAGTCTGGCATAAAAAGATTTCCTGATTTTCTTTTCTTTTTCAATCGTTGCGTCAACTAGAGGTTACATTTCGGTTCATTTGTTTGAGTTTAAATTTTAAAAGATAGGCGATAAGACATTGTTTTACAGGCTGCTTTGCATATAGTTGCCAGGGATGCCACTATTTGTGGAGGGAACTGGATGTGTTTAATAGTTGACCATATCACACATCAGTTTGGTTCTAGTATCAGTTCATGTCTAGCTCCATTAACGCTTTGTTATTACCCTGAATGCAAATGAACATGTGGTGATGCAAATCCAGCATAACAGAAAAGGGGGGAAAGATCAGGCTAACGACTGAGCTGTTGGAGTTAAGTCTGAAGCCTGAAGTCTGACTGAGCTTCCTGTAGATTAAGACAAAAACGCTGCATATAGCAAATACATTCACATGCGTTCACTCAACGTGAACAGCTACCTGGCTGGGGGACATTTGAGTCATTCAAGGTGGAGGGACAAAGTTATTTAACAGGTCAAAAAAGAAACAGGTTGAAAGAGAAGAAATAATTCCATTTAGATAATAATCCTTTATTTATAATTCCACGAATGGGAAATTCGTTCTCTGCATTTCACCCATACACACATGTGCAGCAGTGGGCTGCTATTGAAAGCTCCCGGGGAGCAGTGATGGGGACGGCACCTTGCTCAAGGGTACCTCAGGGCAACCTACTGGGAAGGGGTTCAAACCCCCGATCCTCTGATCATGCGGCTAACACCCTAACCACTAGGCCACCGCTGCCCCTAGATGATGATGATGATGATGATGATGTTTGTCATGAAAAGCACTTTTTATACTCCCTTTTTGAAGCTTCAGTCTGTAATGAAGAAGCTTTTTCTCATCACCAGTTTTTAGGAAAACGTGTACATGCTGTTCGTAATCAGCAAAGAAGTCACATATCTTCATTTATCAAGTCATGGACGTCAGTGGCACAAGCATGCACTTCTCTGATGTTGCATGTGACACGTCTGTCGTCTGCAATGTAAATGAGACTGAATGGCCTGGGGTCATGATCTGGATTGACGGACCTCACGTGTCATTTTAGAGAATCAAACCTGTTCCTCCACAACAAGCGGTTAGTCCAGGCCTACAATCGGACTGAACCCTCAGTGTGTTGCGCTGATCTTGAACCTTAGTGCTGTCAGGCCAGTATGCCTGTATACTGCACTATATTCTATAACTATAGGTTACATTTACCCGGTCACATTGACTCAAGTATAATTTTGGTGAATTTGTTCTTTTTTCCAAGCGACGGCTTCCTCTTCTTTACGAGGACTGCAGTCTGTTTTCATCATTTATGGAATTCATATTCAGGTGCTAATGATCTTTACTGGGTTTGATTTACTCTGATCTGGTGGGTCAGATTAACTGGAAGTCCTTGAACATCAACATCAAACATTGGTGCGATTTTTAGTTTGCGATTTACAGGTTAGTTTGGGATTTCAAAGAGATTGGTATAAACCCTTTTCCTCCAAACATTTGTAGGTTATAAGGGGTTAATCCGAGAAATCTGGACCATTTCTATTGGCCCAGTCATGGTAAACATTTGGTCAAATAAGTCAGTTCTGTAGAGAAGCAACCAATCCAGTAATCAATCAATCAATCGATCGGTTTCTCACACTTCTCGCTCTAGAGCTGCAGAATTTGATCAAGACCACAACAGAAGAAAATCACCTCATACACTCCTGGATAGATGCTGGGTGTGTTCCACTGACGCTTCCATGAGTTTCTTGACCTGAAACTTTTTTCTGTGCCATTTCACATCACTTTTTTTCCCCATTTCTAAAGAGAACAGTTTGCCGTACATCTGTACTGGAGGAGGATGGTGTTGAACAAAGCCCCCTCTTCTCTGCTCTAGCGCAATGTCATGGTCTCATCAGGAGTGTGAGACATGAGCAGAGCTTCTATGCATTTCCTCTCCAAATATACACAGTCAGGATATAGTGTACACGCAGGAAGGCCCTGAAATAAATACGGTTTATACGAGGCCGGCCTACTGCACACATCACACAAAGAGGCGGTTGTTCTGAGGTGGACACGGTGAAGTCCTCTTCATCCTGTAAAACTGCTCCACCAGTCAAATTTGCGAAGAACTTTTCCTCGGGAAAAAAAAGAAGGCAGAACTAGAAAGCAGCGGATTTTATTCAGACTGGTTTCAAGATGGCCGGTGTTTTCCTGAATACTGCGATACTGAAGAGTTTACCGTGTTACCAATGCTCTGTTCACTCCAACAGCAGCTTAGCCTGTCCTTGCAGAAGTGACTGCAAGTGTGCCGGTCTTATCGAATGAGGACAGCCGATGTGAACCGAGCTCTTTTACATGTATTGAAAATGAGTTTTAATGAGTTTTTGAACATCCGTCCATCTTTCTCTCCGGTGTTCTGTTCACTATATATTTTGTTTGCACTTTTGACCAGTTTTACCGGTGACTTTAAATATGTTTTGGAAAGTTTGGTGTTACATTTAGTTTAGGATTTAGAGGTTAGTGTGGGATTTCAAAATCAGACCCTGTTCCTTCAAAGATTTGTAGGATACATGGTGTTTGTCCGAGGCAATTTGGACCTCTTCTATTGGTCCACTCACGGTAAACATTCTGTCAAAAAAGTAAGATGGCATTTTCAATTTCTGTAGAAAAGCAACCAATAAATCAATCATTCCAATCAATTAATCAATCAGTCAATACAATGGAAGGATTTTGGTTTAAGAGTGAAAAACTGCTCAGATGGCTGCCAAACAAACTTTCCTAGAAGTACATCTATGATGGGATCCCACTGTTTTCCATCAAAATTTGCCAAAAATGAACAAAAACAAACAGCTCTTTGGATTTGCACGTGTGCAAGATTTCAAATCTACATGCAGTCTCTGAATAATGATGAATAAAATTAGCTGAATATCTATAAATAATAACCTGCAGGACACTTATCTGAACCTCACGCCACTGGGAAGCTACTGAAAAATCCTAAGAGAAGCTGAGGGTGAAAAAGCACCTGAAAGCTGGCGGTCAGGGCAAGCACTCAAAGCTGTTGAGTTGAGACTGAAACTTTGGTGAGATGTAACGAGCTACTGAGTAAGATGTGTTGGAGCTGCCTTTTTAAAGCGATAAGAGCAGGTTTCTGGTGAATATTTAAAGAAAGAGTACTTTGAGTGCATTCAAACAGCTGCCTGCTAGAGCCTCCTCACTCGTCCGACACTCTGCTGTTAGACGATTCAAGCAGGCTACGCTCGGCTAGTGTAAAACCTGGTCAGGTTTGGAGAAAACTCTGCCATTAGATCTAGGAAAGCATTCTTAAGCTCCCTGGAGGTTGACGCTATCGCCACTGTCTTCCACCCGCAGCCTCATCCGAAGGGTTAGTGAACTCACTCTGCACTAAATGGTTTTCCTGAGGGATGAACTGGGGAATACATGCATGTAAACGCAGCCTCAGCGGCTCCGCCGGGCCCCGTTATTTACAGACAGCAGGGCAGAATGGTAAATCAGAGGTCATTAACATTAACACATCTGCAGGCCTCTCTACGAGCGCACCGAGGCTCAGCTCACAAGCATTTTTCAAACCTCCGATAATTACAGCTTTACAACAATCACTCTTTTTTTTTTTTTTCCTTTTATGAGGGGGGAAAAAGTTGTAGCCAAAGAGCAACTTATTTACAAGTTGATGTAAATATTTTTCAGTTGTGTCCCCATAATGTAAATTGTGCACAAGAGGGGTTTTCAGTGATGTCAACAAAGAACTCTGGGCTCCTTTCAAACAGCATGAGTTTTGGCATGAAAAGTAAATATCACAAAGAACAGTTTCACACAATGCTTAAAAGAAAGACAGAAAAAGAAACTGCCAGTAATGTCAATTTAAGTACTACAGCCAATTCCCAGTTTTTAAGCAATGAATCTTCATGGCTTGGACATTTTTTTTTAAAATCTATATATATATATATATATATATATATATATATATATATATATATACACACATATACATACACACACACACTCACACACAGTTAATATCAGCTGTAAATTATACACTGAATCAGATTTACTGGGAACGGATCAAAGACCATTATTTAAATGAACACCCAAAAGTAGCAAAGTGGTGGGAGACTTTACACTCCAGCATTAAAACCACTGACAGGTGAAGAGAATAACATTCCTTTCCCATGGCAACTGTCAGTATCAGGCATCAAGCAAAATGTCAGTTCTTGTAGTTGACATGTGGGATGATGGAAAAATAAAAAGGAGTAATCGAATGAACGTGAGCAACGTCCAAATTAAAGACTGGACAACTGGACCAAAGCATCAAAATATAGTTTTTATAGTTGATATATATATATATATATATAAAAATAAATTTTATACACAAAAAAAAGGGAGGAATAAAAGGCCAAAAAAAAAATTAAGCATATATATATATATATATATATATATATATATATATATATATATATAGGACCTGAATGCAAAACATCAACCCAAGCCAAATAAGCCACCAAATTTTCAAAACTTGGTCCAAAAGTGGTCCATTTGGCTTTACTCTGTTTAAAGCCCAACATCAGTACCCAACTAAAACACTTGCTGCTGAATGAAATCCAACCCTCACAGCAATGTTCCAGTTTCAGCTGTGGCATCAAGAAAAAAACAATGGGCATCAGAAAACAAACCCATCAAGGCAATAGTGAGTTTTTCCACCAAAAACGCTACACCAAGTGACAAGAATGAAACTTTATTGGATTTATGTGGAGTTTATAACACTAAGATAAAGGGCAGTTTACACATACAATTACAAACAAACATGTGATTTGTATGAGCATCATAACCTGTACATAACCTGTACAATATTTCATACATCGTTGGTTGTGTATTCTCAGTGCATAGCATTACACACAGCAACTGTTGCACATCACAAAATTATCTGAACAGGCGGAAATGGAATAAGGCTGTTTTTTTTCCTTCCAAATGAATGAAAATATACTGAGATTACATTATGTCCAAGTCTAACTGAACCCAAAGGAAAAGATGGCGGGCGAGGGAGGGGGGAAAAAAGAAAAAAAAAAACAAAAAAAAGATTTTATTAAAGAAAAAAAAAAAAACACCCGAGGGGCCAAAGCCCTGTGGGGCCCTCTGCAGTGGGTAAAGCCCAAAATGATTTTAGTGCACAGTACCACCCCATCCATCCACATGCATGACAAATGTTCTAAAACAGTTTAAAACAAGCACTTTGTTTTTACAGTAAACAAGAGGCACTTTGTGGCAACCACAGGCATCATAGCATATTGCACAAATCAGCTAAAAACTAGTGACATGAAACTTACACACTGGCACCTTTAGATTTTTTTTTCCTTTAATCATTAAAGCTGAAACATTTTTTTGACGCTGCCTGTGAGCTCCACACAAGTTTTTAACCCGTGCCACATAAAGGACGCCTACGGTTTCAGGAGGTCACTGTGTCCTCCCTGTTCGCTTTGTGTGTGTTAAGGTACTGTGGCTAATGTGTCTAAAGAGGTGTTTGTGGGGGCTACAGATGTAGAAGGGTAGACCTGTGATGTAAGCTCATTAACAGTGATGCCCTTGAACAGATTCATACATTAAGTGTTTGAACATCCAGACGTAGTACAGCATATTACTGAGAAAGGGACTGGAGGACCAGAATACCTGCAGAGGGACGTGAACTAGAATGCGCATGAATACTGTCATAAATAATTACTTTATTTTTTCAATTTTTGTGTTTCCTTAAAAAAAAAAAAAAAAAAAATCACTTTCAGTCAAAAGTCCTACATGATTCTAGGGGGGATGCACACATACCAGAATAAATGTCACTTCATTCCACCTCCAATCTCCTACATATTTCATTGCTTGCATGGCTTTTATTGAGGAGAGCTACTGAAAAAAGGGAAGAGGGGAGAAAGAAAGTAAAAATACTGTGGACAGCTGACTGAAACCCTGCAAAAACCTGTAACAGTGCAAAAGTCTAGTAAAATATGTTGCTCTATTATAGTAGCTTTAAATAAGTACTATTAAGTCAGTGCTTGGGCAGAATGGTAGAATGGAAAGCAAGAGCAGAGTAAGCATTGTCAACTTCAAGTAAGGCAAAGAATACCTCCCGTAGGGCCTGCCTCCTCTGAGGAAAACGGGGAAAAAAAAAAGAAAAAAGAAAAAAGAAAAAAAGAAAAAAGAAAAAAGAAAAAAAAAAAAAAAAAGCTTAATTTGGCAGGTTTTCAGTGATGTGATTCAATGTAAACAAAACAAAACCAAAAATCCTTGATTTTGAAGGTATTTTTTTTCCTGGGTTGGCTAGTGTACGATAGCATTACAGAAGGCAGTGTGTCCTCTTCAAGCCTCGGGAAGGTATGCTTATTTCGTAGAAGGTGAGAGGTATACAACATGTGCAGTGGGTTGGTGAAAGAGTGAAGCTGCGATGTCAACAGCAGAAGAAAGGCAGCTTACTCTCTACCCTCTGAAGATTCTTGCCCAAGAGACTGAAAAAGGTCTTTTTTTTTTCCTTTTTTGGTCTGGTCTCATGATTCACTGTAAACCAGGTGTGTGTTTTTTTTTGAGAACAAAAAAAAATAAAATAAAAAATTTTGGCATGCTGAAAGAAATTTTTTTTTTTAAATATTCTCATATATAGGTCTTAACTATGTCTGAAGCAAGCACACGACGTTCGGTAAAATCTGTAGCTGCACTATCCTCATTCCGAGTGGAATGAATCCTGTTCATGAAGGTAGGAAGGGCCCCAAAAAAAAAAAAAAAAAAAAATTCCCAGCCAGTTGTGGACACCGAAGTATAGGAGACAGCCAGAATAATCACCATACAGAAAGATGAAAGATCAGCTACACGCGTGCGCACACACTCACACACCATGACCCTTCGAAAATCTCGGCTCCAAAACGTTTCATTGCAAGTTTGTAGTTTGGCAGTTTGCGAGCACCACTGTTAAATAAACTAATGGTCCAGGTTTTATTAGAGCACAGTCAGGCTACAAACAGATTTTAGAGCCAAGGGGTCTGAGGTCTACCTGGGGGGGGGGGGACAAAAAAAACAAAAAAAAAAAACAAACACACAACCCACACACAAAAGAGGGGAAGGAGAGGGAAAAAACAAACAGAGATATACTGCACCAAAACTTGCACTTGAGGTTTCAGGGGGACCCTTTCTTCTACAGCTTTCAGTAGTTACCTCCACATTTAGCCAGGCCACAAAACCATGCAGACGCTCCAAGCACCTCTCTCTCTCGCTCTCACACTCACACACGGCTCTTCACAAATGCTCAAGCTAGCATTGACATATCTGCCAGCACAAGATCTGACTGATTACACAGCATACTGTTGAGAAGAAACCTCATATTCTTCAGCTTAGTAAACGGTAAATGGACCTCTCCTGTGAGCACACACAACTGACTGACAGGAGCTTAGCATGAACATGAACCCTAACCCTGGAAGAGCTTGTCCTTGATTGGTGGTGGTGGTGGTGTTGGGGAACTAATGTCTAAATGTAATGCCTCCGATTGGCTCTCTGGCAAACAATTACTCACCAGGAGAAACCATGTGGAACACTTTCTGGAAAAGACTTGCGAGTAAAAACCCTTAAACAATGTCAGGATTGAGGTACAAAAAAAAAACACACCACAACAATAATAAAGCTGTATAACTAAACATACCGATTCCAATAGCATGCAAACCATGGTCAACTTTAGTGTTTACATTATTGCAATGCTTGATTCCCTGCTTTGAAAATTACATTACTTTAAAAACAAAAACGCATACAACAAAATTACAATGCTTTTTCTGCATTTTCAGTCAACTGATAGGTTAACAGGGAACAGAAATTTAAAACGTCACAAGGCGGGGGGCAAGCGGCTATGAGGACTCAATCACACGTTGCAAGTTTGATCCTGCAGCAATAAATGGCTAGGAGTCCAAGAGAACAGAACAGAACTGGCTTAGCACTCTCTGGCTGGATCACCACTCACAGCACAGGATTATCCAGCATTTGCAACTGTTAGCCAATATAACAGAATTGGTGGTTAGCGTTCTCCAAGCATGCCAAGCTGTCCTATGATATTGGGTTATTTGCAGTTCAGTAAGATGGTACAGCACTTGGTGTGGACTTGGGTGAAACACATGCACCCGCCCGGGTTGCTCCCCCCCCCCCAATATTGAGTCCTAAGCTTTTGAATTTTTTTATAGGTCAAAAACCCACTGTAATATTTAAGCCATCCGAATAAATCAACTTTTACCCTTCGGGGTGGGGGGCACAAGGTGGGCTATTCTGCATTAGCACAAGAAGCTTTTCAGAGTAGGTAAGACAGAAACTATGGTATACAAGGAGAACAGACACAGATGGGCATGGACACTTGACTCAAGCACTGGCCTTGTTATTAACCGAAGCAGCACAGGTCATGAAACCTCTTCCCAAACCTCTCCCGCACCAGACATACCATCCCCTGACTAGACTTTACCATGACACAAAAAGGTATTTTCACAGAGCTGAGCATTAGTTACTGAACCTTCTTACTCCATCCTCCTTCTTTCACACAAGAGCGCGCACACACACACACACACACACACACACACACACACAGGTGTCAATACTTTGCAAATAAAAGAGGCAAGAAAGTCCCTAAAACAGAGGCATCATACATGACAAAATGTCCCACTTCTGTACTATTGTTTTGTTGTGAAAGAGGAAAAAAGGGCGGGGGGGAGGGGGAAGAAAAAAAAAAAAAAAAAAATACTTGCTTTCAGTTCATATTCAAGTTTTCTCCTTTTTACAACTCTGATTTACATTTTTTTTCCCTTCCCAGGGGGGGAAAAACAAATTCAAACTTTTGTTATCTGTGTGTGTTGATCATCATCAAGCTGTTCGTTTTCTGGGTCTGAGTCCGTTGTGTCAGAATATCGATAATGGTCCGGCTCATTGTCACTAACGTCCGGGGTTACAGATGTCGAAGTGCTGGCCTCTGAGTTAGACGTCTCCTCCACTGTTTTTGAGAAGTACAGCTTCACCTATTGAAAAACATGAAAACTCTCTCAGAATTTCAAAACTCCAAAGCAAAAACAAAAATAAATCTTCACAAAAGTGTTCCTAATCTTTTATCATTTCTGTCTATGCATTACACAGAATAGGAAAGACATTGCTTTACATTTATTATAACAGAACTGCATGAAGCACTCCCACTCTTGGTCAAAGGTCACATTTTTCTTGAATTTTCCCTGATTTTCCCAGAGTAATTCACTAAAATTCCTAGACATATAATTAAGGAAACCAACATCAGTGCTGTGGCTGCTGCGCTGAGCAGACAAAAAGTAACCTGAATATTTTATACCCAATAATTTAAGCTTTATTTAGCTTTAAGCATTACAGACTAAAATATTAAGTTTTGACTGGGAACTACATTAATTAATTTCTGTCATTACTTTTTTCAACACGAGTTTAGTGCAGTATTAGATGCTTGAATTTGAATTAAATTCAAGTGAATTCTGATAATGCTGCCTTTAATAGGGCCTTGAAAAAAACCTGTCAGAAACACAAAGCCCGATGATTGCCAGATTCCAAGATTCCTCACCAAAAATTTAAATACCATGACAAACAATACATACATACAAGATGGGGGGTAAAGAAGCTTCTATCAGCATGAGCTGCCATGGTGAACTCACCCTGAAGTTTGGGGAAAATAATCTGTTGGCTTTATCTTTGTTGGCCTTGTCCAGGTCATTCTTTGTTAAAGACAGGATTAGATAATCCTGGTCATTGTCCCCTCTCTCTGTGCTCTGGATTCCATCCAGGTCCTTCAGTAAACTCCCGTTTTCTACCTTCTCAAAGTTCTCCTCTGGTCCAGGGATGAAAAAGGTGTTTACCCAAAAGTGGAACATTTTATCCTGTTAAAAAGATGTAAATGTTAGACTTGGTATTAAATTTACCCCCCCGGAATAAACTAAGTTATTGGCTTTAAATATGGATGAATATTAAATATTAATTTGTTATTTACTTACTCCTTAAAGAAGAAACTGCATACAACTTATATAACTTAAAGATTTGCTCATTTTAAATAATTTCTAAATCAAAATACTCCAGTGACCCATAGTATCCCTTTTATTACAGAAGTCAAAGATGCAGAGAGATGCACTCAACACCATTTCTTCCCGTCATCTGTGTCCTCCTCCAAAACAACTGCCTGCATGTCCTCTGTGTCCTCCTCCAAAACAACTGCCTGCATGTCCTCTGTCACCACATCCATAAACCTCCTCTTTGGTCTTCCTCTTCACCTCTTTTCCTAGCAGCTCCATCTCCAACATCCTTGCCCCAATATAACCCTGGTCTCTCCTCTGGACATGTCCAAACCAACACAATCTTGCTTCTCTATAACTCCGTCTCTAAAACGTCCAACCTGAGCTGTCCCTCTAAAATACTCATATCCTGTCCATCCTCATCATTCCAAATGAAAATCAGAGCATCTTTACCACCTCCAGCTCTGCTGCCTGTCTTCATCAGCCCCACTGTCTCCAATCTGTATAGCATAGCTGGTCTCACTACCATCCTGTAAAACTTGCCTTCCACTCTTGCTGGTACCCGTCTATTAGAGATCACTCCTGCCATTCGTCTACTCCCATTCCAACCTGCCTGAACTCTTCACCTCGTCTCCACACTCTTATTCTGAACTGCTGAGATACATACAGATTGATGACTGCAATTTAGTTCATTTTAACTAGATTTAAAAAGATCACAGATCTGCCATCTGTCTTAACTCCACAGCTCCATGAGGCTAAACTAGAGGCTTAGGACACAGCTTTTTTTTTTTAAACCCAAATTTCATTAAGCAGTAAAAGCTACAGCTGCACAATAGAACGAGTATGTCTTTGTTTAAATGTTGTTGTTTGAAAATTTTCACTTGAGGTTAAGGTAAACAACCAGAGTGATTCAGGAAATTATAAAAGGGAGGGTAACCGTGTTCAGCTTTCAGCAGATATACTCATATGGGTAAGAGATTTTTAAAGAGCAATATTACAACCCTCATTAAGTACTGCCATTTTCCTGTTTATGATAAAACATGTTTAATAAAAGAAAGCCTTTAGCAGTAGCAGAGTCCACATCATATTAAAATTCTTTGAGCCAGCAACCATTAATTCACAAATGCTCTCAGCTGAATCATATAATAAGCTTTACAAGAAGCAAGATTCACCAGGTCTTTATAAAACGGGTAAAAAAATTACTGAACATTAAAAGAAAACAGAGTTTGGTTTGGAGTTTGGTAATTTCACTTTCCAGTCTAATTACAAAGAAATTAAACATCCTTTTCAAAATGCAGAGTTTGGCATCGTTGCACCTAAACATTTTGTTCTTATGAAGTATAATTAATAAACAAAATTAAACATCCAATTCCCATGTGATTCCGATTTCATTGTGTATCCCTTTCTCTTCCGAGTGAGGCTCTGATTAACAATACTTACCTTTTTCATCATTTTGTTTTGTTTATGGAAGAACTCTACTTTGATGTCCCCACACACAGGTAGCGGTTGGGGAAACTCAAAGAACATGTACTTGTCCTCACGTCTTGTGTGTGCTGGGTTAGACGTGTGGATTTTCACCTTCAGCTGGTACACCACAAATTGAGGATCTGCAAAGCAGAGTGTTTTCAAACATTTACTTTAACACTTTAACACTTTAAATCACTGAGTTTCTCAGATATCTATCCTTAAAATCTATAAAACCACTTTGCACAAAGCATTCCTGTTAGACACAAAGATGACTATAGTATCATGCTAATGAACAAATGCACTGGACACACCAACGGCAGACTCTGCCAACACTGCACAGGTAATCTGTTCAGTTTTAGTTTTAATAATCAGCACCATATTAAAAAAAAAAAAAGAAAAAAAGAAGAAGATACATGCGGCTCACATGGTTTCTTTTGTGATTGTGTTACTGACATACACAATGCAAAGCCTCAGGCAGGTTATTCATGCAGACTCATACCATCAAACCCAACAGGTATGGACTTTACAAGCCCTCTGAAGGAGTGTTGTGGTATCCTGCGCTAAGATGTAAGCGGCAAACCCTGCAAGTTGTGAGGTGCAGCCTTCACAGATCAAACTAGTTTATCCAGCACATCGCATAGATGACTGAAATGTGAAGAATTTGAAGTTCTTTGAACTCTTTGCCATGTTCCTTTTACCTTCCTGAACAGTTTTTGCACTGTATTCTCTCACATTGGTTTAAAAAGGTTAATTATGGCAAGGACAGAACAATTAACCAATCCGTGCTTTAGTAGCTTGTCTGTTAGCTCAAATCTGGCAAGCACCACTCCTCATGGACATCAAAGAGTCTGGTTCAACAGTTATCCTGTCTTGGACCACTTCTGGTACATGCTCGGACTCGATCGATAACTCCAAAAACTCAAAACAATACCCATTGTAAAACTGGAACAATCCACAAAAACTGGCTTTGCTGTGTCTCAGTCTGCGCAATGCTAGGCAGCATGAGAATTTGCATTCTCCCCTGAGTGTATTAAGCTGTCTATTCAGGTGTTAAATGACTGGAAAAGATGTGGTGGTTGACAGCTTGTGACTATTGCAAAGTATATGCTAGCCTTCACCTCAGCAATGTTCGTGTGTTTGTGAAGGTGGACAACTAAACTGGGAGGAAAACTGGCTCACATTGCCTCATGGTAACGTGGTCAACATAGGATCGTCACAAAATTCAGCCTTTATAAAAAAAAAAAAAAAAATCATTCTGTAGATAGTGTAGTTTTACAAAACAAAAATGAGATCTAGTGTTACAAATTATATCAGTTAATATTACCGCAACTGCCTGCAAGCAGACAAAGTTGCAAGAGTGAGCAGCCAAAAAAAAAAAAACAACAAAAAAAAAAAAAACACTTACTGCAATTCCCTCCACTGAACATGGGTACCGTCTCAAACACCATCTTGTGAAAGAGCAGTGCCACTGGTTTGTACGCTAGCTGGTTCTTCAGAAGGTAGCTGTAGTAGTAGACATATCGACGTTGACTGGGAATAGTCACTCCCTGTACATAGAAAAATGAAATGACCAAACATCACCTCAAGTTCATAAACTGATGCTAGACTGCTACAGACGAGAGTTCCTGTAGCATTTCTATATTAAGAAAGGTACACGTCTGATCTTAGAGGAATTCAAATCACTCCATCTCAAATGTTGCCTTTCTATAGCTTCTAAAGTTATTTCTTTAATACTTCTATAGCTCTAACTTTGAGAGATTTTGGTATGGTTCAGAATTTTCATAATACAGTGAAAACACCTGTACCAACCACAACATTAAAACCACTGACAAACTGAAGAAATGATTCTTATAGCTATGGCACCTTTCAAAGCGTGGGGCATATTGGGCAACCAGTGAAGTCTATTATCAGAGGTGATTAAAGCATGAGGACCTGGGCAACAGTGGCAAGGGACAAATTGTGATTTTTAAAATGATTCTCAGAGTATCTCCCAAAAAATAATAAATAAATAAAATCGATCAAGGAAAGAGATGGCATAGTCTGATTATCCACATTTCCTTTGCATCATGCAGATGCTCAGAGGCTGTGTGTCTAACCTTGGGAGGAGACAAGGTGAACTACTGGGAAGAAAGCAAGCCAGCTGAGACAGTGTGATGCTCTGGGCAATGTTTTGCTGACAAACTCTGGCTCTTGGCATTCACATAGATGCTACTTTGACACATAGCACCTACCTTTACATAAGACAGCCCTTTACAGATAGAGAGTTCCTTATTGACAGTGGCCTTTTTAAGCAGAAAGAACTTTTAGGAATGGTTTGGGAACCAATACAGAATTCAGGGTGTTGATCTGGCCTTCAAATTCTCTAGATCTCTCTCTGATCAAGCATTTATGGGATATGGTAAATAACTAGCTTGATTCTTGGAGGCCCCACGTCACAACTTACAGGACATAAAGGAGCTGCTGCTAATGCTCTGGTGCCAAATATTACAGCAAAACTTGGGGTCCATGCTTCGACAGGTCAGAGTTGTACCTTTATGGGTCATACCTGTATTAGTACCTACACAGCAGTAGGCAAGTGGTTTTAATGTTACAGCTGATTAAAGAATAAAAAGAGGAAGTACAGTTTACATAGAGACGAGACAAGCAAAACAGCATCTTTAAAATATTGTACAATTTTTTTTTTTTTTTTTAAAGCAAAGTACATTGATTTAAAATTTGACAATCAGTCAAAGAAAGCACCTTACTATTGACACATTATTTGCACCCCACCACAGTATTACCATGACTTCAAACAAGTGTAAACTAAACATCTCAAATTAGAACAATGCAAACAAGCATCTAAGTTTGAAGCTGGATAGACACCCAGGACACTGAAATCACCTTCTTGTCTCTGGTCCTGACTTCTCCGTAGAAGTCTAGAGCCTCTTGTGCTTTTCCAAACTTGCCTCGGTGTAACAAGTACGCGCAAATCATGACACCTGTCCGGCCCTTTCCAGCTTTGCAATGAATTGCAGCCACATGATTGTCATTTTCACTGAGCCATTTGTCCAAGTCTTCACAGAAAGGTTTGATAAGCTCCAATTGGGGAGGATTATGATCTTCAAATGGGTATTGTGCAACTGCAGCAAATGAAAAACAAAACAAAACAAATTTCAGTGACTGTTAAAGCTGTTAAAGACACTTTGGAAGTATGTGCATTTGTAAACCTTACCTCTGCAATTAAATTTGGCAGCATCATAATGTCTCTCTGCACATCTGAAAATGGAAAAACATGGGCTGGGTTAGATCAGACATAACCAGAACAGTGAAAGATAGAAAACATTTATAATTAAAAAAAAAAAAAAAAGCCTTTAAGAGAAAGCATACAAGGTCAACACTAGTTTGCTTTTCATTCTACTTCATGTTTTGATGTTTAGACAATGTCCTGAATGCTGAACTAGGGGAGACTTTCAGAGAGTGGAGGAACTGGCACTAAAAGGAACTGAATGAACTTTAACAAAACCAAAAATTTGCAGTTTAGGTCAACTCAAGAGTTAAGAACATTGAAAAATTTAAATCCATTTTAAGCAGACCTTGTTCACTGTTTTAAAGCATTACATTTTATGGCTGCCATTACGTCAAAGGACTTTATACTTACAGATTATATATCTTGTAATGATTTTTATGCTTTGAATCCAGAAATCTAGACAGAGGGAGAGAAAAATAATTACTTTTCCAGAACCATGCAATGTTGATTTTGGTAAAGTTGTGTTTGTCTACATGCTCCACTAATCGCATCCTAAACCACTGTCCGTTATCAGTGAAGCCATCAGCATTCAGCAGACCGTTACAACGCTAACCACTAGGAGTTTGCCATCTCCAATTTCTCTCTTTTAAAAAAAAAAAAAAAAAAAAACACCCACCTAAAAACTACATGACTGACAAAATTCAATCACCTGGCACAGAGATGGTAATAAAAAAAAGCTAAGACTATGGTATGAAGCTTTCCACAGCTAGATCCATTTTTTTTTTTCCTTTGACTCTTTTTTCATTTTAACAAGTTTACAACCACAGTCAATCATTTCCTCAGCTGCATGCAATAGTATTTATGTCTCAAACAATACAAGATAAATACAATAAAGGAGGTGGTTAGTGATAAATTAGACCAATGAAAGAACTTGTATGGTAGGAGACATGAAGATTAAGCCATAAGCAAACAAACTGTACTGGTTCAAAATTGCTCATATAGCATCCTCTCTTCTGGATCTCAACTTTTATTTTCAGATGTTACAGAGACTATTGAAAGTTAAAGACTGTATAAACTGCCCTTTCAAAAAACAGCTAGCAAGAAACTCACCGTACAACATCGTCTATGTTGTTTCTGTAGACCCCCTCTAGTCTTTCAGCAGGAAAGCCCATAGCAATTATGTTAGGATAAATATCTGTGCTGTAGAATTAAGGAAACCAAGTGATGTCGTTTTTGGACAACTGACAATGGCATATCCAAGAAAAACTGTCATCATTTTTTAACGTAACTGCACATTTTGAGCCCAGTGGATACTTTCAGGAACCAAGAACCCTCAAGAATGTATGGGTTATTGACGTAGTTTTACTTTATAGAACTGAAAAGGGGGTTAGCCAAGGGTTATGTTTAAGAATAGGACATTGAAAACTGAATTTAAGGTGCAAGTCCAACACATTAAAAAAAAAAACAATACAAGACAGGACTTCAGTTCCTTATGCTAATGTTTTGCAAATGCATTTTTAACCTGGTGGTGACTTTATAGAACTGAAAACAACGTAAGGGGTTATTTATGTACTTCTAAATGCACAGAGCTGAAAAGGGATGAGCCAAGAGTCTTATTACAGAATTTGACACAAAGCTGACAAATGTGCTGTATAGAACTGGAAAAAATGAGGGGTGAGCCAGAAGTTATTGGACATTGACTTTTAGACATAGCTAGAATTATCTTGGCTTTTGTATGTGCTTTACTTCTGCTATGACCGCAGATGCTTATCTATTATGGCAGTGAATTTTACAAGGTAATATTTTCAAGCTCAATGACTCAGTTATAAAGAAATAGCCCTTTCAGAAAAGAAACTTTACAAAAAACAGTACATTAAAGATTTAGGTACCAAGGAAAATAGAAGTACACAAGATGTCAAAAGAATGAGCTAGTTGATAGATCAGATGCTCATCTAAATGTGGCATTCTGCTTCGGCTGTGCAGCAAGAGGCCGAGCACCAGGCTCCTGGGTAATATATAACAGATGGGACTCACAGTAAGAGACCGATGTGCGGACCTCTAACCCATAAGGCCACACAGGGGCACTAAAGAAGTCACACTGTGCTTCAGTCCAGCCTGGAATCGCTTGCCTTCCTCACCTTTCTATAACAAATGCCATGAGAGCTCATCAGTCCTTTCTGCCTGACATTCACACAGAGCAGCATGAGTACGCACACATGCACAAAACCCTACTTCTTGAATAACCTCTTCTATGTACAACTGGTTAAACATTTGGGGAAGAGTAGCACAATATATTCCTTGTTGAGACTTCTGCCAGGCTGATGATGTAAAAGGCCACAATGCGCAGATGAACGCCTGTTTTTTTTCTCTTTATAAAACATGCTGGTAGTGACCTGTATTGCAAGGTGTGCTGCAATCATAAGCAGCAGTAGAACCGCAGCCATTTGCCTATATCTTCCAGTCCTTCAAACCCAGGTTTTTAACAGATTTATTATGAATTTAAAAACAGATTTAGCCTACCATCAAAGTACACCCCATCCAGACGTTCTCACAGAACTTGACAGCTGGAAGCCAGACTGGCAAGTATTGTTAACTTATGCAGAGTATGTTTACATAAAAACTATGGAGGGGGGAGGGGGAGGGTAGGGGGGGTGAACTGGCACTCAAAAGCAGCAGATTTTCCTTGGATTTCTGCCACCATCCTAAAATGTTCTAATAAATGTGTGTGTAATTGTATTTTGCTTTCCCAGCACATATTGTTAGCTTTGTGACAGGCCCTCGCTGAGAATTACAATTTAAAAAAAGTCTCTCAATCCAATAGAACAATTTTCTTTCATGACAAAATGCACAACAAAGAACAAACCAAAAAAGAAACATTTATCATAAAGTCAATAAGCAATCATTAGTTAAGTCTTGGCAAATGGAAAGCATTTTAAAAATGTGTAGGCACTTAGGCTTTATGCTGATGAAATTAAAATAACCATAACGGAACTCAGGTTTAACATAGCCTACGAATATCATGCCCCTCTGTGTGCCTGCTGAGAGCTAATAACTCTGATCTGGTTGAGAGATCTTATGTCTGCTAAATTATCAACAGAAGAATAAACTTGATAAATAACAAGTTAATAAATAGACAAATGTCACTTTATCATGGCACAATAGCAATTCAACATTTAAACACAACCGACCAAATAGCTGTTCTGAATTACTTCACGCAAGAGGGAGAACCTAAAAGCAGGCCATCATTCTCACACTAAACCATCACTCCAAGGCAACACAATGTGCATACTATTAGGGGCTAGATGCGTTAAAGGATTTAGAACAGTTCCTTTCTTTAAACCTCCAAGATCAAAGTTGTTTTGCTGAGATCAACCCAAAACTGATGCCCTGTAGGGGATCCCCCTCTCACCATCCCTGAAAGTCTCCATTATATACAGATCTGAACAATAACAGCTCATACAAAAATTGGAAAGTCTTGAGAGTATTTTCTTAAATGAACGCAGGTTGAAATTAAAGTTACCAATTACTTTGATTGCTTTTTTTTTAATTTTTTTAAATATCATAGCTTTGTTGCAGCAAAACGGCATTTTTCCCCCTCATGCCAGTGAGCCAATAAATCAAATTACAGCTAGTCTCTGAAGACACACAACTCACCCAGCAAGTTATTTGCCAAAATGAGCCAATGTTGCTCTAACCAACACCCCTAAAGCTCACCATGTTAGGAATTGAATCTGTTCTGCTCATTATAAGCATTATAAGCAGTGACTTTTAGAAATTAATGAACATTCAGTAGCTTGTACGGTCATATCACTTAACACATTAGCAAGCTGGCATTCACCGAACTGATTAGCTAAAAAAAAAAAAAAAAAAAATATATATATATATATATATATATATTCAAATGAATAACATTAAATAACAGCTCAATAGCTCACCCTGGACACTAACAACCTGTAGCGATATAAAAACAACAGAGGAAACTGTACCCCGAAACTTCCAAGTTAGTATAGTAGAAGAAAATCTATATTTTCAGCTCTTAACACACATATTCAAGCAAATTTGTAGTAAAATAATGCACTTAATTTTTGGCAAATGTTCATCAAATTCTCTATTATGTCTTAATTGCGTCGATATCAGTTAACAAGGTTCGAGGTAAGGCTAAGGCACCAAGTTGCTGAGCAATATAACCTAACAAAGTACAACTTCACCAAACATCACTTTTCCATCACTGTATAACAATGACAAAGCATCAGTCTATCAGGTCATTCAGGGCACAGGATGTGACCTTGTCCTTTCAATATATTAGTTAAGTAATTAAGTAACTATTAAGGGAACAGAGCATTATAACATTATATCATGATTATAACATCATTATAACATGATTATTATGAAGATTCAGGCAATAAATGCTACTGCATCTTGAGAGCGCTGCTGTTTAAAGGGTGTATATATATTTTTTCACACTCATGAATGTGTAGTTAATTCTTGGTCCTGAAAAAGGAAAGAAATGTCCCTCTGACTCATTTAACACCACAACAGGCAAGTGCATTACATTGCAATAGGCCAAAATGACATGTTCCAGTGACTGTCAAAAACAACAAGAAATTCTAGAATGTCCCCCTAAAACGAGACCCATTTAAACTGATTCACAGAAACGCTCAATGCAACCATGGCCTCTCTTCAAAGAAATGTGGGGTTTAACCTTCAGAAGTTAAGAGTCATCACCATCCTACACTGTTAAATGAGATACCCATTAAAGTGACGGTGAAGTGTTGAGATTAACTCCCTTTATTTCCAAGGACAAAAAACTGCACTACATTATCAAATGTAAATCAAAATATTGTATTCACTAAACTGGGTGGTAAACTGGTTAACAGTCTAGAATGTGGGACTGAACTGAACCCTTAGGTACACTGAACACTGGATTGCATCATGCCATTTTGCCTTATCTTCCAAGGTGTAACATTATTCTTAGCAATTACATCTACAAAGCAAAAAGAACAGCACAAGCACAGAGCGAAGCAACAGTGTTTAAAAAAAAAAAAAAAAAAGAAATATGTATAGCCAAGTTTCACCTGATGTTCTAGCATCTACACAGGTAACCTGCTCATTACAACCAAGGCAGCATTGAGTTTCTGAAGCTTTTCACAGTTCAAATATAATGTGATAAACCAACACATGAATAAATCTGTGGTTTTAAGAAATATGAATGCCAAAACTAACATTGGAAGAAGAGTTAACTGAACTAAATCCTGTGGCAATGAGTAGACTGATTAATGCATACATTTATTTTCATCTATATGGTAAAACACACCATATTCACTTTTACTACCAAGAATGCAGCCCCTCCCCAATCAACTTCCATTGATGTGCATTTATTTAAATACTAAGGGGCAGCAGGGATCCTTCTGCATTAAGAAGTGCATTCTGCATTAGATACAGTGCTGAATCATTTGAAGATTTTTTTTCTAGAAACTAAGCTCCAAGCAAGTACAGCTGGACAAAATTGTCTCATTATCCTGAAACATTCAATCAGTTTGCCTATCATATGAGCATCAAAAAAAACACACTGACCTACCACATTTTATTACGAAGAGAAATTATCTCCTTGAATTTAAGTGCAACGTGAAACCTTGAGCACAAATTATCAAAACATTTGGTTTTAATAGTAAGTCTTAAATGTTGCAATACTCTGGCTTTTGTCCATACCAACTTCTCAGATATCTGAAAAATATATTCTGACACTGTGCATTGTGAAAATCTTCTTAAGTACCATGGCATTATAACTCGCTTGTTTTCTGTGTCAGCAAGAGAACTTGCATGTTTTCACAGGCTGTGACTGTACTTAAACATTATAGAAAGGTAAGCAATGCAAAGGGTTCCTGCTAACAGGAGACTACTGGAGGTCATATTCCCCCAGGTCTCTAAAATACAACGCAATTCAATGTCAGCTTCCAGCAAAAACTAGCAGGAAGTGTTGCACAAATTAATGCCATTTTGTTTTTTAAAATAAATTAAAAAATATATTTTAATTGTAAAAATAAAAGGTGACCGGTAAATGCACAAATTAATTTCAGATAAATTCCTGAACAGGAACATTTTAGCCTTTTGTCTCAGTAACACTATGTGGTCTGCTATAGCCTGCAGCTTCAATAACACTATCTGACCCGCTTCTGAATGATCAGATACATGTACTTTACAAAACAATATCAAAAATGCATACCCTTAATTATTTCTGGATTGGAAAGGTTAGTGCCCCTTGAGTTTCAGCCACTCTGGGTCTAAATTAAATGTGCGATACCACAAAAGCTTTGTCAAGAATAAACACTCCAGCTAGCAACTCTGACAGCTAATAAGGCTATAAGAGCAGGACTCTTGTGTCCATTGGCTGGGGTGCTAAAACCCCCAAAAAAATGTGGAACATATAGTAAAACAAGACAAATATGACCAAAGGAGAATTTCAAGAAGCATTGCAGCCATTAGGAGAAAGCACAGAAAATAAAAAAGTGACTTCATGATGATCTGAGTCTTTATGCAAGATACACAGATACAGTGGATCCATTCAGCAAGCGGGTGGGCAGGGGACAAACACATGCCAATAAGGTTCATTAATTTACTGGCCAATGCAAGACAAGGTTTCCAAATGTAACTGGTCTTAACAACTTCATAAAGTCACGGATAATTACTTAACCCCTATAAAGCTCATGCGTTGCAGCAGTACATTTGCACTGAACGTCCTTTAAATCCTCAACCCACTAACGTTTATTCCACTTTGTTGGCTGCAGGACATCATCAAGTATTACTCTATCACCAATTAGATGGTCACCTGGACACTGGATAAATCATACCTTTGGCAAAAATTCTGATATACAATTTAGGGGTGGGAGACATGGCAAACACTTAACACCACGGAACTTCATAAATCATAAGTATACCGATTTTTGCTTTTAAGACTTCAGAAATTGGACCATTTATATATAAAAATAAACCCACACCAGAGCCACATCTAAAATTAAACTTTGGATTCCCATAAACAAAGATACTCAATCAAATTCAACTGGCATAGTAAGCTCCTGGTAATGAAACATGCAGTGGGACAGGGCTCTTTTAAATCACTGCCTGCATCCCATACGAAATCACTGGAAAGCAATCACAGTAACAATTAATATCACCATATATTACCCAACCCAAACACAAATACCAAGCTATGCCTCATTTCTCCTCTAAGCATTTTCCCCATAAACCATAACTAAGCATTAGACCTTAATAACCTGGAGCACATCACTTGCAACAACTCTGTAATAGAGACATATGAAACCTCTGGCATGCCAAAAGAAAGGAAAAAAAAGAAAAGAAAGAAAGAAAAAAGTAATGTCCCACTACGACCGCTGGAAAGTGGATTTGTTTGGAGCATTTTAATTGCGAGGGTTATACACTCCTGATCATGTAAAAAGGGCTCGACATCAGCCATGTTCTGCAAGCAGCTGATGCAACGCTCCTTTGTGTAGCTCTGCCTGTGGATTTAATCTTGCTTTATGTAGGCCACTGGATCCTCTGAGCGTCGCAAAAAAGATGGATCTTTTGTCTCACAGCCAAAGAAAGCCCAGCTAGCTGTGGTACCCGTTTAAACAGCCCATGTCGACGAGCACAAACGAACCGGGCAAACAATGACAGGATATCTAGCAGCTCCCTTTCCAGCAGAAAGCTCCTGACGCTGCTGCCACTGGAGCCGTGCTGAGAGCAGCCTGCGAGCTAAAGCCTCAAGAAAATCTCTCGGCGCGATTTTAAAAAGGGGGAACTCAGACCTACATACGCGATCAAACATTAAAAGATATACAATAAAAAAAATCACCCGAAACAATCATCTAGAGGGCAAGAGAACGGGTGAAAAATCTTGGCTGACAGCGTCAATGCCAATGCTTATACCTTGAGCACAGGAACACAAGTGGGTCACTTCCAGCACCACTGATACCGGACTGAGCTCATTCGCGGAGGCAACCTACATTCACTCAGACCACAAGACACAAAAGAGGATACAGGTCAAGTCCAAGTCGAAGCCGTCCTCCTGGTATCTCCTTTTGTTTCGGCTGACCATCTTCTGTATGATCGTGGCCATCGCTGTGAAAGGGGTCTTGATGGTTCTCAGGGTCAGTGAGAGAATCGTTGCCTCCGCCGCCGAGTTGTTTTCTCTCCTCTGCCTTCTTGCAGTCCTACGGACGAGCCTGGCCAGGTCTTTACTTGCTCGCCTGCGGCCGTGAGCCGTGTGCCGCTCGCTCGTAAAGCAGAAGGCCCCAGCAGGCCCGGCTCCGGCTCCCCAAAGCCCACCGAGAGGCCGCACTCCCTCCAGGCGGACAGACGGACGCTCCTCCTCGGCGTCTCGGGGTCCCTGAAGCTCGCCAAGTCTCTGGGTCCGCCGCAGTCGCCGTGATTGGAGCCGAAAAAGGCGGAGAGGGTCCTCTCCGACGTCTACAACCAGAATATACCAGCAGTGACGGACGGACGGACGGACGGACGGACACACACACACACACACACACACACACACACACACACACACACACACACAACACACACACTGACACTCACACACTCTCTCTCGCCCTCCGTCTGCAAAGCTCTAACGCACTGCTAGCCGCACAGCTAGCAAGCTAGCGTGTCCGAACATCTTTCTGCGCGGACGAAAAAGGCAGCCAGGAGTCAAACATCCGCGTCGAAGGTATCGCTCAAAGCATGAAGAAGAAACCTGATAGCCCATCACCGGTTAAAAGCAGGTGCGCAGGTTTGGGTGGATGCTGGAGGCGCTGGATTGCCTTGCGCTCCGCTCCTCCGACCGTCCGCTGCCAAACCTCCTGCTCCACTTCCATCATGGCTTCCACTGAGGGAAAAACGCCGCCCGCCCATCGTAGAGCACTCCGCCACATCAAATAGTCCTCCAGCCGCAGCACTTTTACTAACACAAGACGAGCAGAATTCCAACTGCCTTCAGCAGACTGTAGTTACCACATCTGTCACTTTAATCTCAAAGTGTTGCTGTACTTGTTGTGCGCTTTAAAATATTTTTTTAGTTCCACCGGCGGCGGAGGGACACACGCGTACTCATTTTTTGTTCCACAGTCACGTGTCTCCCAAAATGAGGGAAGTGTCCAGTTTTTTACGTCAGATTACTTTTCAAAATGTTGGGCTTTTTCGGACATTAAAACGGCACGTTGCTCGTACTGGGGTGGCACTGCGGCTCTTTCACATGCAACCATTTTAGGTGAAGACCTACAGACAAACAGAAGGAGGCCTGGGGGAAAATGTTAAAAAATCTCAAAGTCCGTAGTAACCTCAACACCTGCAACACCGGGCAGGAAATTAGTGAAATGCTTACGCAAGCAGAAAAGTAAGGACGAGCTTAAGCTGCTGCCAAAGTCTTTAGTCAGGGAGAGTTTAGTTTTGGGGGACGATTTAGCCCGAAACGTGAGGCTCAGGTGAGAATTGTGAAAGTACATCACCGGGCTCTCCGTCCGGGACATTAAACTTCTGCAGCCTTTTAAAGTGCAGCAAATCTTGATCTTTAGCGCCATCTGTCAGAATCATCCGTTTCACCGCTTCATCGCAGATATTCAGATTCATTCGTGCTAACCAGTTTTACCTTTTGATCCTTCCAGTGCGAACTGAAATGTCTCACAATGAAGTCATTCCTTTATTTCCTTTGAAAAACTCCCTTTGATCATTTCTGCGCGGTGCTTTTCATTTAGAGAACTGAAACTGTTTGATCTGGTCCTGCACGTTTTAGTCTGGGGCGCAGACTTAAACACAAAGTAAATCTTTACTAGCAATTAGCACATGAGCATTACAGCAAACTGCTTTAGATATTCTGGATAAAGTCGTGTTTGGTTTCAGTTTTCTGATCCTTAAACTCAGTAAACTGATCAAGTTTCTCAAGTAAACTCAGCTGTTTCGTCTGAAATCTCATTTCTCTTTTGTAGTTCTCTCTTAAAGTTTTATTATTTGAACTAAACTGCATCTGATCTGGTCTTGATGCCTCAATCTGGAAGATAATAAAATGAAGCATAAAAAGGGCATCACATTTCTGATCACAGCATTATCACCAGAACACACACCTTTATCACACTTACTAGCAGTATTTCACGTTAAATGAAATCTATTTGTTCATTCGTCCTGACTTAGGTCAAGGTGTTTGAATTCAGGACAGTGTTATTTATTTACAGTGTGTTTTATGGTCATATAAAATGCTACACTCCTGTTCTATTGGCAGTGGTCTTCTGTGTTTATTTTCCAAGTGTTGATATACATGCAGTAGGACACCTTAAAATATTCACAACAGAATGAATGAATACAGGTGTGTGTGTGTGAGAGAGAGAGAGAGAGAATGAGAATGAGGGTGAAAGTGGCCATTTGCCATTATGAAACAGCACAATACACTCGTGAAACACAATGAAATGCATCCTCTGTTTTTCTTTGCACTCATATTAAAAGTGAAAGTGACTGTTCTTGTCATTGTGAGTACACAGCACAGCACAGAGTGAACCACAACTAAAATACACCTTCCAGCATTTTACCCACACACTCACACACGCAGCAGGGGGCAGCATGAAAGCGTCCGGGAGCAGTGGGATGGGAACGGTACTGCTCAAGGGCATAAACCTACTGGGATTGGGTTCTGCTCCTTGTGGCCTTGTTCTCACCACTATATATATATATATATATATATGATTATTTCATGTGTTGGTGTTTGTGATTTTTGTTTTATTTATATATGAATTATATATATATGGATTATTTTCTTAGTGGAAAAAAAAATATATATATATATATATATATAATTTTTTTTTTTTTTTAGCCTCACCCCATGAATGCTCTTGTGACTGAATTCAATCAAATCACAGCAAATGTTGACAAAGAGCCTGAAGAGGGGGCGCTGGCTCCTCCAGGGCGGCAGGGGGCGCTGGCTCCTCCAGGGCGGCAGGGGGCGCTGGCTCCTCCAGGGCGGCAGGGGGCGCTGGCTCCTCCAGGGCGGCAGGGAGCGCTGGCTCCTCCAGAGCGGCAGGGGGCGCTGGCTCCTCCAGGGCGGCAGGGGGCGCTGACGGCCTGCGCGCTTGTTCTGCTGCACAGCCGGGATTCGTGGAGGTGAGTGTGTCATGCCGTATGGCCCGATTGAACAAAGCGAAATAGGGCTGTTTTAAACCAAACAGAGCTGTACCTTCTGTAAAGAGTCGCCTGTGCGGTTGGGGCTCGGTGTGATTCGTGGCAGCGGCGTGTTCAGACAGTAAAAGTGAGGCTTACTGTCAATGTGAAGAAGAAGAAGGTCAGAGCTTAAAACGCGGTGCTTTCAGTTTTATATCTGCTGTTTCCTCACTTTCAACAACCTCTTTTTATATCAGGCAGCTCAGAAATAAAACCGAACACACAGACATCCTTCTGGGCACTGGAGGTCGGGGTTAATACTTCAGCTTCAAAATCCTGTCAGCTGTCAGTCTGTTTACCCGAGTTTTAATGAATGAAGTTGTCCGAAGGAACATATAAAAAGCAGACAACTGAAGAGATCAAATCCTGCTGAAGAGTTTCATCCACGACAAGCTGCACCTCAGGGTTATTACATAATACAGCCATGAAAGATTCATAGATCTTTAAGCTCTCTGTAAGAATATAGGGACGTTGGTGGCAGAAAAGATAAAGATAAAAAATGTATAGAAATATCTAAATATGTTTACAAATAAACATTTAGCTATACAAGCAGAATTATATTATTATTATTATTATTATTATATAGAAAGTGAAAGTGACTTGTCATTGTGAGTTCACAGCACAAAGTGAAACACAATGAAATTGCACCTCTGCGTTTTACACACACACACACACACACGTGTGCGCAACAGGGGGCTGCCCAGAGAGCAGTGAGGGGGGCGGTACCTTGCTCAAGGGTACCTCAGGACAGCCTACAGGTAAGGGATTTGAACCCACGATCTTCCGATCTAGGGCCAACTCCCTCACCACTAGGCCACCGGTATTATATAATTTAATATAGAAATGAATATTATTATATAATAAACAGATGGGTGTGTATCAATGCTTAGTGCAAATGATTACAAGGAATAGATAAACAATGAATGTTAAACCCATCAGAACACAGCAGTTCTGAGCACACAGGGGACTGAACCGGCTAACCTTAGGCTTCTTCTGGATTTATGAATCCTTTTCCTGATGCCTGTGATATCGTTTACATCAGTTTGATGGTCTTAGCCTGAACATTTTGTATTACAGGAATGACAGACGGGTAAATACACAACGAAAGTAGTCACCAAAGAAAAGAAATACAAGTGAGTTTCTCTAGAATAAAACTAAAACTTCTGGTTGACACTGTTTACATCTCAACCATTAAATTGCGCAGAGGTTTTGGGGGGAAAACGTGCTTTATTTGTTTCTTTAACTGGTTGGGATATGTGTTAATAGCACTTCTACTTTTACCAGCAGGTATTTAGTTTGTCCACATTTAAACTTCTTGAAATTGTGTTTTTAAAGAATTCTCTCAGGCTGGTTCTTAATAAACTGTACTGCATGTTTTCCCAAGTTCATATCATATTGTACAAGTTCATGGGTGAAACTCTCTGTAGGTTTGAACAAGGTTTTGACAAAAGTACCACTTTTACTAAAAGAGATTTCTTTCTTTTGATAAATGTGCTTTTGCTGGTCAAATGAATTTATAGCAGCTCACCTTGACTTACTGCTCACTGATTAGCTCATCACCAGTTATAGTTAGAATCTGCTCTGCAAAGCTATTAACCAAATATAAGGAAATGTTTTAGTCAGTCATGGCAGCTGTCATTCCATGTGTCTCTGTTATGATTTAAATGTTTTTGGTTATTCCACAGGCGTGTGATGATGGTGCTGAAGGAGATCCCAGCAGATAATATCACCCGTCCCTTGGGTCGAAATGAAGTCATTGGTTTACTCTTCCGCCTTACAATTTTTGGTGCTGTCACCTATTTTACTATAAAGTGGATGGTAGATGCTATTGATCCCACACGAAAACAAAAAGTTGAAGCGCAGAAGCAGGTATGCAGAATCTTATTTTGTCCATCTGCAGGTCGTCCTCTCCAAAGTCCTACGCTTTTTTGTAATTCTAATTAGTCTGATCACGCATAATCATGTGCTTGGCCTTCAAGTATCTGGGACAGGAAATCCAGTTCTGGGTCAAGTGTTTTTTCTTTTTCTGCACATTCAGATGGATGAATACACACTGAATCATTGTTATTAAAATGGAACGAGTGCAGTTTAGGGTTTTGTAGGTCTGGTTTGAATGATCCTGGTTTTTTTAAGGCAGAGAAGCTGATGCGGCAGATCGGAGTGCAGAATGTCAAGCTCTCTGAATACGAGATGAGCATTGCAGCCCATCTGGTGGACCCATTAACTATGCAAGTGAGGACACTGTTTATCTTTACATTTATCATGTTTTGACCAGCTTTCTTGCTATTGTATGGGTGGCACATTTAAACATTACGCTGTATGATTTTTAACCAAAATATCTGAAACACAAAGTACATTGATTGGTTAGAGCCTACGCTCCTTGTATGCAGCCATTTGTAATAAAAATGCTGTGCAAATGCTAGAATTGTGGAACACAGCGAATTTGCAGCTTGATGTTCCCTCGGTGAAAATGTTTTGCTTGACTTAATATCACAGATTACATGGAGAGATATCGCTGGCCTAGATGAAGTCATAACGGAGCTGAAAGACACAGTTATTCTTCCCATCCAGAAAAGGCATCTGTTTGAAGGGTCAAGACTGCTTCAACCTCCCAAAGGTAGGGACCTAGATAAAACTGCTTGTCTTGGTGGATTTTTCATATTTATACCAGACAGTGCTCAGAGTTGATGTGCTGAAAATAGAATTGTGTAGGTGGCTGATCTGTTTCTGATACTTCTCACTGCTCAGGAGTGCTCCTCTATGGCCCCCCCGGCTGTGGGAAAACTCTGATAGCCAAAGCCACAGCCAAAGAGGCTGGTTTCCGCTTCATCAACTTGCAGCCCTCCACCCTGACCGATAAATGGTATGGTGAGTCCCAGAAACTGGCAGCTGCCGTCTTCTCACTGGCCGTCAAGCTCCAGCCCTCTGTTATCTTCATCGATGAGATTGGTGAGTAACTCTGGGTGCTTGATCTGGATTTTTTGTCACAGAAATTGTTCATTGAATCAGCTATATATTTAATTTTGGTTTCACATGTACAACTAGAACACACATGTTCAAATCACAACAATCATTACATTCACTTCAGTGTGTTTTCTGAGCATAGACTGAAGAGGCTTTCTGTTTGTAAATTTGGACCTCAGAGTAGGGTTGGATTGCTTGAGAGAACAGCAGGTGTCTGATTATAAAGATTATTAGATATTTCTATGAAATTCAGTCTCCTAGTTTTGATCGAGTATGCATGTAAATGAATCAAGAAAGATTCAAATAATTGGCCTAAATTTACCCAATGAAAATGGAGAAGCTTTATAAAAAATAAATAAATAAATAGACTTTGGCTTTTTATTGCTGAAATATAACGTCAACTTAAAGTGAAGGTGACCATTTGTCATTTTGAAGACAGCACAGCACAGCACACATCTCTGCATTTAACTCATCACATTAAAGAGTAGCCCTAGTAGTAACACAGTTCAAAAAAGTTGGGACAGGGCCATGTTTACCACCATGTTGCATCACCTCATTTTTTGATAGTAAAAGTGCATTGTTGTCCCATTTTGCTTGATGGAGGATGTCAGCTGTTCTGGGTCTGCTTTGTTGTATTTTTCGTTTCATGATGCAACAAAACTTTTCGATGGGTGACAGGTCTGGACAGCTTGGCTGCCCGGTACAGCACCCAGACTCTTCTACTACAGAGTCATGTTGTATTAATATGTGCAAAATGTGGTTTGGATTAATCTTGCTGGGCTTTTCTGAAAAAATAAAACATTATTGCATATGTTGCTCCAGAGCCTGTATATATAGTTAAGCACTGATGGTGCCTTCACGGTTGATGTGCAGGCTAATCATGCCAATGTGCACACATGCACTCCCATTGCCATCACAGATGCAAGCTTTTGAACAGAAATTCAAATTTGTTATTTAAGCCCAGAGAAGCCAACGGTGTTTCTGAGCCATGTGTATAAACGGCGACCTCTTTGGAGAGTAGAGTCTACATATTAATTTGTGGATGTAGCAGCAAACTGTGTTCATAGACGGTGGATGGCTTTTGGTGCTCCTACCCCATGTTTTTCAAAATATGTTGCTGGTATCATGCTTGCAACACACACAACACAATTTCTCAGTTTCAGTGTTTTCTATCTTGTCTGGGTTCTTTTGTTCTATTTTCATTCTTATTTTCAGGCAGAACATGTTTTTAATAGAATCCATTTTTTGCGATGTCCTGGGTTACTGTTAGCAAAATAGCAGACACCACTTAATGTGTTTCATGTGTCTGCCTTAAGCCTGCCCCTAACTTTGTACCAGTGTAAAAGAAAGCAATACAAATCTATGTGAGAGTCTGTATTATGTGTATATATAGTTTCTGTGCACTGGTGAGAAGTCAAGGGCTGGATAAGGTTATAAAAAAAAGAAAGTTTAAGATAAGAGAGGCACATCACATGGATGGGGTTTTTTTTTTGTTGTTGTTTTGGTTTTTTTTTCCCTTCTTCCTTCCCTCCCATCTGAAGTACAAGCTGTACAGGCAGGCTTTATACATCATTGTGATGCTTATCTATCTGTGTAAAACATTGTTCACGTATTCTACTGACGTAACAGCCTTGAAATGGCACCTTTAGCTTTGGCTTATCTTACTGCTGTCTGGTCGTATGTCTCAGACACAGTAGAACTGAATCATGACTATGACTGAATCAGAAATAGAATAATGCTCAATGATAGTCTCTTATGACTCTTATGAACCGTTCACTATAAACACTTTTTTAATTAATTTTAAGCACAGGGAAAAAAAAACTAGTTTATAAAACCCTTAATTTTTACAAACTAAACCTAAACAACAATACCACTTTTCATTTGCTTAATTAATTAAAATTAATGCAAAAGCACAATAAATACAACACAAAGAGTTAGGGTTAGGTTAGGGTTAGGGTTAGCCCTAACCGCAGCGAATGAACACACGTCTGACCGAGAACGATGTACAGACAGAGACTGAACACGTACGTTGTCTTTGTTAGGCCCTGTATACGCTAAGCAAACAAAAGAAAATGGGATACGGATGGAGAATGAGGAGAAATTGGCGTGTATGACGATCTGGAGGGGAAACCGGCCGCCAGCGTTTTGTTCACAACCAGAAACTCTGGTCATGAACAGATGAGAAAATTTGGCGAACTTCTTGACCGTAACCCGATTTGTACATGTTTGGTAACGTTCATGACCAGAGGTTCCACTGTATGGCTGATAATCTTCAGTTAGTTAGTTGATAATACTGTTCAGTTGATAAAATTCAGTCTGTTTGCTCAAATGTAAAGATGCTGTAAATAGTATGAAACCTTCAGTTTTATTCATATTAAGTAAAACTGACTGGACAATAAAAACAATAAAATGGTTTCACAGTGTACCCATGAAACCAGAGGAAACTTGCTGCCCATGTTTGTAAAATGTAAAACCAGGACAGCAGTTTGGAAAATGGCTTGGGGAATAATATATATAATATAGATAGATAGATAGATAGATATAGTTTCAATGTCAGTCAGTGTCTGCCACTTGTCCCAAGCGGGGTCGCTGGAGTCCATCCCAGCTCACACAGGGCAAAGGACGGGGGACACACCCTGGACAGGTCGCCAGCCTACCACAGGGACAGAAATGGAAGTGTTAATCATTTATTTTCATCAGTCAACAAAATGCAGTGAATGAACAAAAGAGAAATCTAAATCAAATCAGTATTTGGTGTGACAACCTTTTGCCTTCAAAACAGCATCAGTTCTTCTAGGTACACTTGCACACAGTTTTTGAAGGAACTCGGCTGGTCGGTTGTTCCAAACATGACTGTGTTTCAACCTACTTGTGACATTGATGATCATCAGCACCTGTTGGGTAAAACTGGTTGATCACACACCGACTATAATCCTACAAAATCCCTGACTTTGTGCGAGTGTACCTAGAAGAACTGATGCTGGTTTGAAGGCAAAATGTAGTAACACCAAATATTGATTTGATTTAGATTTTTCTTTTGTTTGCTCACTTTGCATTTGTACCTGCCTAAAACTTTTGCACAGTACTGTGTATGTGTGTGTGTGTATATGCATGTATAGGTCATTCAGTTATATGGTGAATAAACTTTTAGTGAAAGTGACGACCCTTGTCATTGCGAGGTCACAGCACAGCACAGCACACAGTGAACCACAACAAAATTGGACCTCTGCATTTAACCCATGCAAGCACCGTGCAGCAGTGGGCAGCTATTGAAAGCGCCCGGGGAGCAGTGACAGGGACAGTACCTTGCTCAAAGGTACCTCAGGGCAACCTACTACTACCTACAACCTTCGAGGGAATCGAACCCACAATCCTCTGATGCGGGGCAACTCCCTAACCACTAGGCCACCACTGCCTTTAAGTTTAATTAAACATATTATAATGGTACAC
Source organism: Hepsetus odoe (assembly GCA_017165825.1). Lineage (NCBI taxonomy): Eukaryota > Metazoa > Chordata > Actinopteri > Characiformes > Hepsetidae > Hepsetus > Hepsetus odoe. The sequence goes on from CM029378.1 coordinate 17,547,265, forward strand.
TTTCCATAAATTCATTGTAAAATGGGAGCCTCTTAACATAACTTTTAACTCCATCCCATTTCAGACTCATTTTTAAGAAGCCGCTCAAGTTCGGATCATGAGGCCACTGCCATGATGAAGGCTCAGTTCATGAGTTTGTGGGACGGGCTGGACACAGACTTCAACTGCCAGGTATGCTGAGCTGCATTTTTGTGGTGTAATTTTCCTGCTATTGTGAATGTGCCACAGGTGGTGAGCAAACAAGCTCCACCACAGAGTCTTGAATGAGTGAAGTGAGTTCACCTGGTCTTTAGTTCATCACAGTATAAAGACTAAGCTTATCTCTCTGTGAACAGGTCATAATTATGGGTGCTACCAACCGTCCTCAGGACCTAGATTCTGCAATACTCCGCAGGATGCCTACAAGGTTCCACATTAATCAGCCTGTGAGTGTCCCCCTAATAATCCACTGTATTTGTGCCTGTGTCACATGTATGCATCATACTATCTAATCACTGAACTGCTCATTTATGTTGAAAAGTTTCATTGTTTTAATATTGTCCTTGTTAATGTCACCTGACTCTGTACTTTGTCTCTCCTGTCCAGAATGTCAAGCAAAGGGAAGCAATTTTGAAGCTTATCCTGGAAAATGAGCACGTAAGTGCGTATTTATTGACCAGTCATGAGTCTGTCTGACACAGTAGAAGCTCATGCATTAATGCCTTCTGTTCTAAAGGTGGAGGCTGTAGTGGACCTCTGTGAAATAGCAAAAGAGACGGATGGCTTCTCAGGAAGTGACCTCAGAGAAATGTGTCGAGATGCAGCTCTACTCTGTGTACGGGACTTCGTGCACAATACTAATGCAGACGGCCTGTAAGTTTAAAAAAAAACATTGTCCTACTAAAACCTGAGGCTGGAGGGGAATTCCATTGAGGGTTATTGTACTAAAAAGGCTAACAAATTATTACAACTCAATAACACATCTTGCACACAAATGTCCTCTTTACATTTGACCTGCTCTGAGGCATGTTTTTATGGTTTACATGAATTGAGCAGAAACATCTGCTCACTACTTACCAGACCAGTGAGATGTCACCTGATTTTGTTTAATCTTATCTTACAATCAACGATGCATCTAAATATTTTGTGGCCCAATAATTCCTCTTCCACTTGTTACTAATAACTTGTTAAAATACAGCTTACATGAGAATAATTACAGAGGTATGGCATTACTGCATTTCACATAAGTAAGCAACACTTTCCGATGCTTAATTCTTGTTGCTGAACTTCTTCACTCAGAGGAATCTGTAGTCTGCCATTGTCCTGCTGATATCTCCATGTTTATAGCACTGGGTGTGCTTGAGGACATCATTATGTAATATAATCAGTGTGGCAAGAAAAGGAAGCACACCTTTTTTACTTGGCTTTGAAACCGCCATGCATAGTGAAAGTTAGTTCAATTGTATCTGTTTTCAGAATTTTTATGAACTGAATCTGGGGTTGGTTTATTGGATTTATTTTTGGAAAGAGCTTGCTCGGTGATAGTTATTTACTCAATACATTCCACTCAATTATTTCATCTAGAGGCGAAGTCATTATACTTGAAAACCCCTAGCCAATTACTGATAAACTGTACTTCTTGATCCCGTGGCTGTTCTCAATATTCTTTCCTTTTTCGAGTTATTCCACTGTGATCTGAAAGTCAGCAGGTGGTCTTTGAATGACTGTGACAGACCAAATGAAGAAAACTAGTCTGCATCCCAGTCCGTAATTTAGTTTTTACTGTTAGTCATCTCTTCAAATTAAAGAAGTTTTTGTCCATGAAATACACACGTGAAGCTTAATGGCTTGACTGAAGCTTATTATTATTTTTTAATTAAACACATCCAAATAAGAGGGAAGAAATAGATGCATCAACTCAAAAAGAAACACAAATGTTCTTTGCTGCGATCGTGACCGTTTGCAAATAAGCCTTTTGGTTGATGTGAAGTTTGTGAACCCTTTAAAATTGATCTAGATTTTTGCATCTTCTGCTCTAAAACATTGTCAGATTCATACTTCCATTCAAGTCAGACAAAAAAATTATACTTTATATTTGATTTGATAAATATTATATTTACTTATTAAGAAAAAATCTAATATTACACATGTGAATGATAAAAGTGTGCAAACTTCTACCTAGTGAATTTGGTGTCACTGTTACTAACCTTTTTTTTATTTTTTTAAATATATTTATAACAGTGCGGAGGAAGACTACATTCGGCCCATTCAACAGACCGATCTCCAAAAAGCCATTGAAAAAATGAAAAAGTCTAAATCGGCAGGAGTGCCAAATATGTTGCTGCATCCAGCTCTGGACTAAATCTGATAGTACTGGTCAAGGTGAATTGTCTTCTTTTCTTCTTTTTACGTATCACACAAAATGGTTTGCATAAAAGGGCTTTCCATTTGTGTTAAGTGAAACAGAATATTTTAACACCTTTTCTGAACTTTTTTCCATCTTATACCTGTTCTGACAAATGGCATTGAGGTACAGTCTGTTAAGTACTAGTGTTCCAGCAGCGGTTTTCAGTCTGGGCCTTGGATGTCTTGTTGGGCTGCACAGTATGGACAAAGTATAACTGTTTCAGGCTAAATAATGCAAAATATTGGAAAAAAAAGCAGACAGAGTTTCAAAAATACATAAAATAAGTGATGAAGTGATGAATACCTTTTCTGTCATTCCCCCACCCACCTTTTTTTTTCCTTTCACCTTTTAAGATGAATTGCAAAGTTGATCAAAGCAGAACAAAAGTAAAGCACAACACTATAGGTTTAAATATCGCAGCTTTCTACAAAAACTGCAACTAATTTTAACAAATGGTATATTGTGCAGCACTAACCATCAGTCTGTCTAGATGCCAATTTCTGATCGAAATGCACCTGATCCAGGTAATCATTAATGTAAAGGTAAACACAGTTAATGGACTAGATTGAAAACCTGCATCTGAGAAAACATGATCTAAAAATATCAGAAAATGTGCCACACAAAATGCATCATCTGCTGATCTCTCAAGCCATTTTTAATTTCATTTGGTCAATAAAACGGGTCATGAATCTTTTGCTTTACCTCATCACAGCACAAGTGCATCCCTGGTTGTGTTTGTTTTTTTTGTTGTTTTGGTTTTTTTTACTGAACCTAAAAGCTAGACCCTGAAGTTGAAGTGTTTCTATTCAAGGCTTTTCAGACTGAAATTCGCATGTGCTTAAATATAAATAGGATGCTTTTGTGCTGTAAAATATGCTGATTTCTGTATATTTATTTGCATTAGCAATAAATAGGGATGTACATAATACCATTCATTAATATGTTATTGCATTGCGTCCTACCTGTGGGTTTTTTTGTTTTTGTTTTTTTTCCTTCCCTGGCGTGTATGAGGATGGGAAATGAATTTTTTTTTTTTTTCTTACAATGTAAAATTTGAATACATTTAAAAATAAATCTGCAGAGGGAAATGGATGTTGACAAAAATATTGTGAATGAGGTTTCATGTCCTACATTTGTCTTTTATTTAAATACCCTCCTGAGGTCCTTTTTATGGTGTGGGTATATTTACCAAAAACAGTCATACTTCATTTTTACATTACCATATTCAATGTTAAACGTTTCCCACCCCCCATCCCCACTTAGAATTAAAGAGGTTATGTGTGTTGCTGTACCCTTTTAAAACCTATAAAAACATTTTTCTGAATGGCTTCTCTGTGTGTCATTCAAAAAGTAGTCCAGGAAAAAAAGACTTCTTCTGCATTAATGTGTAGAAATCTAAATGCCTTGTTTTTTCACAACTATTGTTTTTGAAGCTTAGTTTCTGTATAAACTAGTAAACTTAAGTGTACATTACATGTAAGTATAATTTAATTCAGTTCAACATTATTTTAAACTTTTGAAAAGCCATGTAAACTTGCTTTCCCATTTATAAGACTATAGCTGCTTTGTTATAACCTTTGAAAAGTTAGTCATGGAGCTACTGCATAATTTGTTGGTAGGAACATATAAAGCTGAGAGCAGGCATACCCCGTAACCATTTGGATACATTCACAAGAAAAGAGATGATTGCTTTGTACTGAGTTTTATTTCAAATATAGTGTTTATCTTTTTCGCCCATGAAAAATTCAGTAAAAGGGGAAACACCACAAGTATGTAGAAAAGGTACATTTACAAGCTACATTCATTTTCTGTGAAGTAATAAATAAGTTCATGTTGTTACTTTAAAAAGGAAAGCCAATAAATATGTCTTTGCTCACATGGATCTTGAAGCATGTTCTGCACCATACACAAATGTTATAACATAACTCCGAACCCTTCATCATTCACTTGCATAGTTTCCTTTACAGTAAAAAAATCTCTGTGGCTTTCATACATGAGTGAGTGAACAGGGCTCATACAAAAAGCTGTCTAGAAGCATCAACATGAGAAATGTATTTCATTGGAAAACAAATAGAAGCTTTTGGATTTAGTGACGGTCAGGAATGTCTTATGTTAATGGCTACAGGATGACCCGTCAGTGACTCCTCCAGTGAGTTCTCCAGGTTAAAACAGTAACTCCACCAATAAAACTGCAACAATAAGCCTTACTCTTACCCACTATCCATACTACTGTTTAATCACCTTACGATGACCATGTGCTTCATGTGAAGAATCTGATCAGAATATTGTACTCAGATTTGGTTTATATTTCTAATATATATATATTTCATATATAAATTGCCCCGATTTGTACAAATTCCCCATTACCAAAATCAAGTTCAAAACTAGGTGATTAAGCCTAACTGTTGAAATGTTAGCAGGTTCATCAGCAAATCATAACTTTAATACTAAGGAGTTTACATATGAAAGTTAATTTTTCTTATGTAATATATACTGGCCTACAAATAATGTGAGATGACCTAATTTATACTGGCCTAAAATTAATCTTTCTGCAGGGAGCCATAGTACTCGGTGAGAACCTTCCATGCTTTCAGTGCCATGAACCCATCTGGAGGGTTTTCTCCATTGCGGGCCAGTCTCCGCATTTTGGTACCAGAGATGAACTCAAACTCGTCATGCCTGAAAAATAGCAGAACGCCACAGTTACGTTTTTTTTCCTTACAAATGTCTAGTGTGATCACAACCCCTAACCCTTAAAGTCTCTATTAATACAATAAGAAAAAGCAGTTGTGCAGCAACAAAATTAGTTATTTGCAATTTTGACTAGAAAATGTAATTAACATTTTAACCCATTTGTAAAATGATTAATTATTGCAGGAATTATGCAATATTGCGATTATTTGCACACCGAACAAATAGTAAAACAAAAGAAACTCACTCAATGTAAATACTGAATCTTAGTGTCATGGTAAATAATACATCTGAACATAAATAGACCATCTTACCGTTCTTTGTCATAAAAGTCCATTGCCTTCTTTATTTTATTGTAAGCAGCAACTCTGAAAGGAATGATCTCAACAGAAGTGAGGCCTGGGGCCATGGTCAGCACTTTTCCTCCATGTGTAGGCTCATACAAGTCCTGTTTGGTCTCCGGATGAGGCATACCTGCAGGGTCGCGGCCCACAATGTAAAAGTTGGCACCAGCTATCATTCTGGCCCTGCAGTGCCACTGTACCTGTGACAAAAAAATATACACTGGCTCATAACTCTCATTTTAGAGACGGCACAGACTGCACAACCTGCTAAATCTATACCAACCAGAGATAGCAAATTTCAGGGCCAGAACCTGGGTTTAAGGTCTGAAGATCTCACAGCATTAGTCATTATTATGAAGTTGTGACAGAGTGGGACTTCACTAATGCTTCACAACTGTTTTCTATAATGTCTCGGCTTTCACAGTTTGCTGTACAGCTGTGGCCAAAAGGTTTTGAGAATGACAAAAGCATTCATTTTCACAAAAGTTTGCTGCCTCAGTTTTAAATGATAGCAATTTGATCAATTCATCTGATCATTCTTCATAACATTCTGGAGTTCAACATTCTAAATTCCCTCTTTGCCTGGAAATTAAATGAATCCCAAAAAACCCATTTCCACTGCATTTCAGTCCTGCCACAAAAGGACCTGCTTACATGTATGGGGTTGCTTCTCAGCCAAGGGAGTGGCTCACTCACAATTTTGCCAAACAACACAACCATGAATAAAAATAGCAACTTCTCCCAACCATCCAAGAACAGTTTGGTGAACTATGCCTATTTCCGCATGATGGGGCACCGTGCCATAAGGCAAAAGTGATGACTAAGTGTCTTGGAGAACAAAACACTGAAATTTTGAAATGCTTGTAACACAGAAACATCTGACTAAACGATCTAAAAAACACTGAAGCAGCAAACTTTGTGAAAACCATTCTCAAAACTTGTGGCCACGACTATAGAGTCTCACCTCTGTAGGGCCAGCATACATCATGGGTGAGGGGAAAATGGCCACGATGGTTGTGGTTGGATCCAGCACGCCCTCCTCCAGCACAGCAGCATGCTGCTTCATTCGCCAGTCCAGAGGCACATCGTCCTCCTTGGTCCAGCCTCCCAGTGGGTGCAGCAGAAGCACTGGTTTTATATAGCCACGGTCCAGCAAGCGACGCTTGGTGTCCTGCATCAGGAGGGCATGACCATTGTGCACTGGATTACGTAGCTGGAAGGCAAAAATGGCATCTGGGGGGAAAAGATGCAGTTTGTCAGATTGTGAGGTTCAAGAAATGTTTTGTTCTTATTAGTTAACATAGCTGCTATTTATGTAGTGGGATTTCTTTGTTTATCCTTGCACTGGAATCAATGTGACCCTTGAAATCCATCAACAATGAAGTCATGAAGAAAAAGCTGCTCTTACATTGCAGTAGTGCTTGTATTCAATACAAAAGAGTGAGTAGCACCAAGTTTATCCTCAAAACAGCATCAGTTTATTGGTGGACGCACAAAGGTCATTTTGACTTCTGGTGGTGGACTTTCTTTTGGTGGAAAAAGATGCTCAAGTCGAATTCAAGCCATGGATTCATCATTTCAATCGCTACTCCTGGGTTAGGTTATTGGGGTTTCAAGCCATATACGATTCGGATAAGAGCCCAAACAACATGTTTGTGCAGTCATGTCAGATTTCTGTGGTCATTTGTGGGGAACCTTTCATAATAAAATGTTGCACCACACATTTTACAATAATCAGCCCCAAGACTACGGAAGTTGTGAGGTGAGGCCTCCAAGAATTGAAACGGTTTTTCCAACACATTTCATAGATGCATGTTTAGCTTGAGATGTGGGTCATTTGGGGGAATTCAAATTCTTTGTCATCACCAAAACCATCCCTGATACATCTTTGCAATGTGGCTGAAGTTTCAAAACTTCAATACAAATGAATAGCTTTGATTCTGGCCCCTTTCAGGGGTTGGGACATATTATGCAGGAAGTGAAACAAGTGGGCGTCCAAAGTTTATTTATGCATATATGGAGCAAAAGCTTACTGCAGAATAAATGCAGCCTTTCATGGCAGCTGTATTCCCAAATATCAGTGGCCTCTTTCAGCAGGATAATGCTTCTTGCCTCACTGTAATACTGTTTCCTGATGGAGGGACATGACCAAGATTAGAAGGAGTTGACCTAGCCTCCAAATTCCCCACATCTCAATATTATCAAACATCTTTTGGGTGAGGTGGATAAACCAGTCCAATCCCTGGGATGTCAAGTCAGTTTAGGCTGCTTCTTTAATGAGGCACAATACAAAGCGGTAATTTGAAAACATTTACATATACCATAAATCCAAAACAACCCGTTTCATTTTAAGAGCAGTTAGAACATTATGAAGCAGAAATGAATTACGACTGTAATAAATTATTTAATGCATGACTGTCATAGGAGGAGTTCGGGGGATAAAAATAAAATACAAGAAAACTGTTTTTGATAACTATATGTGAAAAATTTCCTTGTATTTGGACATTCACTTTACCTGCTCCCATTTCCTTGAATTTTTGTTTGAGTTCCTTTGGGGTAAGGCGGTATTGGTCTAAGCCATCGTTCCATTTGATTCTTTCCAACACCTCCAAATCTCCACCAACTAACCAGTCACCTCCTTCCAGAACCATCTAAGAATGAAACCCATGTCACATAAACCTTACAAACAATCAATATATATTCCAACTATGGAACCGTCACAAAGACTGACTCATATTAAAATCAATCTGTGTCGTAACGTAGTCTCAGTAGGATAACCTGAATGTAGATTTTCCATCACCTTGATGTAAGGGTGCTGAGGACATGTGGTTCCCCACTGCCTTGCACAGCGCTCCTCTTTACGATGCTCGTAAAACTCAGGGTTTCGCAAGATGGCCACTCTACGACCCTGATACTCCAGTGCAAAAGCAGCACAACTGTCCAGCCTTGCTTTGTCCTCCTTAGACACTGGCAGCACAATAGGAACAGACAGGTTGATCGTTCCACCTAGAAGCAATACATAATTAGGCACTGGTTAGTCATCAAGTCATTGACAATGCTGATTGTGATTCTAGAAGATTTCAATTCTCTACAGGAAACATTCATGATATGGTATCCAGTGTTTGTTGTGGTTTAGTAGATATCCACTTTTGCACAGGCTTAAGTTATTTAAAGGTTTAATTCGTTCAGGGGATATTTGTTAGTAACAGGACTATTCATATTTTTTAAACTGAGATTAATCAAAGGTACAGTATATTTTAAAACTATGTCTGGAGAAACAGAACAGAGAACATGTAGTAAACATACAGCTTTAGGTAGTCATAAAGGCTTGTACAATATACCATTCTTAGTAATTTGCTTCTTGTAGGCAAGCTTCCACATAAAACAGATATGTTCACCGTGATTAAATCTTAAATCTAAACACATTAATGAAAAGCCTACTCCATATAAAACATGGAATATCATTACCATCAAGTAGTGTGCCAAAGTGAAGGACTTGCAAGAACTCCCTCTCCCTCATAAAGCCTTTCAGAGGAGTGGCCCATCCTTCAGCCAGCACCTGAACCCACTGAAGGTCCAACTAAAAAACAATACACCAAAGGGAATGTCCAGTTTCTTGTGTTTTGTCATTTCTGCTCTACTGCAGATCATCCAATCTAAATCATCCTCTAAATTCATGTAATGATATCTAACACTCTGTCTGAGTGAGACAGTTAACCATAGTTGCTTAGCCCAAGAGGATGTGATGAAAGTTTGTGGGTTAGAAGAAGACATGCTCGTGTGGCAATGTGAAACTCGTGTGGCAATGTGTGTTGATTTCACCAGTTCAACAGAATCCCACCACGAACACATTGCGAATTGCTCACTGTTGCATTACCTTGGTGATGGATATGGTTGGGAGAACGTTGGCATCGCTCAGTGCCAGGTCCAACTTGTTTTCAGCAACAAACAGCTCATTGACTTCCTCAGTTACACCACTGGGAACAATTCCCTGCAAGCAGTAAAGACAAACTTCTGTTTAATCTCAATCACTGACACCAATGTTCAAAATAATGTAAAAAAATGTTTATTGTCTCTTAAAAAAACAGAAGAACATTGTAGAACTGTGTTAATGACTAGACAGCATTCTTGAAAAGTGTGAATAAGGAAGAGCTTTCTAGAACAGTATTTGGGAGAGCATCCAAGGACAGCAAAAAAGTTATTGATGTTTGCTTTTGACTGCTGAGACAGAGTGCTCTGCCCTTAACAAACCTCCTATCTCTTGATCAAGGATCCTAAGGGGTAAATTTGTAATTTTCAAGGAATTCAATCAAGTCCTTAAACATGCATATATGCCCACCTGGTCTTTCAGGAGCTCCACCAGTTGCTGGATGGACTCATTCACCGTGAGCTCTCCTGTTTTCAGGACAAGCTCTGGAGCATCTGGCTTCTCATACTCAGAGTCAATCCCTGTAAAGCCTAAACAAAAGTGTTAGGGTTCAAATTTTGGATAATCACACAAAAGTAAAATATATTCTGTATATTTTTGTAATGTCAATTATTTTAAATGGTAACGCACGTGTAAAGAGCAACTTTAAAATTGCTAACGCACTTTAATGGGAGTTGCCCGGCCCAAACGCTCTCAGTGGTAAAGCAGTGGAATTTCTAACTGGATCGAAGTCAAATGTTTGATTTTCTGCGTGTTGGGCTATAATGTTATCCACTATCAATCACTCCTGTACTGTGTCTAACAGCCAAAATAGCTTGAAGCCAGGACTGACATGTCAAGCTGTAAAAGTCAAATGAAAAGTGGCAATCATAAAAGCTATATGCTGTTGGTGTCTAGTCTTATTCATTAAACTGCAGTGCGGTTTCCGTTTCAAAGCAGGAAAAACTAATTACACAAAGAATCAGCTTTCTTCCTGCTTGTTTGGAAAGGAAACCTACATGCACAAAATCTCTTTGCAGATAATATTGGACAACCCTACGATAACCAATAGATCTGATTAGTGTGTACCTTTAATCTCCCCAGCACGGGCCTTTTTATAGAGCCCCTTGACGTCCCTGCTCTCACACACCTCCAGCGGAGCGTTTACAAACACCTCGAAGAAAGGCAGACCTGAACTCTCATGGATCCTTCTGGCTTCGTTTCGGTCCTTTAGTTGGTCATTACAAAACGCACAGCAAATTAAACCAAAACCAAAATGATTTGGTTGCTCTGTGACATTTACAACTCTATTCTGAAACACTCTCTATATGGTATGTCTCTGGGTGGATAACTTAACCTCACCTTGGTGAAGGGAGAGATGAAGCTGGTGATGCACACTAAGCCAGCATCAGCAAATAGCTTTGCCACTTCTGCAATGCGTCTGACATTCTCCTCTCTGTCTGATGCAGTGAAACCCAAGTTCATGTTCAGACCATGCCGAATATTGTCCCCATCCAGAGAGTAGCAGGGTATGGCATGAGATACGAGGTACTCTTCCAGAGCAAAGCCAACAGTTGTCTTCCCTGCTCCTGACAGCCCTGCAAAGAGATAATTAGAGATGCATGATGATATTAGAATCAAATCAGTCTCACCAAATATTTGCTAATTTGGAAAAACCCAATCTGCACAGGGTAGATTATTGAAATTCATTTTCTAAACTGCACTCTGGGAGAGCAGAATGTTTAGGTGCAGACTGTTAAGAAATACTGGCTTGAGTCTTTATTTTCACTTGTTTTGTCCCTTTAACCAGTGATTATAGTTTAAATAAATATGGTACCATCTCTAAGGACATCTTACATTATGTAACTATGAAAGTTTGGGAGTTTCATTCTGGGTGAACGTAGGTAAAATCACACCTGTCAGCCAGACAGTGCAGCCTCGAAAACCTCCTCTTGTTCCAACAACTTGGCCTCGTTTGCTTCTGCTCACATGGTGAGCCTGGTACACAATGTTGGTAGCCCTCTGGAGATCCTTCAAATA